>VYXD01008537.1:0-116996 GCA_013397195.1 Hylia prasina | reverse complement strand
CCTCGCCGCGGGTGGGCTCTGGCGGCCGAGCGCCGCGTCTGCGGGAGGGCTGCGGTGAGCGAGCCTCGCCGGCCCCGGCACCTGCTCCGGTCCCTGGGGCGCCTCTTGGCCCCGGCTGCGAGTGGCGGCCGCAGGCTCCCGGCTGGTGCTGGAGCGCCGAACAGCTTAAAGCAAAAGGGCATGGTAAAAGTTTTTCATCTCTAATTCTTCACACAGCGTGAGCGGTAGCGGGTTTACTCAAGTCCAGGACGACAGCGGACAGTAAATAGATCTTTCCCCCTTAAGGTAATTCCCTAAAAGGGTGAGAGAAGGAGGGATTCAGCCAGAGGCCTTTTTTCACTGGTAGTCCAGTGAAATAGATTTTCAAAAGGATGTTATTACAGTTACATCATCCCAGGAATCCCCCATGGTCAGCAGAGAACATAGGGCCCCAGATTCCCTAGACAAAGCCTCCGTTTTATGGAATGGAACAAAGTTTGGTTTTCTGTCAATATTGCCATTGACAGAAAGTACAGATTTGAGCTATAAATGCATATAACATAAGGATTCTTGGCAGATCTAGCAATCTAGCCTGCTAATATAGAGAGCATGAGATGGAAGGACCTGACATGAAGTTGGCATGTGACTTTGGCACTTGCACCTGGAAATTTATCCTGACATACAGGGTTTTGTCCGTGCTTCAGTTCTGCATGAGGACTTTAAATTCCATTGGGAATTGCACTAAATATCATGAAGCATGGGACTGCAAAACCCTGTATGTCAGGATAAATTTTCAGGTCTCAGGACTGCCTGTATCCTGATAGACGGAGTTACCGGAGCAATTGGGGAATCTAATTTCTGTTACTACCAATGCACTTTGTGGGAGTGCCTGATTCTTGCTAAGTTAAGGGGAAAGAGTTACATGTTTGCTATTCTGTTTCNGCCTGTATCCTGATAGACGGAGTTACCGGAGCAACTGGGGAATTTAATTTAATTTCTGTTACTACCAATGCACTTTGTGGGAGTGCCTGATTCTTGCTATTCTGTTTCTTTTAAGCTCTTTTTTTTTTTGTTTGTTTTTATTTTCATTTGAGATGGCATCTCTAGTAACATTCTTCATATTTAGTGAAGGCAGATAAAATTGCTTTTATAATTTGTCTGCAGCACTTTTCTGCAAGAATGGGTTTCTTCAACACAAACCTTGGGGCTGCATCCAGGTCTTCTTCCCATGGGAGTGCTCAATGTGACACCCATCCTCTGCTTTATTTTCTTTTCCCAAAATCATCCATTTATAGTCCATAAAAATACAAAGTGTCTTGTCCCTTCTGTATCTTCTCTGTGAACAGACTATTTTAAAGATGGGGACTTGCCATCATCTTCCTTGATAAGTGAGACTACTGAGGGCCAGGTATATGGAGATCCAAAAGATGGTTTAGAGTTGGATTGGCTAGATTTCTCTCATCTTTAAGCACCTCTGCCTCAAAATTAGTCTATCATAAAACTGCACTAACTGTAGTGCTGCCTTATCCACAGTTTAGGAGAGGAATCTGAGGAGTAGCAGTAAACCACGCCCTACACATGCAGTAATTACTGGAAGCTTGGAAATCTGGCTACTCAAAAAATAGTCAGGGAAATATTCTTTTGTACCTGGCAGATCTTAAATTAAGAAGCTGACCTTCCATCTCTTTCTATAGAAGGAAGGGCAGTGAGCTGCCCTCCTTTGTGATGCCTTTCAGTGGCTATTTTTTTCATTATTGAAATGCGTTTGTTTTCCAGTGTATTTTTCCAACTTCAGGTTTCGGTTCCTCTTATGCCTCCTGTAGATAAAAGCTTTAGCTTGCTTTAGCAGCTGTCTTCAGTGTAGGTACTCTAAATGATGCAACAAAAACTTACCTGCCTTATTTTCAAATAAATTAACAGATTCAGTCCCTTGGTCTTCTTTTCTTTTATAAGAGAGATTACAAAAAGCATTCCTTGCTCTCCTCTTTTCCAGGCTGCAAGAAGAGAGAGAGGGAATACTAGATAGAGCTGGTTGCTCTATCTAATGGGCTGTGTTAGAGGTATCACCATTGCAGGATATTGGACAATGATGTGAAATGGGCTGGAAGGGAAAAAGATAAGGGATTGAAATAGAAAAAAACATAAGGGTATAGAAAGGCAGTATGGTTTTTGGAAGTTTCATTTCCTCCTGGTAGTGAATCAGTTAATCCTTTGGTATCTTTCAGCTCCTCAAACTTAACTTCTCACAGAGATTTTAAACATATTTGTGGTCATTCTGTAGGACTGCTCAGGCTTATTAACCAGGGCTATGCCTCGAGTACCCTGTTGAGCTCCTTTGGCTTGGTTTGACCAGCAGCAGAAGTACTATTTAGGAATCTTTCAGAGCTACCAACATCTAGTGTCAAAATGAGTTGCTGCTTGGAGGTGGTAGTGGTGGGATGTTAACAGAATGATCCTCCTTGTCCTTTCCATGGGCTTTAATTTTCAAAGAAGTTGGCAGGAATAAGACTGAAATCCTCACTGAGGTGCATGGGGTAATTCATATCTGCAGAGATACAGTCTCAGGCTTTCTGCAGCCATAGGCAGACATAATGACCTCTCAGTGCAATACTCATCTGATACTTACAGATGTTTATTTTAGAAACCTTAAATGAAACAAACCATAATGACTCTAGATGTAAACTGTGTTTAAAAGGGACATTTTCCGGCCAAAACACTGATGGAATATGATGGCAGAATGCCCTTAGTACAGACACAACTTGTGTTAGTCAAACTGTGCTTTTGCCAGTGCAGCTTTATTTCCATTCATCAGAGCAACACAAGTCCTGTAGGTAAGTACACATTTATGTGTCCATATGGGTGTTTGCTTTTCAGATGAGGGCTCAAATGGTCTTCCCCTCAGCTGTTTGTAAGCAGGCAGAAATGGTAATGCAGGAATGATATTACTTAACAAAGAGACCCAGACTCAGTCTAAATCTCAGACTGATGCAATACGTCCCCTTGCTACTTGGTAATAATCCGTCTAAAAGTGTGGTAGCTCCTTTTAGTTAGAGATGACATTGGGAGGTGTTGTTCACTTGGCCATCTGCAAGCCTCAAAATAAGACAGTATACATGAGCTTGCTCCCCCAGTACTGTTCATTTTACGTGGCATCATCTTGCCAATTTTTCTGGGAAAATGGCTACTTCCAGGCAGATGGCACGAGCTGCAGGAAGCTGTGAAGCAGACTAATGTGTGAGCCACTAGATCTTACAGATACAAGACACCTCTGATAATCTGTGACAGGTGATGTACCAACTCCTCCTGAGCTTAAAACTATAACCCTTCTTTTTTTACTGTGCTTCTTCAGCACTTTTGGTTGTACCTTTTGAGTCAAAAGCATTCTGATGAGTATCTGGGAGTGCAGTGCAGCATGGAGAAGGCATGGAGCTGAAGTAATGGTTTCTTGAAGCCTTTTGCGGGCAGCACACTATAACTCCATGCTCAAGTTTAAGGACAGAGATCTCAGCCCTATCACTGCTGACAGTAATGGGAGTTTCTCTCTGACTTCTCTGGTGGTGAACCAAGCTTGCAGAGTGATGGCAGAAGTCAGCTGCCCTCGTTGTTTGAAGGCCATGATACTTCTCCAAACACTACTGAAGGGAGTGAGAGTTTTGCATTGACTTAACAGAGTTTGTATGAGTCCCTGTCTAACTGCTGCATTGACCTGTGTGCAGGTGTCTGTGTTACCTGATGAATAATAGCTGCTTGGATGTCTCCTTTGATTCTTGGCTCTTAATCTTAGACTAAAAGCACATGTTTTATATTTAACACTGCTTCCATGCATGTGAGTCAGTTGATCTGAAGAGAGGAGTTATGTCAACCTGAGGAACACACCTCCTGGGAGCCCTTCTGGAGCAATGCAGTTCTCCCCTGTGTGTTCCCCATGTGCTTGCTGACTGTCCCTGCTTGGCCCTAGAATAATTAATCAATAATTTGACTAAAGGAGAAGACTCATTTATTGCAACTGAGCAAAAAATGATTGCAGAAGGAATCTTTAAAGGACCTAACTTTTTGTTTACAGTGATTTCTTCACATTTCCTTCCCCTCTTGCTCTCATTCTTTGAGGTTTACCCTTTTTTCTTTTCCTCGGTGCTTGTCTTAACATCACATTCCCTCCTTGCTGGCCTTCCCTTCCCCTCCCCTTTGTTTTCTCCCCCTAGCAGAGAAATAATATTAGTTCCTTGTTCTTTTCTCCCTCCATCTGTGATGTGATACAAATAATTCCAAATCCTGCTCCTCAGTTATTAATTTTTCACTTCAGCCCAGCAGAAAGATGCAGTGTGTTTTGTGTTCAAACAATGAGGAGTTATGGTAAGGCAAAGCCACAAAACTACCTAGTATGATTAAATATAAATGAGTAAAACAGACGATATATTTAATACATATTTATGTCACTTTATATCAAGCCTTCCTTGATTCTAATATTTTCAGGCTGAATTTGACAGAAAAAGCTATGCTATGCTAGCACTGAAACTATGCTGTGTTAGTATTGAAAGTTAATCACTGTAGGTCTTAGACCACATGCAGGGAAAATATGGATTTCTCTTGCCTTAAACTATTCACCCCTTCCATTTTGTATCCATTAAAACAGATCTTAGCTTTCAAAGGGGATAGACAGCCGTATTAAATCCTTACTATTCAAGGCATGCCCTTGTTTCATGTTTTGCACATTAGGCCACCAATGTTAGGATCAGAGTGGTTACCAGGTCACTTGGTAATTGGGGCAAAGACATTTCAAATGATTGCTATTATATATTGCCAGAAATTAAAATATTTAATAAAGCAGAGTTATAGGGAAAAAAAAAAAACAACAGCAAACTGACCCAGACTGTTTCTGATGTTTTCTAATATTTGAACCTGTCTGTCATGCTTTAAAGACTGTTCTACAGACAATGAACTTTTAAAAGAGTTTCTTCTCTGATTCTCACAGCACAAAGTTGGGGGACTGTCTAAACTCATGTGATTTATTTTATAATATGTTTATCTTCTCTTTGAGTAATATAAAAGATTTGCCATTTTTGTTAATCTCACTATTCAAAGTCATATGATGTTGTTTCTTTCATCAGTTTGTTTCTAGTTACATTTTAAACAATTGCTGAACCAGAAGGTGGTTTGTATCATAATTCTGATTTCAGATCTTAGCTTGCCCCTAAATGAATTAATTCTTTGTCCTTTTTAGCTCAAACTGCTCATAGAGCTTTGTCACAGGCTTATAGCACTTTGTTACAGGCTATCAACTTCTGCTAGTCTTCATTGCCTAGGAACACAAATTACTTCTGCAAAAACCAGAGGAAAGATAGTTCAAGTTGTATGTGCTTGTGACTGTAAACTGTGTGGTGCATTAAACAATGAATGGCTTAAAAATCTATAACCTTTTGGAATGAAACAAGAAATTTGACCTAAATCATACCCCCTAGTGTGCAGTTAGCTATTCATGTACATAATCTGCTGCATTTGGCAAAGCCTGTGAATGTTGTATTCTTGCCTTTCACTATCTCCACAGTAGTAATAATAATACAACAAAAATTGTGCTGATGGGATAGGAGGGTATTGTACTGGAGATAAAATAAAAAAAACAGTGATTCCATTCTCTCTTTGTACTGAAAGAGCCCGTGGGAAAAGTGTCCCTTTATTTCCCACAATATTTTCTTTTTCACAGAAAGCTGAACAGCAAGAAAATGCAGGAAAGCCTTGTTTCTCAGCCTTTAATGGCCTCTGAAAATATTTTAAAACACTTTCTGCAAATTCAGTACTTTGATAATTATACATTAAAGAGCCTCAGGATTTTTCTGATACGTTTAAAGCATAGAACTCAAAAGATGATAGTAAATTATATTCTTTGTTAGGGGCTAAGATGGAAAAAACCCTGTGTTTCAGTCTTACTACTGGTGCTGTTCACACCTTTTACAGCAGCCTTAATATGCATAACACTTACTGGCTTTTATTGTTTACTTATCAGTGACTCCTGGGACAGGAAATAAAAAACTCTAGACTTCCACACTGACCAACATACGAGTATTTTTGAACTAAATTGTAATAAAATGCAGCAGTAATATTAGTTAATAATAGTATTGATTTTAAAAATCTTTAAATGGAGATCATGCCTTCTCAGTCTTCATTCAGTACAGTTTAATTAAGTTTAATTTTTTTCCCCAGAAAGTTTCTGATCTCACTAAACCAAGTGATGAATTGGGAGTAAGAATGATTAAATTTGGTTGCCTCCCATCTTTTTGTGTTATTTTTATTGAGGTACTGTGTATGTATATATATGTATGTGTGTGTATATATATATATGTTAATAAGATTGCTGTGCTTTCTTGTATCGTATAATGTCCACTTTTGCTAAAAGATTAACATTAACTATTATCCAATTACTCCTCTGTTCTTTCTGATTCTGTCTTCTGATGCTGTAATGATCTGTAGAGTTTTTAGAACTAAGTTCTGTTTTTAATCCTAAAGACTTACCTGTTGGAACCAGTTTAACAGTTTGATGTGGCTGAAAACCAGATATGGATCTTTTCTGATTGCCTTGTGGACCGTCAGTGGTCCAGTATTTTGACAGCCACTAGTAAATGTTGATATATTTTCCCAAACTATCTATATTGTGTTTCCCATTTGAAGAGAACTGGTGGTCTCTAATTAATGCCTTGGTCTCAGATTCTGGAGCCAAGATCCTGGTGTACTGGGCCATACACTAAGGCTTGCTTCTGGAGGTGTCCTGCAGTGTGTTCCAGGGATGTGATTGCCCCACCACTTAGGATGGAGGCTGGTTTGCTTTTGCTCTCAGTCAGCCCATTTGTGAAGCTTCTCCCTGGAAGCCAGGGCATTTGAGAGATGTGTGTGTGCCTGGGAGAGACGAATTCATGTGCAGCCAGCCTTGCCTTCATAGGAGGCTGTGCTTAAAGTGCAGAGCATGTCCATATCTTAAACCTGGGATGCATATTTGAATTCCCTAAACTGGAAGTTCTTACTGTGCCTGGGAAGCTCAGCTGCATCTAAAGTGACAAAATGGCATGGAAACGAACTAAAATTGCTGTCCTCAAAAATCAGCTTGGCTCTCATCTAGCTCCTGAATAGGCAGTCTCTAAAAACTCACTTTTTTTGCTATTTTTGCCCTTTTTTGATGTGTTTTTACCCTTAAGCCCCCAGACTCAACACCAAGGTGTCCACTCTGTCTCTCTGAGGCTGCTCCATCTAGTTCACATTCCTGAAGCCCATCTTCCAGACTGTGTGCTGCATGCTGAGCTGCAGCTGACAGCATCTGCTCCTGGTTTTAGTGGGACTCAGCTAATCGAGTCTCAGGTAATTTTTACTTTTGCTTAAAGAGATATTTGCCTTCATCTGTGCTCTGACCAGCAACTTATATGTCTTCTGCAGTAAGTGCCTTTCCAGTCTTTCCTGCTGAAGCTGCTTCACATAAGTCTGAAGTATTAAAGTTTCTTTGGGTGCAGCAGAGCATGTGGGAGAAAGAGAATGGACTCTTCAGCACCTTGCTTCAAACACTCAGGAAGAAAGAGGAGTTTGGCTCCAGCTACTAAATACAGCATTGTATGGTAAACTAAACAGTCACTGCATATAATATAAACTAACCCTGAAACAAAGACTAGAACCCAGGGGCCTCTGTTAGGGATTAATGTTCGCTCTCTTGCATCTGCTTCTTCTGGTCCAATGAGCCTTTGCAGGAAAGAAATTAATAGAAAATAGCTTCAATGATTAAGAATGCAATCTCTATTGCTCCAGTCCTTCTCACTCATTAGCCAACAGTCACCCTAGGAATGTGGTTTTCAGTCTTCTCAAGAAATGCTCCCCCCCACCCAAAAAAAAAAAAGAGCCACAAACAACCCCCAAAACATGTTTCTCCTATTTGGGTGGAACGCTCTAACCACAGGACAGAAAAATGGAAGGCATAGATTTCTTGATTCTTAGTCCGGTCTCATATTCAAATTCTTTGCATATGTCCTTTAAATTATGCTGTTAGCCATCTGCATTTATCATCTTGCCTTGTTATCTGGACAAACCTTTTTTCTCTTCTGTCAATCAACAGGGATATTTGGCTAAGGCAGGCTCTGAGCATTCATCTTGCTTTATTAGTACTGCCAGATAAGCCCTGGAAGTACAGAGACAATGCTAGTGTTGTTTATTCTAGTTTTTGAGAACTTTCTATATATTTCTGACAGTCAGGGCTCTTCCCTCTTTCTAAATCTTTAGCTGTCTTGACTTCAGAGCTGAAATCAATATGTAATATTTTTAACCTAGTTACGTCCTTACAGACATCAGTGGCAAAGCAAAGAATATTTTGTTATAAGAAAGAAATGCTATCTGGGTAAGTCTTCCAGCAAAATCTGCGTGATGGCAGCATAGCTTGTTCTTTGATGTCTCTCTGGCAGTTGTCATAACTGGGTTAAGAAGCAGACAGTAGAGCATGCATTTTTCATGTTTGGATAAATGGCTTTAAGTATCACTTTGCTGGCCATGTAGGACTAGGGTTATCTCAGGAGGAGGGTGGAAAAGTCAGAGGGGTCAGTTTTACCCCCCATATGGAATGAAAGTACACGTTTTAATGGCTGAAATATTTTCAGGATGGAGAAAATGAGTCTTTGTTGCACTTCAGGAGAGACTAGCAGACATCCTGAAGCAAAATTTGATGTTAGGGTTTAGTAAATCATTAAATGCACCCCTGGGGGGCACTTTGGTACTGTTATGATGAACAAGATATTTTGTATAGGTTTTGAAGTAGTGGTCATATCAATGATAGCAGCAGACATCATTCACATCTGGTCATTGTATAAGAAATACATACAGAAGAAATTGAAATCAAAGACATGAAATACAAGGCTCTTACTTTTCTAGATAAGTAATCTGCAGCTTGAGGTTTAGATTGTTACCTCTCTCACATCATCCATCTCTAAAATCTTGCCAATTTACAGCTTGCATTTGGTTGTCTTTTAATGTCAGAAAACACCTTTAAATTATCCTGCTAGGTCACGGAATCACAGAATGGCTGGGGTTGAAAGGGACCTTTAAGATCATCTAATTCAAAGCCCCTTTCAGTGGATAGAGACACCTTCCACTCAGAGCTCCATCCAACCTGGCATTTAAACACTTCCAGGGATGGTGTGTCCATAGCTTCTCTGGGCAACCTCTTCCAGTGCCTCACCACCCTCACAGTAAAAGCTTTTTTCCTAATAGCCAATCTAAACCTACTCTTTTTCAGTTTGAATCTCTTTCCCTTTGTCCTGTTACTTCATGCTGTTATAAAAAGTCTCTCTCTCTTTCTTGTAGGCTCCTTTCAGGTACTGAAAAACTGCAGGTAGGTTACCCAAAAGCCCACTCTTTTCCAGGCTGAACAGATCCAAATCTCTCAGCCTTTCGTCAAAGGAGATGTACTCCATCTCTCTAATCAACTTGGTGGCCTCCTCTGGAGTCAGTCCAACAGGACCATGTCCTTGCTGTGCTGGGACCCCAGAGCTGGATGCAGCACTGCAGGTGGGGGCCTCACCAGAGCAGAGCAGAGGGGCAGAATCCCCTCCCTCACCCTGCTGCCCATGCTACTTTTGGTCCAGCCCAGGACACGTTTGACTTTCTGGGCTGTGAGTGCACATTGCTGGGTCTTGTCCAGCCTCTCATCCACCAGCACCCCAAGTCCTTCTCAGAAAGGCTGCTCTTGATCCATTCATCCTGCAATTCCTCTCTGGAGCATGCTGGGAAATTCACAGAAAATAACACAGTACTACAAGAAAGACCAGTTAATGTGTGAAGAATGTAGAGTCACAGAATTTTGAATTTTGTTATATAGAGAGCCATTTTGTTATATACAGAGCCACATATGGAGTCCTGGGTATTATTGCAGCCAAACAGTAAAAGATAACAGAGATAGAAGCTGATGGAGAGGGCAGTGACCAAGAATGCTTGGGAATCTATTCTATAAGATCTAAATGTTGTCAAGCATGCAAGTGGTTGCACTGTTAAAAACATCTGCTCTTGGTAATTGGGGCACAATTCCTCAGTTAGATCCCTGGGAGGTACAAATCAGTGTTGGCTGCTGCATCATTGAGGACCATCTCGCAGCAGCACATCTGAGATCATTGTGCAGTTATAACTGTTCTCATTTATGCTTACTGAAAGAAAATCCAAGATATTTGAAAAGACCTATTTAAAATTTAGTTTTCTTTGAGGTGATATATGCAGTTGGTTCTGTGGAACTCAATATAAAGGGAGCATATTTCGTGCAAGATGTGCAGTGGTTTTGCTAGACTGACATGTTAGTATGAGTCCTTGGGTTCATTCTGCTCCTTGTAGGAAGGTGGTGTGTTTCTTGCTCATCTCCAGAAAGTTGTTGCCAGCAGCTTCTTCCCCTTCAACCTCGATGGCTCTTCCATGGCACTAGGTTTGTTGAAATTGAAAAGATCACAGTAAATTTGAGACACTAAATGGGCATGAGAGAAAAGGATGACAAGAAGGTGTTGTTTCATTGATACTACTCCTAGTGCTGGAAGAATGGGCAGTAGTAGAGTTCTTCTCAACATCCTGCTTTGTGGGGACCCTACAGTTCTGCTGAATCTGAATTAATTTTGTAGTAGGGCCATTATGGAAGAACAAGAGTGAAAAGATTAAATGGTAATAAATTGTAAGGGATGTGTAACTGAGCAGTTGTGGGTACATGTTTTATACTCTGTCAGCATGAAAATAAATAGGCTAGAGATGAGCTGACCTGTTGCATAGCAACCAGGAGGAAGCACAGAACCAAATCTCTGGATGCTTGTGATTTGTAAACCTTTATGGAACAAAGTACAAGACCTTTGCCCATCTGTTAGAAATGTTCAAAAGCTGAAGGATAAAAATGGTACATTCCCTGAAATGTAACACTTGACAACCATTTTTATTTATAGATAAATACACAGATGCAGTGTAAAAAGCCTGACTATTTTGCCTCTAGGTTATGTAGAAAAAATACTTAGTCTCTCCAGTTTTACTTGGTGTTTTCCTGAATTCATCACATGCAGGAGATTCCTTTAAATACTGCAAATGCTGAGATTTTGCAGCTGCAAATATTTGCTCATTGTTGTGATTTCATAAACATTGATATGCCCATTTAGCAAGATTATTTATATTATTTGACTGAAGTCAAGTACAAATTCTGATGCATGATGAAAAGAGGCACTCATGTTTATTTAAAAATTGCTGTTGAGATGCTTCCAGCCCCTCTTGCCCATTTGAAGTGTGGTTCAAACATTATTTTCAAATGAATGTGATGTACTGGAATGCATTTATACTGGGCTAGCAACTCCCTCTAGTTTCTTGAAGACCAAAGATGTTTATCTGCTTTGTAGAGTTTCGTACTTTGAATGCACGCTTTATAGTTGTGGAAGTCATAGGTAGATCTCATGAGAATTTTTTTCTATTGTAAAAATATATAATATTCCTAACAGTAGGAGAGATGCTAATTTGTACCAAGTAGAGATAAATATGTACATTATAGAAATGAATAATTTTTTCCAGTGGAGCACAAAATGTCAGAATTTTAATAATAATAGTACTCCCACTCAATAAACCCATTTTTTTAAACCAAAACCACTGAGTAATATATTTTATTGTGCAACATCCTTTGCATTTCACATGAATACATTTTGTAGTTTTGGACTCAAGTAACTGGCTATTTATGAAGGCATATGAATAATACATGTACAGCATCTCTAAATGCTAGATGCTGCCTATTTATTTTAGAGAAGTATATTAATGAATTAATTATTTATACTTAGTTATATAGGATGACTAATGCCATATGTAACAGTATTTAATGACCCCCTTTGGTAATTGCAATGGAGATAATAATGAAAAGGGTAACACAGGAAGTCACAAACCAGGAAAGACCTCAAGGCTCATGAAGGGTGAAATTTCCACCCCTTTTGGAAAATTTCTACTCTAGTGCAGCCTACTGAATGAACACCACGTAAAAATCCTGCAAACACCAAAACCCTGTAAAATTTGTAGCGTTTTTTTTATGTGGTACCAGAACTGAAAACTTAGGTTCCTTTTTAGATGAGCTTGGCAAAAGTGTGCAGGCAAAATTCTATTCCAACAAATACAAAGAACAGGCCTGAAGAGAAGGGAGATCTTATATATTGTTTACTTTTTCTATTTATAAAGTGAACTGTTGTAAATGTCATTTTATTTGATATGCATTGAACATTCTGGGCTTATTTTTTCCTGTATTTAGTCCAGCCTATGTACATGTCTTGCAACTCTTTGCACCTGTTCTTCTGGTCTTATTACTCTAACAAATACCATCTTATTGGTACTGAAATGCATGTAAAACCTTTTTAGAAACCTGGGGCTGTTTCTGCTGCTACGTTTTCATATAGCTTTGAAAAAATATCTGCTCAAATATTATGATATTGATCACTGGTAACGTCCTTGTAGCTTATAAAGCTGAAGTAAAACTGGCTTGCACCTGTAAAATATTTGCATGGCTTTTAGTCCAGTCGAGGATAAAATGCTGTTGTTTACATGTTTATATTCTTACTGCTACTGCAAATGAAATGGTTGTGAGATATTACTACCTGTGGGATGAGCAGAGTGGAGTAGTTTGGCGTATGTTGTGTACAGCAGAGAAGTTTATGCAAACATCATTTCTGGGTCTGGTGTGTAAGTGGAATTAACTGTGTTTCCAAGCCTAAGAGGGGACTCTGAGGCATGTTTAATGTACATGGGGAAGACTGACAACTTGAAATGGAGCACTCCATTTTGTTAAAAGGCGTGCCCTGAGGAGCCAGCTCCTTTTGTCAGTATCTCAAAGCAAGGAGAATTTTCTCCAAGCATTGGGAGTTCAGGCAGGTGCTCTCTGTGTAAGGTCCTGATAACAAGAATCTGTGCTAGCATATGTGGTAAGCTCTTCTGGGGTGGGAGGACTCTCTCTCCCTGTTTAAAACCATGACAATAAACTAGGCCAAACAAATAAAAATTGATCTAAAATCTCGGACTATGCATCTCCCTTAAAGAGGGGAGCCCCAGGCTGTTGACCTGCTATGATAATGAATTCTACACCTACTCAATATTCAGTGTGTTTGCTCCTATGTGTTCCTTCTCCCACACAGGGGATTTAATTGCTTCAGTACAAAATGTGCTCCTTAGTGATTCCCTCTGACCAGTGCCTTCCCCCACGCTGGAGATTAGGTTGTGCATAAGCCTTGGGCTGTCATTCTGCACCACAGAGAATGTTAAAAGTAAATCTCTTTTATTGTTTGCCTTTATTTCTCTTGGTGTGGCATGCCTTTTGGTGCTCAGAATGGCTTTTATTAGAAATCTGCTCCCAGTAATGAACAGTGTTAACTTCATGGTTAGTGCCAAGTGGAGTGATAAGTGCATTTACCTCCTTGCTTGCTACCAGCTTGCTGGCATTGGAAAGGTGGTTCCATACCCTTGGTGTTCAGCTTGTGCTAAAAATTGTGAACAGCCAGTCTGCAGGTTGGTAAGCTGTCTGGGGGGGTCAGGCATGACTATAATATATTCAGTATATAGCTGAGCTCTGGCAACATTCTTTGAAGGAAATTTAATACATCGTCTTTGTTGTATGCAAGATCTATTTTGTTAAAAATAGAGCAAAGTTATAATAGGATTTGATCACTCTAACTGGAGCACTGTGAAAAAAGGGGCCAGGCACTAAACCATTGATGCTTAAATCAGGGGAAAAGCTAGTTAGCTTCCCTGGCATTAAGGGAATGAATTTTTAGAAAGCCATTCATTGATATCTGACAAACAGCTTGAAAGAGATGCCAAACCCTCAGGGTTTCTGTCAGTAGCCTTAAAATGCATTTGCATATTTTTTTGCATAGAAACAGGAGCTCTCTCTCAGTTGCCAAACTGCAGAACTAAAAGGATGCAAAAACTCTATCTAGTCCAAAGGGCTCTGAGGGGTAACTTCATAATCAGAATTCAAATGTGTGCAACAGATTAGGAAAATGACTTCAAATGGGATTTCAACCATATCTAAGAGAGACACAGAAATCCTGAACAGATTGGTAGGTAAAACACTACCTGCACTGCAAATAAAATGCTTGCTTTTTTCTCTGGGCATATCTCATGTAAAAAATAGCTCACCAATGTCAGCTGATCACACAGATTAATGTTGTTTAAGGTGCTACTGCTTAGTTTTCTTTATTTGAAATGCATTTTTTGGACAGTTTTGATTGATATCAACACTGTTACGGATAGTATGAGAGTGATGGAGGAATAAAGAAATGGTGGTCCTCCACATGCAGCCAGCGTATCCAGTGGTCCTGTTGGTTGGCAGCTGTCCTTCCTAGCTGTACCATTTGCTGGCAGCTATTGCAGATTGAACCAGCGTCCCCCAGCCTTGAAAGGGTGCCTTGCCAGCATGGGCAGCTCTGCTGAAGTGCAGAATCTATCAGTGTGAGCTGGACTTTAAGCTGCTCTTATGCCTGTCCTTTTCATTAAATGGTTTCCTTGTCTGATTCCAAATGTTATTCTATTCTTGCCTTTAAGGAAAATTCTTCCAAAGACAACAAAGCGTTTGGGGCTGAGATTGTGCTTAATGTGCAGGTGATGTTTTGTTGGCAATATCCTCTGTGTCACAGGCTAACTATGCTTTTATCATTTTGAGGAGGAAGCTGATGTCTGCAGTGAAATTCATGATGGGGGAAAGTACCATGTAATTTTTAGCAGATAATTTTCCTCTCTCATCATTCACCCATCCAGGCAGTAATATGAGTAGAGTTCTCATTATACTAACAGAGAGTTGACATTCAAATTTCCCTTGCATCAAGTGAACAATAGACTTCCATTGCGTATACATGGCACTGCCATTGATCTGATTGATTCTGAGTTGCATCAGAGGATATGGCTGGTGATGTGTGAACAGGAAAGGCACAGTTAACTCTTTTCATGAATGGCTGTATTAGTCAGAACTGTATTTGAGACAAAGTCCTAATAAGAAAAGCAGTGTTGATACAGTTAGGTTACAGTTCATAATGATTATGATGTTAGAAAATCAAGAAATAATCTGTGACTTAAGTTATGGATTTGTGCAACACTGGTGGGGTTTTAAAACTGTAGAAAAAGATTGGTATTATATCTTCTTTAAAGATTTGTCTCTATATCTATATAGTATGACTTTTTATTTCTTTATCCTTTATTTTCAAAGCTTATGTACATCAGCACAGGCTGACAGAGATTCAAAAGACAAAGAGTATTTGTGGCTTCACATCACTATTCTAAAGAAAAGTGGATGTAAATGGTGGAAGAGGCCTTTCAGTATTTCAGAAGAAATGTTTTTGCCAAGTTTGTGTGGTTGGCATCAAATCAGGACTGTTAGGCAGGTCTCCTGCCTCTTGGAGAGGTGGTCTGAACACAAGACTGTTGGTAGAGCAATGCACTGCTTCATTAAAGAGAAACTTCGATTTGCTGGGTTGCCTGATTTTGGGCCTTGTTTTGTGCAGCTTCTTGGGGGAATGGCCCAGCTTTCCCTGGAAAGAGTGGAGGAGATTCCTGGGCAGAATAGCTCAGAGCTTGGTGAGAGTTCTTGCTTGAAGGGGTGGATGTGAGAAGGATACTGAGACTGAACTGATGGTCTGTGTGGGACTATGTTGGTGGAACAGGGGCCTGGCAGTTGTGCAAAGCACCTGCAGAAGTAGAAGTTCTCCTGTTTCCATTTTTTGCAAGTAAAATTATTACTTACCTAAGAAGTATGGGGCTGTTTGGGGCAGCTCTAGTTCTGGTACTTGAAATCTATTTGTGGATCTAAGTACTGCAGTCTGGCAGAGCTGCCGAAGGTCATGGAAATCAAAATACTTTAGCCTTACTTTGAAAGCATTAAAGCATTATTTTGAACAGCAATAAGTTTGTTTCACAAAAGTAATTTTGTAGCAGAGGTAGTCTGAAAATATATTCCACATTTGGTGATATTCTGGTCTAGTTTGTTGCAATGAAAATTGTGAAGAAAATATTCCACTTTCTATAATGTCAGTATAGTCCAAGTGTTTATATACAAACATATTTGTAGTAATTTTAGAAGCCCTCCTTTTAGTATAATTAACTATCTTTGCTTTTCAGTAAATAGGTTAGTCATTCAATTTTCACCTTGATTTCCATATTTTTGTTTCCAGCAGAGTCAAAATGTCAGACAAAAGTGATTTAAAAGCAGAACTTGAGCGCAAAAAACAACGTTTGGCTCAGATAAGAGAAGAAAAGAAACGGAAAGAGGAAGAAAGGAAGAAAAAAGAGGTAAATTTGCAAAACCACCTTTTAGTTAGCTCACACTTGCACAAGGGGCTTGCTGAGGTTTTGACATCTCAGTATTGTATGCCCCAAGGTATCTGTCATGTGGAATGAGATACTCAAAGCCACATCAGACTAACCTTAAAATCAAAAAGCTTATTTTTAGTCAAGAATGTTGGGATGAGGGAATTGCTTTTAAAACCACGGCACTGTCAAATGACAACAGTTTAGACAACATGATGTGCATGTGTATAGAGAAAGAAAAATTGATTTGCCACAATGCTTTTTTCCTGGGCTCTCCTTCAATGGAAAGGGAGTGGAGGGTGGGGAAAGACAGAAAAAGGACTCACATTTTTTCAAGCCATTACAATCTAAATATATATTTTTGTACTCTGAAGACTAGTTTGATTACTAGCTAAGGTAACAGATTTACAATTATTATTCTTCAGTAAAGTAAAACATAATTGCAGTTGCATTTTCCTCTTCTGGCATGGGTGCATCTTTCAGTTCTGTTAAAGTTTGATTGACATATTAGTTTATTTGTCCTTGACAATATGCATTAGGTTTATCATTAAGGGATTTGTACTTCTTTTTATTCAGTCACTTAGTGGAATAGAGGTGAGAATTGACAGGGAGTGGATATTCATTTTCATGCAAAGTCAGAGAAGCATTAAGTGATTATGCTTCCTTTCCTTCAAATGTCAACACTTACTATAGTTTAAAGCACCTGTTATCCTTTACTAATAACTGGTTTCCTTTTAAACTGACACTTTAATATTGTACATGAATTTCATGGAATTACCGTGGAAATGTGATGTGATCCAAGAAATCAGCATTCCAGTTTTGGCTGTCTTTTTAATATTTTTTCATTTGAGCCGCATTTGTGCAGTTACAGTGCACGCCCCAGTGAGGCTCCCGCACTCACTGCGGACGCCCTCCATGAGCAGATCTTTAAGTGGTGATGCTTTCAGTGTTCATTACTAAAGAACTAGAGGGAAGGGGGCCAAGCTAATGGCTCGAGGGAGCTATTAGGTCCTTTCTCTTTGTCCCCTGACTCTGACTGGAGTCATGCCTCGTGGAGAACCTGTGGTGGTTGAAACGTTCCATTGGCCCCGAGATCCGTATCTGCAGATAATGCTACAGTGCATAATTGTGTAAATGGGCTGTGCTGTGCTGCTGGATGGGTCCAGGAGTGAAGGCTGACACTCACAAACGTTCTTGGCCATTCACACTGGTGCAGGACAGCTGTCTACAACCCTACATACTGTGACATGGCTCATGGGAAGAGCTGAGCACAGGAATATGCCTGGGCCTTGACTATAAAATCAATGTTTCCTGGCTATGTCCGAACTGGAGAACATGGGGATGCTTCTGAATTTCCAGGTTTTTTGTTGTGCCTGCACGAAGATCAACACCAGTCTGAGGAATTGTACAAGTCCTCTTTTCCAATACTCTGGTTTCAGCAGAAAGGGGCAACCTCATTGTGGGATCCTGGCTAATGCAGGCGTTCCTACTGTTTTTAGATGCCCATAGATCAGAGTAGAAGAAGGCTAATGTGTAGGAGCTCCAAGGAGGTAGAGATACCTAAGCAGAGAGGGAAGGCTCTTGTAGACCTTCAGTGGGCCAAGGCTGCCAGAGTTTAGTTTAGAGATGTTTAGAGATGCACCTCTTGGATATTGAAGTTAATGAGAAAGTATTTCTTTTCCCAACAAGTGCTTGGGACCAAATGTAGGACGTAACGCTACATCACTGAAATGCAATGAAATTTTATTCTTCATCCTGAAGTAAGTAGGAAAGGGCCAGTTTTATTCAGGGTAATGATACTTCTTATTCTATGGTCAGCTTTTATGTTAGTTGAATAAGTTGCACCTAATGAGGGAGAAACAGAAAATTTCCATCATTGACCTGTAAAAATTCTTGCAAATATCCTTGCAAAGACCAGTTTTACAATCCATTTAAGGAAAAATAGTGTTATTGATATACACATTACAAATTACCTAAGTTAAAAATTACCTAAAAGTATAAAAATGAATTTCAAACTGTACCTAAGCAGTAGTGCACACAAATACTTCCACACATGTAATTATATGTGAAATAATTGCTAGAGCTGATTACATATGAAATATTTTTTTCTGTTTTCTTCTGGTTTAACTCAGGCTGATCTACAGCAGAAGAAAGAGCCAGCTCAGGAAGATTCTGATCTAGACCGTAAAAGGAGAGAGACAGAAGCTTTGTTACAGAGCATTGGTATATCCCCAGAACCACCTCTAGGTATTTAAGAGAACCACACTGTAAAGCATTCAGCTCTGCCACAACTAATGCTTTCTTTCTACTAAAGCATGTTTGGCTTTTTTGATTTTTGGCTGTATTAGTGAAGTGAACTCTTCTGTTTGAATGCCTGCCATACCATTCACATATACAAGCTCATGGCATTTTGAGTACTTGTCATTGCCAAAAACATCTGTTTCATTTCTTTAAGAATTTTTTATGAACATAATGCAGGTTGGTTTTGCATACCAGCAGTGATTTCTTTTCTGATGGACTGTTTTTTCTTCTCACTCAAAAATATAAGTGCTATACCTCGTTAACCCCAAGTTTTGTTTCAAAAATTCAAATTAAGCACTTGTAAGGAAGGAGGACCATAGTCATGTGGGAACTCCCACTGAGTTTCTTTTAAAATTAATCAAAACTGGAGAAGGAAAAAAAAAAACCAAAACCAAATCACAAACAGAAAAAACGCTTATCAACAGACACTACTGTAGATTTTTGCTCTGGTTTCATGTGCTTGACCTCTTTTTTGGTTTTGATGTTTCAGNCTCTTACTGCTTTAGCTGGAATCTTGGCCTCTCTGGAGCTATCAAGCCTTTTCATTAAGTTCATTGTGACTGAATCTAGGTTTTTACCCCTAGTTATTGTTGCCAGTAATAAATAGAAGAAACTTCAAATTTGACAAAATATGGAAGTTTTAGTTTAGGAAAGCACCTTATACAGATGCCTGGGTGCATATGCAAGTAGGTGGTGACATTCTGAATTGGAATTTGAATTAATTACTTGCATCAACCATTTATTGAGAAAAGTTACTATTTTTATAAGTTACGGTAGAGTGACTGAACCTTTTAGTCACCACTTCTCAGAAGAATTGTCTGACAAGTAATGGTAATTTTTATGTATAATAAAACATGTTTTTAAAATTATATCATGATACAAAAGTAAATTGCAAGATAAAATCAGATATGTTTTTAATGTACTACATTAAAAATACCCATTTATATATAAGAATGAGTATATATGTCCTTATTGTTTTATTAACCAAACATATATATTCATGTTGCAAATTATCAGTTTTTATCTTAGGGGTTTTTTTGTGTTTGATACTGTCACAAGAACATGTAAATTCACATGTAACGTGATTCCTTTTAGTTAAGAATAGTATTTGGTTCTCTTTTGTTCTTTTTACATACACTCACAATTAATATACAAAGGAGGATTTAATTCCTCCTTCACACAATGCCAGGTCTCACTGTGAATATGGAATATATAAACAATCAGACATACCTGTAACCTGCCAAAGGGCTGTCACAAAGATGAATTCACTTTTCATGCTGCAGTCATTTCTGTGACAGTCTCTAGGGAGAATCTGCATTAAATGTTTGACCACATGGAAAATCCAAATCTCTTGACAGGTCTGTCATTATACATTGTAAAGCATAACAAAGTATTCTAAAGTTTTACTCTGTTAAATCTATAAAAGGAAATGCACATGATTTAAACCAAATGGAAACTTTGCTTTTGCTTTAAACCCTCTTTTTGTGTTTTATTCAATGTGGCTGCTTTGAAGAATACTTGCTTTAAATCTTGACTGGAGCCATATCTTAATTTTTAATATTTTTGAGAAACCATTTTAAAAGAAATCAGGATATTTTTACTCTTTTATTTATTATTTCTTTGCTGAAGAGCTTTAACACAGACTGACCTTGAGCTATGAACTTCCTTTCCTGTTTCAGGAAACAAAACTGCCTTTGCATGAAATATGCTTCAAAAGCCCTGGCAAGGCGAAGAGAAAATCATTTCAAGAGCTTGGGCAAATAGTGTCTGAACCAAGGGAAACTTTTCCTTGAGTGTTGAAATCATGTCCCACCCAAAATGGAAATTTTTCTTTGACCTACATTACTTATTAAGAAAAAATCACCAAGTAAACTGTGTATTCTCAGCATCTTTGGGAAATGATTTTAACTTAGCTGCATTTCCTTAATTTAGCTTTTGTTTTTGATGTCATTTCCACACTGCAGCCTTAGAGCATATCTATGGACACTAGCTTTGGATTTAAATTCAGAATTTGAAAGGTATGCTTGTTCTGTTGCCTACTTGACTTTACCGGAAGAGTTCACTTAGCTTTTTGGCAAGACAAGCCCCTGATATTTCTTCATACCTTTAAAATCTTTTGCAAATCAACTTCAAACCAGACTGGAGAAAACAAGTTCTGTTTAATTTCCACAGGTGTCTTCTCCATTGATTAGCTGTAGATTCCCATTGGGCTTTCAGTCCTGTCTAAATACATGTCAGTTTTAACACTTCCAGAAGACTTAAAATTCACTTGACTCTCTTCCTTTTCTTTTTCTTTCCTTCCTTATTTGCTTTCACCATTTCAAACTCTCCTATTCATTCATCCACTATCATTTTGGTCCATTGGTTTTGATTTGTCTGACACTGCTCTTCATCAGTGCAGTCGCTGCATGTGTTAACATGGGATACCTGTTATTTTCATTATTTAGTCCCAACCCCTATGTCTCCCTCTTCGAAATCAGTGAGCACACCCAGTGACGCAGGCAGCCAGGACTCAGGGGATCTGGGACCCATAGGAAGGTAAGACACAGAGCTAACAGACTTGAATAAATGTGAGGTTTTTCACTTTGCTCTTACTTCCCCATTTTTTCCTTTTGTGCTGTAAGTAAGAACATGTGGTATCGAATGTGTACTTTTGTTTCTGCATTGTCCACTGGGCGTTACCATCCCGTAAGAGTGGTCTCGGATGTGAGGCAAATAAATGCATGCAGCAAATGGATCTTAAGCTCTGAGCCCCAAACCTTATAGTGGAAGCAGGAGCTGAATTTATACTTCTAAAATGGCCTACAGAAAACTCTCATGCTCTTTGGAAATGCACTAAAAAAAAGGGAGATGTGCCCAGGGGTAGGACCTGTTATTCACGTTGAGTTACCTTTGTTCACAAAACCAGTCCCCTCAGAATTCTCCTCATGCAACACCAGGTTGCCTCAGGTTCTTGTGACTGCTCATTGCAGTGTGTGTCACTGACAGTGGCAGAGAAGAGCTTGGACAGGAACTGGCTGAAACATCCCAAGACTCACTGACAATTCTGCCTTGGAAACTAGATATTGGAGATTTTAATTCAGAATTGAAGGGAAGCAGCATTTTTCTCACTGGAAAGTGGAATGTGTGTGAGGGATGGAAACAAGAGTAATCTTCTTATTTTTGTTTCTGTGGGGGAAATAAATGATGAAGTGGCAATCCCAAAATAATTCCTTCTCTGGAACAGAAAAGAAAGGAGAATGTGAGGATGCTGCTGGTAAAGAAGGGTATATTCAAGTAAGAAGAGGTGCAAGCAGCTATACTGTATATTTTGAGAAATGTAAAAGATAGATCCTAATGGCTCTTTTTGTATCACACTAATTCAGCATAGAGCTGAGCTGCCAGATCATCCAAGTCTGTGAGCCAAGACTCTGCTAATGGCTTGAAAGCACAGTGATTGCTTTCTGTAGTTAACAGTGCTCAGCAGACATCATATCATACCTCTCCAAACATACACTGTAATGTGACAGAGCTTCAGGTCACCAGATTTCATGCCACACCAGCCTTCTGCCCTGAAAAATCACTCTTCCTTGAGCAGACAGTTTGCTGTGTCCCCTTCAGCCAGATGCAGACAGTCTCCCTTGCGATGTGGGTGCTGCACAGCTGCTATTAAATCAGCCCAGCCCTGCTCCCAGGTCTGCCATCCAGAAGTTGTTGAGTTGTTTTTAAGTGAAAAGCCTTAGCCTGTAAGATGTAGCAGTTTAAAACACAGAAAATAGTGTTATTCTGCCTTCATAAGTAAATGAAGTAGATTTCAGCAAGTCAAAGTACTTTGAGTAGAACAAAAATCCTTTTTAAGCCAAGTATAGGCTGCTGTTCAGGATGAAGCTATTTACCACAGTCCTGCATGAAGCTCTGACAAAGCTGGGTGGAGACTTCTAAATTCCTGCTTTTCCTCTGAACCTTAATGGTGTAACTGTTTTTGCCAATGAGGTAGAAAAAGGCTCTTGGAAGGATTTATTTGGCTGTTACCCACACTAGCACTTTGGCTCTCTGTCAGCAACGAGCAATGAAAGCACATGACCACGTGTCCTTTGAGAGGAGAATGGAGTTTGTCCCCTTCTTCTGAGCTCATGACGTTCTGCATTGTGGGCTTTCATTCTGGATCCATTTTCTGGCTTCTTGTGGCCGTACTAGGGATTCAGTGGGAATCCTAAGACCTTGCTTGTAGTCTCCCAGTTTGCTTGGCATATTCTCAGTATTGAAAGGGCTGTGCTGTGCGGCAGGAAGGCTGCTTGCAGATCTTTGCCTGGAGCGATTGGTTTGTGGTAATGGAAATACAATAATGTCTGGTCCAGGCCCTGGGGAATCTCTGTAACCAGTGGATAGTATTGAGTGGCAATTAGTTGAATTAGTGTCACTGGGTGCAGGTAGATGTGCTCAGTGTTAGTGTGAACAGGTGCACTGAAGCCTGCATGTGAGATAGAGTGGTCAGACTTGGTGAGGAAGATATTAATACAGCTGTCATCACAGTGAGTAAATAGGATGAAACCACCTCAGCTGTTTTCTCTGAGAGGTGCCCAGACCATGCATCTAACCTATTTTGTCTACTGCATATATTATTGCCTGTTTATCTGTATAAACAAGGTTATCCCGCTTAATTTTAATTTATTTTTCCATATCACTTTCTGTGATAGAGGGGGCACTTCTGCTGGATCCCCTGTCATGCCATCATGCTTGTTAGATCTTTCCCATTTCTGCCCTAGGCTGAGCTCAGGCTTTAGAGGAGAGCAGATTAGTTTCAAAGCTGCTAATGCCCCAGTCTCAGCAGTCACAGCTTGTCTGTTGTTGCTGCTGCTAACTGCTGCAGAAATGATAAGCTCACACAGCCTGGCAGAAATCCTTTGGGCAGTCTGATTACTCATTGCTGAGGTGTTCCCAGAGGAAGATGATGGATATTTAAAAAAAAATAAAAAGCTGTGAAGTCATGGATTTTGGGTTGTTACAGGAGAGAGGCTCCATTGAAAGCTTTGAAGGATGCAGAAGATATATGTTCCCATAAGAGGGAACAGATTCTGGTACAGAACTAGGTTGTGTTCATACTTCTTTGAGTTGTTGGTACTTCTGGTAGTTGTCAGACAATCTGTTGGTACCAGTATCACCAAGTATATTTGAGATATGCTTTGATCAGCAAGCATCTGTGATTTCTTATATAAATGTGAAAGTAGCTCAGCCAGAAACACAGGTTTATGACATCTGCTTTTCAGGAAAGAAAATTGGTAAACTGGAGAGTTTGAACACTGCTAGGTAGCTGTAGTCCTGGAACCACAGATCTCACTCAGTCTTACATTGCAAGATGAAATCTGACTGGTAACTTGCTCACCATAGTCTAGGAGCAAACAGGCTCTTCCAGCAGAAAAAGTGAAAGCAGCAAAGTGTTTGGTATTGAAGTTGGCGAAATATAAAATAGAAAAAATTCAATAGTGAGACAAATTCTTTGCTAAAACAATTTACCTAAAGACTCTATGGGATCTTCTATCACTGGCTGTTGCTTGTCCAGGATAATGTGCCTGGCAAACAGGCAGATAATAGGTCAAACAATAATTCATTCATAAAAGTTGTGCAGCCCTTTTGTTGCACAGGAAGAAAAGCTGCATGGTCACAATAGTCACTTCTGCCATGCGCCCTGTAGACTAGTAGTGCTGCTATGCTTCAGGACCATTGTCCATTATCTCCAGCACAATAGTGTTGTCTTTTCTCTTTGCCATTCACTGTATTAGAAGAGATGGGGTGGACTTTGTAATAGCACTAAATTGTGGCACTATTTTTGTCTTCCACATCCCAGGTTTCTATGGGGTTTTTTTTGCTGCTTAATCTTTAGTACCGTTTTGCTATTTGTCATAACCTTTTCACTGGGGAAAACATAAGGTTTGAGCAGCATTCCAGCTTCCCTCTGAGCCATGATGGCAACCGTGAGAATAAGCAGATGTTAGATGGAAAACTATTCTAGAAACTGCTGACCTAATGTTTTCAGTCAGGAGAGTCAAATTTTATATATTTTTTGTGGTTTTGGGGTCATTTCTGAATAAGCAGAGGTGTGTTACACTTTGATTTTGGTGCTGCTCTTAGTTACCAGGCTACACTGAACAATTCATTGGAGCTCCGTTGTTGCTCAGAGAGCAACTTACTTGTTTCCCCATTGCTTTATACATCGCACTTTGCTTTTTTTTTTGATGCCTGTGTTGCTTGTGCTACACAGATAGGATGGGAATATTACACAGCCTGAGGAGATATCCATCTCTGAATAGATGGGTCATTGGTTCACAGAGGTTTCTCATATGATGTATTCAGACATGACTCATTTTCCGTAAGTCAGTATTGCAGGATTGCATGGAGATTCTCCTTGGAATAGAGTATGCTTGGCTCTTTCAGGATAATTGTTTTGGTTTGTTTAGTATTTTGTAAGCATTTTGCTGATTCCCCATGTCCTCTTGCTGATGGTCAGCTTATACATGCACAGACGTGCACAACTTCAATGTAGATTTGAATGCATGTGAAGAAAAGGGCTGAGGTAAAGTATTTTCTGAGAGCTCCTGTGCTGTAGCATAGTGTGAAACACAAATTTGCCTCTATTAATATAAAACTTCTTTGTAATAACTATATGCATCTCCCTGATGGATACTCTGAACTTTTGTTACCCTAGTGTGCTAGAGAGGATGCTAACTAATATAATTCAGCCTTCATGAAACATACCCATGTATGTTCTGCTACTCAGCATTACCTTAGACATTCATAATCTCGTCTTCACAGCACTCACAGCCGTGAATTTTGGGTTTGTGTTGTCTGAGGAAGTGCACAAGGACAAACCTTGTGCAGGGCAGTATGAGGTTTTGTGGGCTGAGCAGCTCCCTGGAAAGAGCTCGTATCCTGGCTCAGGTAGGATCCATCTGCTCTTTGCGTGTCAACCCAACGTAAGATGGCAGAAATGCATCTGTGCTGGGAGGAGGTGCTGCTGTGGCTGGGTAGCTTTCAGGGCTCACACCAGCCTGCATTGGTGTGTATGCCTGTGTTAACTACAGGGGGTCCTGTGTTCACCTGGCGTGTGACATGCTGGGAGGAGTTCCATTTGGGCACCAAAATATGATTTATCTCTGTGGCCCATTTTGTCCTGTGTCCTTCACTGCTCCTATGTGTTCCTAGATGGGAACATCCTACATGTTCTTAGCTAGTTTCACTATCCTACAGCAGTAGGTTTGTGCAGTAGCATCTAATTTATTTTGAATTGTGTCTCTGTGTGTGTGTGTGTGTGTGTGTGTGTGTGTGTCCAGTGGAGTCCCATGTGTGCAGCACTTCCCGCTGTGCATTGAGGAACATGAGAATCCCATTAGGCTGGGTGTAAAGTTTCCTACCTTCCATCTGCTCAGTGAACTGCACTAGGCTCAGCTGTCTTGGATGTGTAAAGGTTAATGGTTGCCCTTATTTCTGCAAGAACTTTATCTGTGCTCTCTTGCTTTCTAACTGGTGTATGTTGCTGTGCATAGGTTTAGGTACCCAATTATTTTGTCGGTTCAAATAAAGACAAAGACATTAATCTTCTGGTGGCTTCTCTCAGAGGATGGTTATTTCAAAATGGTGCTTTATCTGCTGTAAAATAATGTAAGCTGGATTATTTTGTAGTATTTCTCTCATAGCCAAATTGGACTGTGCTCTGGATTTGTTTGACTACAGCTACTCATTCTGTAATTATTGTTCTTACTTGGATTAGGGTACAGTGTAATACTTGGTTTAAATGGTTCCTACCTGATTTATGTTGTTGTTCCTTTCATATCACAGGTTTTGAGATAAGTTTTATGCACTGAAATCGATCAACTTCCTTCAGTGTATAAAGCATACTTGCAGTAAAGTAGGGTTAGCCCTTCTTTGGATGAAGCTCTAAGTATTTAATGAAGGCTCCTGTGAGAATGTTTGAGCATCACATTAGGTATCAAAGAAAACAAAAAATAAAGGGAAACTGGATTTCTCAAAGAGGTTTTGTAGCAGTAATGTGCTGGAGAAGTTAGATCACTCTGGTATCCTGATTGTCTCATCATCACTAGCTTTTTAATTCTGCATAAACTACATTAATCCTAGAAAAAATCCTAGAAACAGAACAGCTGTCTGCAATGCTAGAGCACTTTTCTCTGAGGAGCAGGATCGCCTTTGGCTTTGGCTCGTGGCATGATTTTTTTGTCCACTACATCAGTTCATCTTGCAGTCACTGTGACCTCTGAATGTTCCCAGTTGTATTCCAGAGAATATAGTAGCAGCTGTCACATTAGGTTGCATGTCCTTACTGATAAAGAGTCAAAAGCATGTCTTCTTCTCTCATTCTCTTTTGAAGTTTGCTGACAGTATTAGTCTGCATTTGTGTATGTTTTCATCAGATGTGATCCTATGTTCCTTCCATCTACCATGGCCACTTTGAGCCATTTTGTTATAAAAAGAAATATACTAGGATATGTTTTCTTTCAATGTCTCGATATTCACTCCCAGATTGTATTGGCCCTGTGCAGAAAGAAACAAATATTATTCCGGTCTCTTTTCTCTGCAGAAACTGTTTACTCATTTTTGTATAAATAATAGGTGTTCTGATTTATTTTGCAGCTTCTAAACACACGCACACGAGTCTTGTGTTAATCCCACATTACTTCATGTCTGACTGTCAAACACAAACATTTCATGCTTTTCAGATACACAATCAAAAGGAAGGAGATAGCTCTGGAGCATCTGGGCACCAAATGAGTCAAAGCATGTCAGTATTTTAGTTTTGTATTTAATCTTGCTCACTGTCAGTCAAAAAATAATAAAAAAGTATCTCTAATGTGTTCTTGCTACATAATATTTAAAATCAGAAAGATACTTTTTGTTTGGTGATCTCTCATGAGTACATCTACATGTCATCAAAGTGTTTGGTTCTGTCGTTTTTCCCTGAAAAATCAGACTTGGAAACTCAGCTTTAATTTTCAAGCAGCTTCTTAGCAGAACAGTAATATAAGACATTAACAAGCTGAAGAAAGGGTATCAGAATGCCATTCTCCCTTTTAAGTGTCTCCTTTGCTGTTTAATTAGACAGATAAAGAAGGTAAAAGAGGGTAGATTCCGGTCTCAGTTTCATTTGTACAGGAAGGTTGGATTATTGTAGTAGATGACCTTTAATAGTCCATACAGCACATTTCCTATCTTCTCCTCACGTGCAGAAGAACTCTCTCACAGGCATTAGCAAAACCACGTTTTTGTAGGATCTGCTAAAACCACTGCCAACAGGACAGTATTGCCGTGGGCTTAGCTACTTTATCATTAAGTAAATGCATTTGACAGGTTCTGTGCAATGGTGCTGTTTCATCACTGCCACTCAGCTTTGCATTACCAGCATTTCATTGTGTTACCACTTTCAGAAATGACAGGGATCCTTCTTCACTTGTTCCAGGACAAGTGGGCATGTGATGTATTGCCTCAGGAGCAGCAGCTGTAACAGTTATTAGTAGTGGATTATTTTCTTTACAGTGCTTTTTTGTAAGATCAATTTATATGTACAAAATGCTTTCTAAATGGCTGCTTTAGTGGCATACGTATTTCATAAATGGGCTGAGCCAAAAGGAAGTACAGAACAATGTAAAAATTCTAAGGGAGCTACAGGAAAGACTGAGGGAAAATAACTACTTCACGGCAAACTTTGCTTGCATGGTGTTTTATTCAGACAAAGAAGGATTGTAGCCCTAGGGACTTGTGTAGTCTTTCACAGTGCAGAGTCAAGAGGAGTTTTCTGCTTGGTGGCCAGAGATAAATGGGATACCTTCTGGGATGCTGTGTTGCCACTCTGTTTTGGTGGCTTTGGGATTGGTATGGGGTGTGCACCATTACTTGGTAGGACAGAAATCAAAAACACCCAGCTGTTAACGTTTTTCTCCATTTAATTTACCACAACGCCATTGTCAGGATGGCTTGGCACATGTTTCATTTTACAGTTTCCAGCAGACTTAGAGGGCAAACCACACCTTAAGCCTTCTTGACGTGAATGGTGATGGCTCCTGTGAAGCAGAGAGAGTGTCAGCCTCCTCCCCTTGCCTGGGGGAACCCTGGCTGTCTCTGCTGTCTTTGGCCTAGGAACTCTGCTCCTATTTAAAGCGATGCTGCAATCTCTCACACTTCCCAACATCAATCAGCCTGTTTACAGGATAGCAATGAGTGACTGTGTTTGGGTGTTTGTACATCACGGCTTGCCCTGCATAGGTTAGGATGCCAGGCTGGAGGATGTCAGATTTCTTACATTGTTTTCCCTCCTTTTCTCCCTGCACAAGAAGAACCACAGTTCTTCTCCTTTATATTCAATGAATATTTAGCCCTAGATATGTAAAGCCTCTCCCTGCCAGTTTTCGTTTATGGTTTATTTTTTTTAAGCTCATAAACAGAAGCAGACACCTTAGGGACTGATATTTGGCAGCTGCTTTCAAGTGTCTGTATATCTGACCTAGAAAGGGAGTGTTTTTTGGTGCATGCCAGTTACAAAGTCTGAATGGTCCATATTAATTAGAATCATCTGCAATCCTTTTAGCATGTGAGCCTCTGGCATCATTAAGGATTTTCATGCTTTCCTTCCTAAAGGATTGATAGAGTTCAGTCCTCCAGATCTTTGATTATTTTTCTCATTAGCAAGCATCTTCATGCTATAAATCAAAGGAGAAGGAAAGATTGCCATTCCCAGGGTGCTTCGTAAACTGCCTTGGAAACCTGAGCCCCAGCTGCATCCAGAAGAAAATTATATGAATGTATAAAGCCCCACTTAACCATTTAGGTTATCAGCCCAGCTATAGTTAGTTCTCTTTAGTTACTTACAGGCATATCATCATATATTTAGTCAGACAATCAGATGATTTTAGGGAATAAAACATTAATCCTCTTAAAAAAAAATACTTACTTGCTAAGGCCAGCTCAGCTTAAACAGTTCTCTTGAACTGAATTTCATCTTGATTTAATTAAATTGTGTAAGATCACCTCCTATGTTAAACTGTTTAACATAGTTAAACTGGTACAGTTTGTGCCTATTGAGGTTTTCTCCTTCTCTAGCCTATTAAAAAGACCTTAGGGAATTTCCATTCACAATTTTATATTTTATCTGGAAAAATAAAAAGATTCAATGAGTAACTACTTTGGTAATGCAATTTTTGGGATTTTTCTTCAAATATGTAAAGTGGGAATTGCTGCCACTGGTGAGATTTTTTAATTATTTTTTTTCCCCAAGGAGTTTTGAAGCATTCTAGGTATGCCATATAAAATTTGCCATGAGCAGAACCAATGAAAATGAATTATTTTCCATTTAAAACTGATTTTGATTCATAAATTTTAGATGTACTTATTTACTTTAATAGTTCAAACTCAGAAAATAATTTCTGAGCTGGTCTGTTAAAAGTCAGATCATTGGGTCATGAGAAATTTTGACTTTTAATGTGAAAATTTTTTTGATAACTCTCATACAGTGATTTCTTGTTTCAACACTAATTGTAACAAAAGTCCCATCCCTTTTTGGAATGATTTTGCTTTTTCTACCACAAAATAAAGTACCAAAAGGAAGGGAAACACTAGCTCTTCTTCCAGCTAGTAGTTACTGGATTTTAGTACCGAAGCAAAATGGAAAATTTGCCAAAATCTTTCGCCTTCTTCTTCAGCTGAATAATACCAGACTTAAAACTTGTAGGTTCCAACAGTTGTGTTCACTTCGAATCCTCTGAAAAGTTATGGATTACCTTTCCTTGATTTATTAAATATGATTTTGACTTTTATGCAATTGTACCCAAATCCCCTTGAAGTTTATGAGAAAACTTCTCTCATCTGCATATCCATGGAGTCTGGATCAAAGACTCCTAATGTGAGTTCCTTTCAAGCATTTGCATGAGCTGATAGCATATAAAACTTCTCCTGCCAAGTTCTTTCTTTACATTTGTGATCACTTGAGTTCTGTTTTGCTGCACAGACTTACTCCTGGTATACAAAAACCAAGACAGAAATAGTGTTTGAAAAAAGAATTTTCAGAGTTTGCTACAGGAATAAAACAACTTGTGCCTTGCCCCCGAACCTGTTTTTTATTACTGCACTTTCAAACTGACCATTTTGGTATCTGGCACTCACAGTAAATCTGTGTCAGCTCTAACTATTTGACCTTCTGTCCTCACAGATCCAGCCTACTGCCTACAGTGACCCTCCTGATAAACCAGCATAAATTTGCAAACTAAGATTTCTGTAGCTCTAGGATATAGAATGTGAGCATGATATTGCCAGGAGATCTGTAATGCAGACCTGTATCAAAAGACAGACTTCAAATACAGCAGATAAATTCAGCAAATTGGATGAATTAAGTTTCTGATTTAATTAGTGGTATTCTGTGAAATGGGAATCAGCAAGGTGTTGGTCCTGTGATATGTTCTTATCATTGCAGGCTTGCCAGAATTGTTCATCCTGATTTAAAAGTCAAATACTTTTTGGAAACTATTAAATCCAACCTGCAGCATAGCCTTGATTCAAGAAGAGTTTTGACAGACACATTTTAAATATTATTTGTTTGTGATTTTTCATAAATATACCTTAAAAAAAAGAGAGTGTTGTAAACTCAAGCCATTCTGAAAAGGGCTCTTATGGTATCCAGGCAGCTAAAAGATAGTGTGGTGCTCTCTGGGAGGTCAGAGTTGCTCTTTTTATTGGTGAAGACTGGAAGTCAGAGGTGTCAGCCTGCTTGGAAGTGTAAATGCAAACCCAAGCAAAACCTTCTGGCTGTGCTTCAGTAACGGTGCCAAACTCCTTGTTCTCTGAATGTATTAAGGCGTTTTATTTTATGATTAGCAGTAGCAGCCCAGCTCTGAACACAAGAACTCACAGAGAAATCAGAGCAGACTTCTGCTCTACGAGCACAAATGAGCATCATATTGAAAGGCACAAATCCTCCCTAACTGCTGATAGCCATCTTACAGTGTGCTTCAGAAAACAAGTAGCACAAGGAAGGTATTTTCTTTTTGCCAATCCTTTCAAACTGGAACAGATCTGCAAAACAGAGCACAGATGGCAGCAGAATAGTGGCTTAGATGCAAACCGTCCACTGAGGCGAGTGGTACTTTTCCTTCTCTGACTAATAGTTTTAAGTCTTCTTTTTTATATACAGTTTGTTTTGGAGACACACTCCAAATGTAAAAAAAATCAGAAAGTGAAAATCACAGTGGAGAGAATTAAAATTATAAAAATGTAGAGTGAAAGGAATAAAAATAAATAGCTTATGTGTACACACATATTTAAACATCTGCAGTAATTTCTCATCAACAGTTTCTTAGTTCAGATTTTCTATTTAATCAGTGGCAAGTTAAAAGCTTTGGAGAAACTGACACAACAAACTAGGTAGAACTCTTTAAACAAGCTAAATAATCATGTAGCCTTAAATTCATTCTGCCAATATTCAGACATTAAAAAAAAAAAGAAAAGTGGTCTGGATACATGATAGATTACACATTGAAACTGCAAATACTACTGGATTGCAATTTGCTGACAATATTTGGTATCATATTGAAAAAATGCATTCATACACATCTTAGCATTTTATTTTGGCGACTTTAAAAAAGGTCTCTTACCTCACGGTTGCTGCCTCCCATATTTTCTAAGGTTGTTTGAGTTGGGTGTAAGGAGTTTTTCAATGTGCCATCAGTATGAAGGTGCAGAATTCCTAATGTAAGCAATTCTGCATCTTTTGGAAATTGTAATCCAGGGTTAAAATTGTAATTTTAAACACAAGGCTTTACATCAAAGTCAGAAACAAGAATCGTGTTCTCTGTAGTTTTGGGCTTGTTGGTTAGCTCCTTTTTCCTAATTCACTTCTTTTGCTAGTTGCATTTGAAGTTAGAAGAAAAGAAAGCATGAAGCACACTGAAGCCCGTAGGCTGTCAGCTGGCAGCTGGTTGCTTCCTTATCTATTTCTCCACAGATCAAAGTGAGAGTGAACAGTAAAGATACCAACCACCTCTAATACCTATTCACACTTGGAGTCTAAGTTGGGTGCTTGGAACTGCTGCATGGAGCAATCTCCTGCCTTTCTGTTTGTATGGAAACAGTCCATGGTAATGTTTCACTGGTGGAGCTCTTAATTTAGGTGCCTGAAGATTGTATAAATGCCTCCTGCAACATCAAGACCCCCTCCTACCCCCTCTCGCCCTCCATGGGGAGAATGAGGCTACTCACATTCACATAATTTTAGAAATATTGCTCTGGTAAGCAGAGGTGCCTTGAGACTTCCTACAGGATAGGTGAGTCCATATGCTCTGGCTGAGTCCCACCTTCATTTTTGGTCTCTTTGCTTCAGTTTAGTAACAGTCTATTCTTTGCTAAGTGGATTGATCTTGGATTGCTGAAAAACCCTGGCACAGCCTAATCTGTGGAGTCATGGCACAGTCTGCCACTGAATTTTAGGGTTAGGAGGGCATTGCTATTTCTCATATGAAGGGTTGTTTTAGGACACTGTTGTTGCTGCAAGGGGAGATGGTTGGATTGGGGCCTGTCAGACCTAATGGTATTTCATTAGGGACACATATGGATGTCTCAGTTCAGGAGGTACCTCGGGTCTCAGTACACTGTCAGCACAGTTTTCTCCTGGTCTGGAGAGCACAACAGCTCTTGCTGACAGGAGATACCAGAATATGGTGTTTGCTTTCCTCTGGTTCTGCTTGAAGGTGTGATTTGCAGTGGTTCAAAGAGGTGTCTGCCCTGCAAGAAGCCCCTGGGAAGGCAGTGTTTGCTGTTATTCCTGTGAGGAGCCTTTTATTCAAAAGCCTGGATTTTCAGGCATGGCTGCTCTTGACCTGGGGAAGGGGAGTGGGGGGAGGAAAGAAGTCATGCAGAACACATGTTCTGCAGCATCAGCAACAGATGAGGGAGGATTTGATTTTGGCTGCAGGGAAGCAGAGTCAGAACTAAGCTGTCAGTATGTTACATGTGAAAAATGTAGGGTTGGGACACTTACCCAGAGCCAAGTTCTGCTGTGATATGACCATGATTACAGATATTAAATATCATTTTATGATGGCAGATTACTCAGTATATGTATTGGAACTGATGCCTTGCGTGTTTCATACACTACTGCCAAGGTCAGACCCAAAGTTGCTTAAATTAGCTGAGAAGTTCTCATGGATTTCAGACAGTTTTGGACGTCAGAATCCGTGCTTCTGTGAATACAGTCTGATGTTGGGAATTTTCCAAAAGGTTTCAAGTGTTTTGTTTTATTTTTAGTTTATTTATTTTAGTCTTTTCCACATTTTTAATCTACATAATGGACATTATGCAATCAGAATAAAATCTTATAGAGGTAAGGTTACACAGAGCATTGTAACATATGGCAGTGCCTGTTTTTCCATGGTAATAATAATACAGCATAAAAGGGAGTGATTCTGTATGAATTCCTCCCACCTTAAATTTTGCAACAGTTCTCTGTCCTTTTCGAATTGTGCTCTGAGTATCTTCCTAATGCTTTGGACTTGAATTCAGAAGAGATAAGTGTTGTTTTACCATCCGATCCTTTAGTAAATATATGACATCTGGGCCTCTTCCTCTTGTTGGTTTCTTTCTTCAGATTATTAAAAGATGATGTGTCAAAATTATCTGGTACGTCTTCAGTAGCAACAGCTGAAACAGCACCAGCATTAATACTGTCCTGAATTTGAGAAAAAATAGGCTATTAGGATGCCTGCCTAAAGGAAGAGAGTGAAAGCAGATCAGTTTAAAGAGAGGTAATAACATTTGTACCTTGTCTTCTTAGTGGAACATCTAACAGCCCTCATTCCCTTTGTGCTGCTTTAGAACAATCTGTTATTTAGTAATACAGCTTTTGATCCTTCAGTGAGCCAGGGTCAGCTGTTGTGCCACGAACATGTAGAAGGGGGATGGACCATGACACAGGGCTATTGTTTGCCCCATGTGGGAGACTGACAGAGCGCTGGGCTCTGAAACAATGTTGGGTAGTTCTGATTAAAATAGTGTCAGTGCTGTCTGGGTGGGGGAAACAGGCCAATCTGGCTTAGCCCTGATGGTGCCCAGTGAGTTTCCAGGTGTCCTTGTCATGCCTGTGTCTCTCCCTTCACCCATGGGAGGTGTCTGCAGGACTGGAGCTAGGGACCACTACTTTTACCTGCTCAGTCTACTGCTCCTCTCTTTTCCCCATAAAAATGTTCAACTAAAGTGTTTTTGTATCTCTTCTACATAGACCTGTGGCAAAATCCACTGAATCCATTTAGGGGAACCTTGAACAACTTGTGCTCTCTGAAAGGTCCAGAGTAAGAGCACCTCAGGCTGACTGCTGGCTCCTAGGCCATGCACGTGTCCTCAGGGTCTGTGACATTACCTTCTCTGCCTCTGTCTCTGGGTGACTTGAAGTCAAGCCATTGCAGTTTTCTTTTATGAAGAAGTAAGAAAGAAAAAAGAAGAGTAACAGCACCTAATCCTTTTCCTCATGAAGAAGTGTCTGGAGGAGGAACTCATGCACTAGTGGAAAAAGATTGGCAGCTGCTTTTCTGCTGAGATCCGGTGGCATTTCAAAATCCCCACTGAGGAGTGTCCGCAGGAGACCAAGCGTAATTATGATGCTCATCCATATGATCAAGGAATGTTTTATGTAATGTCTGTTCATCACAAACAGATTAGCTTTAATTTTCTAGTCAGGATGACAGCACAGGCTATTCAACATAAATTTTGGGTTGCTAAACCTCAAAGAATCTATTTCTTTCTTTTTTGATGTTATCGCCATGGAAACTGGCTAAATTGCAGGTCCAGATTACATCTTTACTGTTCACTCACTTTCATTTTGATCTGATGACATTCTTCAGGTGCCAGGAAAAGACAAAGAACAAATCAGTAGTGTTCCTTGAAACACAGAGTCACTCCCTGTGCTCTCCAGCCTCTACTATCTGAGTGTAGCCACTTTTGTTCTGTCTCCCAGGGCATGAGACTTGAAACCTGAAGATTTGTTACCTGCAGTCTCCCTTTCTGTGATTGCATTGCTCAGCCAAGCTGGAGAGGACAACTCAGTAGATTGCTTCCTCATTTATTTCTCACATCAGTGCAAATGGTAACATAATTATGCACAGTGGAGCACAAATCTGGGAAATTTGTTTTGCAGATGCATTAAAACTGTTGAAGACAGATGTAATTAGGAGTCAAGGAGAATTTCTATTAAAAGTAGATATCACTGTCCAGGGTGGTGAAGGCTGTATGTGAGAATCCAGATAATAAATACTTAAGGGAAGAACATCTCTATATATGTCTACATGTGATAGCCCAAACCATGTGTTGCTCTTCTCATACTTTTGGGATTTGAGTGCTGTCTTGAGTGTGGGAGATCTATAAATGTATTTTATTTTGGCATTTTTATGTGGGTACCAGGTAAAGGTGCTTTCTCTTGTGACCTGGCCTGGATTCTCGGAGATGGAACATAGGGACCATACTTCTAGCTTCTAGAGACCTGTTGTGAGCTCTTGCTTTAATCAAATGATAATGGTGTTCTTTCTGATGAAATAGCCTTTATCCCCCTAAAAATCCTGTAGGTTTGAAAGTGAATGTTAGGGGGAGGAAACTGTAATTAGTTATGTGTATTTTCTTTTAAGAGTTTGGAAAACATGGACATGAATATATAAGTAGCCCTTAGGCAGCAGTAAAATTAGAAACTGGCACTAATATAGCAAGCCCTAATATATGCAACTGACCTTGGTGACATTACAAGAGTAATCTTCACACAGATAGCATTTTTAATGGAGTATCTATAATGCATTAGTCATTGATGCCTTTGCCTTGCATCAGGCATTCAGATCTTATGTCCAGTTTCCACTGTACTTACACTGCAGTCAAGTTACAAGGGAAAAAATCTGTTCTTTATTGCTGTATTAATTTATCTCTCGACCTTTTGTAATACAGTTTAGTTTTGGAGATGCTTTTCTCTGTCAGTATTAAGTCTTTTATCCTGATAAACATTACTATGGATCATAAGAAATTGAGGGAAATGAATGCCCTTATGTTGCATGAGAAGGCAGCTTTACAGTTTTTCATTCTTTTTGTATGCACAGTGTTGAAATTGGTTTTTTCTTTCTGAAATGACAAGAGTGCAACACATGCCCTTGTCTGTCTCTCCAGAGACTGAGTTAACACTGGAAATAGAATGGGTGAGTTTACTAAGGACAGGAGGTAGAATATTTATTTGGCTTTAATAGATCTATTTCTGAACTAACTTAGTAACTTGTTAGTTTATATGAGTGATTCATTGGCAGAGGTTGCTTTTGTTGCAGAAAGACTTGTGTATATTGACCACAGCTGATTATATGGCTGGTTTTGGCTTGTACTGTTACAGTCTCTATATCATCAGAATTTCTATTCAGAAGAAATCAGGGTAGATTTTAATTTTGACAACTATCATTATCCAGCATGTCTTCACAAAGACATGTTTGCTTAGGGAAGGAGCACTTTCCTGTGCTGTAGCCTCTGCTAGTGAGAGCAATGCATAATCTAGTATTCATCCTACAGGAAAAGGTGCTCAGGAGCCAATCGTGTGTTCCTGGTTCTGTCATGGATTCTAGCAGTTTTCTTGCATGTAAGATGGGGCTTCCTGAGAGCAGAAAAATAAAATAAAATTAAGAGACAGGGAAGGAGTAGCTTTTTTGAAAATGTTGGCCTTGATATGTCACTTTTTGCATTTCTAAATTGGAGGATGCTGAATATTTCACAAGACTCCTAAAGGCTCTTGTGAGTGTTTGCAAGGTGTTTTAGAGCTGGTCACATGGGAAACTGCGCTTCACTTCGAGGAGCAACATCTTCAGAGCACACCTCTGGAACATATGTACATTTGGTGGCAGCCTCATCTGACAGCAGTCCATAAGAGATTGTCATAGATCTGATTTTCTCAGATGTATTATGACCCTCTTCCCCAGGATGACCCTCTTCCCCAGGAATTTTATTGGGAGGAAAATAAGAATTTGTTTGTTTGTCCCAAATGCCCTCAGAGTATGTCAGAGCTGGTATCAGCGTGCCATTTGTTGTCATATTCACTACATAATCTTCCTGCCCAGAGCAGCATTGTACAGGATGGATTACTGTCTGACTCAGGAGTGTGTGAAGGGATAAACTCTTCAGTGGAGTTCATGGCAAGTGCTCAGTCTACCTTATCATAAAAACATACATAAATTGTGCCTGCAGATTTTACAAAATATTGTGAATCCATCAACCTAAGGTAAAGAAGTTAGAATTTTTCAGGAAAAAGAAAAAAAACCCAACCTCATGTTTTGTTAATCAATATGTGACAGAAAATCCAGCTGCTTTCCTCTGTTTATCAATAATATGTAACTGTAGTAAATTGCCTGCCCTGTCTCAGTTTGACATACAAACCTTGTTTGACATATGGTGGCTGTTGCTTGCACCTGGAGGTTGAATATACTACATAGAGCATGTAACTAAGGAGATGGGGCTTTGTTCATCCTTTCAGTTAATTCTGTGTGTTCTTTTTTTTTCCCTTCCCTTCGTGCTGCACGGCTGATTACCACCCTAGGACCTTGCAATGGGACACAGACCCCTCAGTGCTGCAACTCCAGTCTGACTCTGAACTTGGGTATATGTCAGCTCTTTCTGTTATCATTTCTTTGCAAGAATTATGTTGAAAATGCTTCCTAGTTGAGCTGGTTGTATGTGATTTTCATTTGCTTTTTTGACTCAAAAAGACCATAATTTAAGTTTCCTTTTTTTAGTTTCATAAATAAGAAGCTTCAGCAAAGTCATCTTTGTGGGGAAAAAAACAACTATTTAAACAAGCTTATGAAAAGATAAATTGCTATTTCTGTTGCCTGAAACACAATACAAATAACTATTTCATTGCAGATGAAATGTTATTATTGTGGCACTTATGTGCATGCATAGTTACATTGATCTTGTTTGTACCTGCTGATTCAGACTGTTCTCTGAATCGTTTGCAAGATACTTTTCCCCCTCCTTTCTGCTGGCTATAGTTATGCTGTTTCCATGAGTAACAATGTCCCCTTTTCCCTTAGGAGCTGTGTATGTGTTTAAAATTGTGCACTTAAGTATGATCATAGTCCAAGAATAAGTGCCATCTTAGTTGAGTTCAGGCCTATGAAGCTTTTAAAAAATTGTTAAAAAAAAATTAAAAATAGAGCTAAAATGAATATTTTATAGTTTGGGATGGAACTTCTTTACCCAATACAAGTGAATAAAAACCAGTTAATTTAAATAATGTGGAAATTCTTGCCTGCAGAAGTATTTAGGATAACCTGTTCCTCTAAAAGGGTGAGTAGCAGTACCTCAAGTTCTTTGGAGCATGAGTCATAGGTAAAAACAAATCACTACACTGAAAAATTTGCTCTAGCGATGAGCTTACAGGGTTGCCTGTTTTGAGTCTCCAGGCAAGTGTCTCGTTTTTGGTTTTGGTTTTTTTTACTTGTTCATGTGCTATTTCATTCACCATTCTGCAAGAAAAACAACAACTTCCCTTTAGCTGCTGATTGACAGTGCTCCCAGCTGCAATTAGGTGTGTTAGGTCCAGTAGGAAAGCATCCAGAGAGCTTTCTAAACAGAAATATTTCTCCATATCTAGAACTCCTAGGAATGTTTGCAGTTTACACATGAGTATGACTTCAAATAGGTCACAGTTCTAAAACCTTACCTGGACTGCACCAAAAAGGTAGAGTTTTTTGAGCTATTTTAACCTACAGAAACCTTTTAGAAATCCCAGCTGCTTTTTTACAGACATTTGGATTAAAAGATGAGGACTCCTAGAAGCAAGGCTTCTCAAACAGCTGTGCAAAGCAGGTTTTTTTATTTGATTCATGACATGATAACTCTGTACGTAGCTACAAGACTTCAGTCATTTACTATCAGTCAGTTCAAAGACAGAAAAGAAGCATGCCAAAGAGCAAATCCACAGGTATACACTTTAATGGAAGTTCTGCCCCTTTTGAAAGAAAATTGTTTTCAAACCCAAGCAGAGTTACACTTTCCTCTGGTGTCCTGAGACTAGGGCAAAAAAACCAAACAAAAAAAACCCAACCAACCAACCAACCAAACAACCCAAAAAAAACCAATGCAAAAGAAATCTTGCAGTCATCAATTAAAAGATATGTGTAGCAAAACACTTCTAGCAGATAGATCTTTCTTATGATACCTATGGACAGAAGGATCAGTTTTAATGTATGGCTTTTAGTCGCTGTCCTCCTACTGACATCCCATTGGCAGTTTGGAAAGGAAACCTTCAAAGCTTATGTGCTCTCTAAGATTAATATTCATTGAACTTATGAGAATTATGTGAACCTCAGATGAAAAATGGGGATGGGAAAGCAGTAGACCATTTAGTAGTGTCCTGAAAAGAACTAGAGACTAGAGCACATATTTGGTAGAGTCCAGATATTGACAGGATGCTCCAGTTGTCCCTGAGTGCTTGGGACCAAAGGCTAGGCCAACCTTCAATACCGTAAGAAGAATTAGAGGTGGCTTGACACAGGCAAACAGCAATCAATAGATCACATTCCTTCAGATGAAGCAGCACCTCCCAATCTTCACCAGTAATTACAGAGTATGGCTGGCATGAGGCATTTTTACAGGCAACAGCAATTACTGAATTGGAAGTGTTTTAGATGAAGAATTCCATGCATTGTCTCAGCACAGTGCTGTGGGAAGTAGCTGACTTCTGGGACACAGTGAGGAAAGAGGTTCAATCCACCCAGTTACATCCAGCTCTCTGTTAGGGTCATGTTCCCCACCCTCAGGCAGTCCAAGAGATACAGAGTGACCTCATGTGAACCTGTTTTGGGATTAGATGAGGTTCTAATTAGGTCCAGATTAGACACATAATTAATTAGGTATTATACCTAACCAAGACCACTGTCAAGAGATTCTTTCAATGCAAAGGCTTAAGTACTTCAGTAAATGGAAAGAGTAGCCTGGGGCAGCAGGGGACTGGTTACAGGAGGGGAAGTCAAACTGACCAAGTAGGCAACAGAGATTGTGCATCTGGTGCTGAGGGAGGGAAAAGCACATGAGAGTTTGTTGGGGTGAGATCTTTATTAAAGATTGAATTCACTCAGACTGTAAGTTAAAGCAGCTACGAAATGTAAAACTACTAAAATTTTTGCTAGCTGAAGAAACTTCTCTGCCCCCAGTAATGAGGTAGAAGTTGTTCTGTAGAGTTTTTAGACAATTTTTGATTTTGTTCATATTGGTGCAGTCACAGATGGTTGTAAGGAGGAAGATTTGTTAATTTTTCTTCTTTGAAAAGAGGAAAGACTCAGAGCTACAACAACTGTTTCTGCTCTAGTGGTTTGTTACACAATACAGCTGATTTGTACTGATTACCTGGTGAATCTGATTGCAGTCAGCTTAATAACAACCCAGGCAGTAAAATAGATTAGAAAACAATATAGCTGATGCAGCTGAAAAATTCAGTAGGTGTGTTCCAATGGGGTCATTTTCCTTTTGAGACTCCCATTTCCTTTCAGACATCAATCTTAATTGAATACCTAAACCACTGTAAATTAATTAGATCAAAACCCCTGTGACTTCTGTTCTTCTGTCAGTCTGGAAAATGAAGAGGATATAGATAATGTGTAAGAATTTTCTGCTTTTCCAAATTGTTCTCTTCAATAATGTGTCAAGTTGAGAAACATTGTGTCCAGGAATTTATTTCTCCATAAATGCACAAGCATGCTCACACTTGTTGATTTAGGTAACTGGCCTTATTTAGTTCATTTGTTTATTATGTTTGCATTCTTTTCTCTGCTGAAAGTTGGCATTTTTTCCAGTAAAACACTTTCCAAGTGACTATTTGTATATCTTCACTCCCTGCAGACAGTCAAATAATATTCAGGAAATAAACTGATTTTTTTTTCCCCTGCTGCTAAGTGAACGGTGCACAACCAAAAATGTTCATGACCATGCTCAGCTGCCTCCCTTCTTTTTCCCTTACTCACTTACAGTCAGTTTGCTTCACTGATTTATTTCATATGGTTTATTTAAAATAAGGGAAGTAGACAAAATTGAAGGCTATACTTGCTCTGCTCCAGTTGTGTTTTAGCTCTCCTCCAGTCCTTGAATTAGGACTCCACTAATCATAAACCTACTTCAATGCCACTATTAAGGACTCCTATGGAAGGGAGAGTCTCCTTCTTTATGGAAATTATCCACCTTTCCAGCTAAAGACTCTGTTATTGTTCCCAGCTGAACATTTGGCAGTCCTAATCCATCCTGGTTTAAACCCACTGTACCCTTTCCACAGCTGTGTATCCCAGACTGAGGATGAACTCCTTTGAGCAGACAGAACATCATAGTAATGCTGGTATGAAAGAGAATTTGTTGCATGTTAAGAGGGACACAGGCAGGCTGTTTCTCTCTCCCACTTGCAGTCCCTCTCAGCAGCATGATCTAGATGTTCAACAACTGTACTTTATTACAGCAAATGGTTCCCAGGTTAATTTTCTTCACTGCAGTGAGGTACTTTTCTTGCATACTGTGTTGTGTTTTGTCTTAACAAACACTGAAGTATTTTGTGCTGTTCTTAGCAGCAAACATTTGTTCCTGCTGCTGATTTACATTTAACATTACTAACCTTTTGATGTTTTGTATTCCACCTTAGACGCAGACTGCACAAACTAGGGGTGTCAAAGATTACCCAGGTTGATTTCTTACCCCGGGAGGTGGTATCATACTCCAAGGAGACACAGACACCTCTGGCCACGCATCAATCTGAAGGTAAGATTTATGGGTTTTTTTAAAAAAAAATTTAATAGAAAATTTGCATCTGAGTTAAAGAATGTGATAAAAATAATAGTAAGTTATAACATAGCTGCTTATCCTGTGTTTTCTGCAAGACAGGTATTGTTTATGTGATTAATGACTGTTCTGATGAGAATAATTATAAAAATCACTTTAAATGCAGGTGGAACCAAACTACTTCTGACTTACAATGGGTTGGCCTTAGATAGCAGTTTAATGGGAACATTTTTTAAAATAAATCATTATGAATATAATTAAAATTGTGCTTTATTCATTTTTTTAATGCTTTCTCAAGGAAGTTATAAATTCTGTGCTTTGTAAAGAGGCAGTGTTGGAAAGTTGCCCTGAGTTGTTTGGTCAGGGTAATTGTGTCTCCCTGCTGTAGGGAAGCTGAGGGAGAAGTTGCAGCTTAGCTCCATATACTGAAAAAGGAGGTTTGCATACTTTGATGTGGACAGTCTTGGTTTCTCTCTGCTGACATGGTGCTGGCATCTGTACTCGTGGAGCTGTTTGTTGGTTGTTTGGCTCTCTTGTTGATAAGTAAATACACAGAGTGGTGGGGGGTTGCTGATCTGCCAGTGATGTACTGCAGAATAATGATTGCAGGTCAGTGGTGCCATTTAAACTGAATGCAAACTGTACTTTAGTCTGATATTGTGTATGCACTAGAACAAAGCAGAGAGAAGAGGAAAATCTCATAGCAGTCTTGACCATAATTTTGCTGTTAACAATGAAGGAAAAACTCATGGCAGTCTTGACCATAATTTTTGCTGTTAACAATGAAGGATCAAAAAAAGTTCAACAACTAAGTAATTTTCAGCAGAATATTGTGTAGAACTTTACCAGGCTTCCTTCAGAGAAGAAGACACTCAAGTAGGTTCAGAAGGTGGTGGCAAATCTGTCTAAATATTAGTTACTGTCAGGGAAAATAGAGTAAATAAAAATAAACGTAGCCAGCTTTTTTTTTTTTTTTTTTGCAATTGGGTTACCAGGTCTGCCTTAGGAAGCAGAAATAGAAACTGCTGAACTAGATGCTCAGATTCTACTTTTCTGGAGCATAAGTTTACCCTGGTCATCTGTGGACTGAAATAGTGCCTTCAAACACAGACACCCCTCTTTCTTGGATGATGCTCCTTGAGCAGCATGTCCCGAGAGCTTTGCCTGCTCATGGGGAGAGGCTGTCTCAGAAGCCTCCCTGGGTCAATCCAGCTCATCTCTCATCTCTCTGTGGGCTGCTGAAGCCTTGAGAAAATAGGTTTTGTGCCTGAGTCTTTGTCTTCTTTGCTTAAGACCAGTTGATGCTCAACCCTGGAGCATTATCATGAATTTGTTGTTAGATCAGATGGAGAGGGTGCCCTTCCTCTCTGACACATGGCCTTTATCCAATGCAAGAACCTATGGATATGGGGAATTTAAGACATGGCTTTGCACTTGCCTCCCTCAGACCTATGACTCCAGCACTCATGAGCTGACCTGCCTTTCTGAAAAGGACAGGCTCACTTAAGGAAGCACCTTCTGTCAGTAAGGTCTTGCTTTTTTTCCCAAGGAGCTCTTGAACTATTGCAAAATCCTTTTCTTCCTAGATAAGAGGACAATCTCCTACCCTTCAAGGAGAAAACCCCAAACAATGTGATGCCAAGGAGCCTGGCAGCCAGGACAATCAGCAGACAGGCAGTGTTTGAATTGGTTCTCCCAGCACAGAGGAAAGTCACTTATTCCTCACTGGAGTGAAAGAAGATAAGAGCAAACATAAAACACAATGCACTTTAAACTGCCTGGGCCAAAACTGTGATAGAAGAGGTCAGATATGTGGGTTTGGTGACTGGATTTGTTATTTTCCTATTCTCTGTCATCACAGCCAAGGAGAAAACATCAAAAATAGTGGTGTTTTACGTATTGAAACACAGAGGAAATATCACCCAATCTCTTCCTTCAGATGAGGGAGAGAAAGTGTAACTTACATTTCCTTTCCAATCTGCTGCTGAGGAATTCTCTACATATAACTTGGATGTGATTATGGCTGTGCATCAGTAAAGGAGGTTTAGGAAAGTCTGGTTATTCCATTGAGAGGCTATTTAATTGGAAATTCTCTAGGGGTAAATAAGCACTGTGATTTTGGTCTCCCAGGTCTGATGGAAGGTTTCCAATCTCCCAAGCCTCTTTATGAATGCTGAGCCCTTCATACTGTCAGTCTAAACATGAACAGCAGAGAGAGATTCCTCAGGAGACCAGCTTAGAGAAGTCTCTACACTGTTTCTATGCATTCATGTCATAAAATATAGCCATTATCTTTTCAAGATAAATTGTTCAGTCATTACTATGGTTATGGGCTCAGTTATTTAGCATCTGAAGCCTTAGAGTTTGAGAATAGAAAACAAGAAACTTGTTTACTTGGATGAGTCAGCATTTGAAATTCACTTTTCACTGCCTGCCTTAAATGCTGGAAATGTCAAAATGCAGACTTTTAGGATGAGATGTTCCATTCTTGCTTCTTGTTTGGAAGATAACTAATGAATGGTATGGCTGCTGGGAAAGATGGGTGAAAAGAGGACTTTGATTTCATTCCAAGTCCTTCAGCTTTTTCAAAATATCCTCATCAGATTTTCTGCATTTGCTTCTGTAGAGAGCAAGAAAGAAACTCTGAGATACTTAAACCTACTGCTGTTCTGGAGCTCAGTGAATGTTCTTTCTGGTAATGGCTATTGCCCAGCAAACCTTATAAAACTGGAAAAGGAAGGGTTCACCCTGGTAAGTCCATGTGGTGCCAGAGAGCCAGGTGCTATGTGCACCGAAGTCTCAGCTTGTCAGCTGCTAATTTTAGAAGAAATAGTGTGGCATTATTCTTCACTGTACAAAAAACAGATTAGCTCCTCTTTTCAGAACAGGTAATTTGCTTTATTTCAGAGGAATAATGACATGTCATTTCCCCCACTAACTCTGTTATTTAGGGAGATGTGTATATGCATCATTCAATCCTTTGATCACAAGTACCTAATTCTTTTGCATTATTTAGGTCACAGTCAGCTTCAGCCTTTTCTTCCTTGCAGGATGACTTCAAAAACATACAGATCTTGGCTCTGGAGCCTGAGAAAAAAACATGCTTTTTACTTTTCCCCTCGCCCCCTTTCCCCCTCCTCCTGCTGTAATTGAACTTGAATTCAGATATTTGTAGACATTGAGAGACATTTTACTTGTACTGATTTTCCATTCTGGAGTTGATTAAGACCTAGACCATGCCAAGTATTTATTGAGAGGTCTCTGGGACACTTCCTTCATTGTGCAGAGGCTCTCACATCACCTCAGGAGTGGCAGCCTCATGTAGCCTTCAATGGTTGGACCCTCCAAAGCACTGCAGACCTGCTATTTGCTAAAGGTGCACTAGGAGAAAACAGAAAACATGGCCTGGTCTGTGCCCAGGACAGGCCCCTTACTGCTGTGCAGCAGTGGACTGAGCTCTGTATGACTGCCTGCAATCCTCCTTTTCAGACAGGAAAACAGTCTGCACATTCAGGCTCTGCTAGATGCCTGCCTCATCCCCAGCTTACTGTTCTGCTCTTTAATGGGCCAGGAGGTAAAATCTCAGAGAAGGGAGATGCCCCTCTGATCTGGGTCCCCTCAGAAACTGAGGGCTGCAGGAAGGAGAATTCTGTGAGCTTTCTGACTTTGCTGTCCAGTGCCAGGAGTGTTACTCCTCTTTTGTGGAGTAGAAACTACTTCATCAATAAAATGAAATGCTCTCACATTCTGGCTTGAGAGACTGTCACTGTAAATAGTCAGAAATGCATTCCTGAAAGACTAGGTCCTGTGTAGAAGATCTGACTTTCTAAAACAAGGGGAGTCATGGGCACTTCATCAGTTTATCATCTTCAACAGATGTTTGTTCATGGGGGGAAAACAAATGATCTGCCATACTTCCTGAGCAGGTAACCTCATCCTATGTCACAAATGGAGCCCAGTTCTGGCAAAGAACACAATTGAGACCTGTGATCCATCTGTTTATCTGACATTTTCAAACACTAAGGGTATTCTGATTATTAGAATAAAAAGAAAAATAAGCTCTCTACTCCATCTGGAAGTAGGCTAGAATGAAGTGACAGAATGGAGGTGGAGCTCCAGAGGCTGGGTTGGGTTCTGCTTGTATCTGACAGTGTAATTCTCTGAACTAAGGTTCCTGGAAATTACCCTTTTTAAAGCAGTGAGGGAGGAGGAGAATTCTGCTCACAGTCAGGCTCACGAGACACATGAGTTCAGGTCTGTGTGTGATACCAAATGTTAAGTGCCTACTATAGGGTGAACCAAAATTCTCCAGGTGTCGCTGATTGCATTGACCAGTTCTTCACTGACAAACTTGGTAAGACAGCACTTCATATAGCCATATTGATTTAGATTTGTCATTATTGAGCAAAGTGCATATGTCTGAAAGAGGGATACACTGACATCATGTGAGGCCTGTGGCTTACTTTGAGTTTTGGTAATTGCATGGGAAGTTATCTGTGACTAGGACTGACAAGCTCCAATGCTGTGAAAGCAAGTCAGGCCTCTGGAATTTTATTGTTTCCATGATAAAATCCTTGGATAAACCTATTTATACTTTTATTGTCAGGTCCAAGATTTGCAGGTTTAATCAGTGAGATCTGTCTCTGTACATGCTTTAGGATACTGCAGCAGACCTCTAACCCAGTAAATTCTGCCCCCGTCCTGCTGTGCCTTGCTGTGCCTGGCTGTAGCTCAGCTCTAGCTTTGCGAATGCACACTGCACTCTGGAAAAGCCAGTCCCAGAACTAACTGAGATCATACTTGAGCTTTCCCATGGCCAATCTGGCTAGAGCTCGTGGATCAGAAACTGGGGTTTAAGTTAAAGAGCTTACTTTGGCTTTTCCCTCCCAGAGAATTCTAAGTTCAGCTCCAGTCTGAAAAGGACAAGTCTGGACCCAAGAATAGTTTGAACGCCTCATTTAATGGGAAATGCAGATGCACCTTTGTGCATTACCATGCATGCAACATATATGTCAAGATACATGATAATGTGTGATGGAAATTGGACATATCTAGGGGGAAAGCAAAGACCTTCTGTTATAAACAAAAGGTGGTGCTGAAAAGCAAATCCAGGATAGAAATCACGATTAAAGGAGAAGATAACCTAAAGATGAATCAGTGTTAAAGCAGAGAGGCTTTTTTTAAAGAGCCAGAGCCTTAGGATTTGTACTAATGGACACTAATTTTGTAATAATGCTCTGTCATTTTGTAAAATGTTATGCTGAATCCTAAGCAGTACCATGTATCACCAGGTGTTTTCAGTTAGCTATAAAAATCCAGTTTGCCTTTTCTTATCAGACTGCAGTCCATCAGAGTTGTACCATGGATCTCAATAGCTGGCCTAGGCACTCTGGTTCGAGACGGGTTTGTTTGATTAAATCAACAAAGCTTGATTTGTACTGTTGTACCAGACTGTACTAGATGGGGTAAGACTAGAATGAAGTGGTGCAAAGATTTGAGGCATTTCATTGTATAGCAGTCTTTCAATAATTCCTCTTTCTTACTGTCACAACTCCATCATCAACTTTTCTAAGTAACAAGGTTTTAAAGGTGGATTTTTTTTTTTTTTTAAATTTAAATTTGACTTTAAAATCTTTGAAAAGCATTCAGGCAGCTCCCTCTGGTGGTGCAGCGGTGAAGCGCCGCGCCTGAGGAATGCTGGCAGGGAGGGATGCAGGGATGCTGGAGTACCTGCAGAAAAAACACTTGCCTGATCTTTTTTGTCTGAGGGGAGAATAGTACTTAACAGAAGGTGCTTGAGTTGTATGATTGAGATGTATGAATGCAAGTGCTGATGAAAGAAGTGTGAGAAGAGACCAAGACATTACATAGAAATTGGGGGGGCGGGGAATATTACTTAGAAATGTTAAAAAGCCTTGGAAAATCAGTCGTAGGTATTCAGGGCAATAATACACCAGTGAAATCAGGTGCAAACCCTTGTTACTCCCCATCCCTTTTTGAAGTACAATTAGTAAAGAACAATTTGTTGAGATACATGTATTCCAGAAAGCCACAACAGGCAGCTACCAGATGTGATGGATCTGTATTCTGTATTCCACTCCTAGCAAGCTACAGACATTGGATGTTTGCTTCTGAAGGCTTTCTTCACCACCTGGCTCATGATAATTTTATGTGGTACAGAATTAGAATAAGGACTTGGCTTTAGAAATTAGTTTTTCTGGTTTTTGTTGTGCAGAAAAATATATTTGACACTTGTAAGGATTTCTTCTTGGAGGAAGAACGAAGAGGCCAGTCTGGTCATGGATACTTTGGTGTTTGAGTGTGCAAAGGGACATCAAATGTCTGTTCTGCTAAAATATGTAACAGGCTTGGGCTCAAACAGGATTTCTGCAAGACAGTCCCAGTCCATTTCTAGAAGGTGGCCCAACAGTATATTAATCAGCAGTCATAGCTTCAGTATTTGCTCCCATTCCCTGTTTCTCCTTCCAGGTTTTCTCTAAAGACTTCTGGAAAAGGGCTTTTCTCAAGATGGCTCTCCGATAATCTTATGCAGAGATGCTAAACTGTTTTGTACAGGCAGATCTGACCGTTTATTAAGCATCAGTAATTCTCAGGGAGTTATCCACTAAGAACTGGTTTAACAGAGAGAAGATTGCCTCTGGTCACACACAGTTGGAGGTCTGAAGAAAGAAAACTCTTTAGAGATCTTAGACTTTTTCTTGATCATTTCATTACACAGGGATCAAGTAACTTGACTCTTTGCAGCTCCTCCACAATCTTAAGAACATTTTGGGCAGGTCTCCTGAAAACCAGGCACATACACATAGGAGTTTCCTGCTCCAAAGTGTCACTAACCTTCTGCAGACTCTGGTTTCTTTTGAACAAGGTACCTCTGCATTAAATGCAAGCCAAGAAAGTATAGCTGGTAATTCTTTATGACAGTGGGAAGAGAACAACACACTTGTCACAGCTGAACTATGCCTTCTCTAAACCATTCAGGCAACAAAAGATGAGGAACAAACCAAATCTTAACTGCCTTCTTGATGAAACAAGGAACCAGTTTTTGGCCTGTGCTGCCTTAGAGGGGACTGTTGTGCAGTTTTTTTCTGTGCATGGAAACAATATTGCTTCAGAGATTTTGCAGCCATCATGGAGAGGGACCATGCTATACCACCCCTCCTTGCTCCTTCTCGATCCTAATGGGTGATCCTTGCTCTGTGCTTTTAAGCAAGTGGATCCCATCCTCCATGCAAGAGGTGGGAACCTCTTTTCTCCTAGAATAATCCAAAGAGCATTGTAGCCAGTTTCCTTGTGTGGAAACCAACCTGCTCCTTTAGTTGCAGTGGGAAATAATGTAATTGAATGAGATCCTGGTACATCTGGTGTCGCTTGATGGAGAACAAGAGAGCCGATGTCAAGAGCCCTGACCTCAGACTCCTTTAACTAGCTGCAAGTCATCTCACAGTGCCTTTGACCCATCTCTGTGTCCTGACATCTGAAACTAGCAGTGAACCATGAATTCAGAGAGAAGCCTGTAACACCTGTATGCAAATTGAATTCTTTGTTGGCTGGAAATGAAAACCTTCCTCTAAGTCTTTCTTCTCTGGAAAAGATCCTAGCCATGTTTTACACATGAACAACTGCTGTATTGAGCTGATTTGTTAAATGTTCCCCTCAAGCAACAAAATATTTCTAAACTTATTTGCAAATACATGACTATTAGTATGTTGCAACTTAGCTTTAACATGAGAACAAGGAAATTGTCGCACTAATGAACAGCACCATGATTTCCCCAATCAACAGTCAGTGGAATGAATGACAGTGGCCAATTTTTCTCTGCTTGCTGTTTTCACATGTTCCTAGTTATGACTTTATGCATAATTTCAGCAGTGTTTGAATATGCTTTCAATTAGCAGTGTGTATGCATATTACAGTGCTCAAATGAGAAGGTTCAGACCTGAAAATGTAAAAAGGGTGAAGTTTGGGTTAACGGTGCTTCCAACACAACAATGAAGACATGCCTTTTTGTTTTCTTCAGAAACAAAGCTTGCTTTTTCCTGCCATTCCTGTAATTCCTTCTTTAGACTAATGGGTGATGCCTATTCAGTATATACAAGAAAACTAATACCCAGCACCTTCTATTATGTGTTTAGTAACCTTTGGCACATTCTGCCTTTGTAACATGGACCAATCTCCACTAGAATTTAAGACAAGATTAAGAAAAATGTGCATTGCAGAAGTAGCAGTTATTAATCCTCAGTGCTCTAATTAGCACTTAATCTTTCTAATCCTGTAAGTAGATACAAAATCAGGGCTGAAATAGAGACAGGCCATAATGTGGAAAGGCCTTCATTAGTGGTGTTACAAAGATGTACAGAAAACTGCTTGGTAACTTCACACTCCTCAATTTGATCCTTGGCACTTGGTCTCTAAGAGATGAAAAAGATTCACATGTCAAAATCCCCTCCTCTGTTTTAACCCACAGCACTAATGTACTGGGTCAAAAATTACGCAGCTGAAAATTTTCCTGTTCAGCACCTCTCTATCTTCAATTCTATAGCTGAGCCTCAGCCTAAAAAGCTGGCTAATTGTGCCCCTCTATAGCCTCCTTTAATTGGCTCATTTCCATAGGAGAGGCCACCTGCCTTGGATAGAGCAGCGTCAGCTGCTTGCCCTCAGACTAACTGGAAAGGGAGCCAAGTGGTTGGGCTGGGTGGAGTGAAGAATTTGGCACACCCCACATGACTGCCCGCCTTGAAGATGAATGGGGATGCACCCCAAGCTGGGTCTTTGTTCACCAGGTGTGTCCTCACATCCTGACCCGAGCAAGTGGGCAGAGCCCTCCAGTGGCACCCTAGGGCTCTCTTCTCCCTCCCAAGAGCTGCTCCAAGGTCATGTAAAGCCATGCTATATTTAGTATAGTGGCAAACTGTAGGTCTCATCTGCATGTAATACTTGAGAATCCCTGCTCAAAATTGGTAGTAGCTGGATCCTTTCCAAAGAATCCTTTTGCTTGCTCACACACACCAAGAGTTACTCTGAAAACTGAAGAAAAGATCTGGATGAAGAAATCTTTAATTAAATGGGTATGTCAGTGAAGTAAAAGTCTCAGCGTGAATTCCCACTGGCCACTATTAATAGAAGATGGAATTCTCTTTTGCTGCAATACAATAGACTGTCTCCACAAATAATGTCACTTTTCAACCAGACCCTGGCTGTCACTTGCCCATCTATCTTATTTAAAATAAACTTAGCATGTATTCACTCTGAGCCGCAATTACTTCAGATGTATGTCCTAGCCATAAACCTCCAAACCAGCACTCTCTCTTCCTGCAAGTTAATACCCTGCTTAAAGCACACAGGAAGTGAAAACATAATCATTATTTTTCTGAAATGTGTTGAGCTTGAGCCACAAAGCTTCACATGTATTTTAAGTCTATAATTGCATGTTGTTGCTGTGGATACTCCTTTTTTTTCCTCACCCCAATTGTGTTGTGAAGTTTGCTGCATCCAAGCTCAGTATGGGTTCAGCTCCTCTGTGATTGGCACAAGCAGAACTCTGCACTTATGAATAGACTCACTGATCTCAGTAGCAGCTGCTGGGTTTTGAGGACTCTCTCTGAATTCACTGCCTGGTTTGGAGCTGAACTACTTTGAAGGTCCTGCCCCAGCTGCACAACTGGAGAATTCTTGAAATTTTAACTCTTAGTCATGGATATTTCATATTTTCTTTCTTGTCATCTCCACTCAGATGTTCACTCTTCCTCTCCTAGGCACCAATTTCTCACCAACAACGCACTCAAAACAGCCACTCATCTGCTGTGAAACACAGAAAGCGCTAAAGATCTTGCTTTTGACTACATGCAGAATTCTCTGTGTGCTGGTGTTGCATCACAGATAATGTGCAGGTTGAAAACACAGCCTCTTACACATTGAGATAGCACAAACTCCTCCTGCATGTTTCACAGACTTCTTACCTGTGACATGAGACGTGCTGGGATTCACATGGGGGGATAATTGAGGCTAAAAGAGCTGAACCCAACACAGTCTTGTTGAGGGGGAGATGGACCCTAGCCCAGACTGTCCTTCAGTCTGTGCCCAAGTTTCCAGACCAGTGGAAATAGTTAATTTGGTCCAGATGTGAACTGGGCGTGCAGTAACATGCTCACAGTTCGTACTGATTAGGAATGAGCATCTTTTAATCTGCCTTTTCCTCTTTGCTGGATTGGGTATTGCAGAAAGCTTGGATTCAGGATTTCCAAGTAGGCAGGGTTCCTAAGAGTTAGCCATGTTTACATACATTTTAGGGATCCAAGAGCTGCTGTTTAAACAAAGATATAACAAATTGACATCTGGTTCTCATTTGTGCAGTCATGAAAAGGTGTCTAGTGAACATGAGCCTCCATTTTCAAGAATGCCTTGGACAGAGTTAGGGTGGAGTGTGGAGGCACAATTGCACCATGACACTGTGTGCTTGGGAAACATCTGTTCTGCCATTCCTAGGCTGTAACAGGATGGAGGCAGAGAGTGAACAAGAGACGAATCTGGTCTCTCTTTTCTCTTATAGTCTCTCTAGTCTATGAACAGAACTGTGTTTAATAGTTGCAGATACTTTTATATACTTATTTATTTAAGTATTTACTTATAGGCACAGCTATAGATACAATGTTTACATAATGTATTACCTATTATATTTGTAGATTTACAGATACTTGTAGATAGACACACAAAGCTGACCACTACAAGTTCTCACCACCTGCCAAGTGATACCCTTGGGCTAAGAGCAATGGTGTGAATCTCAGGAGTCTTATCTTTGTTCCATTATGTGTAATTCAGAGTAAGTCACAAACTGAGTTACAATCAACGCAGAGACATAGGCCCATCTCTTCATTTCCCCATAGCAGAGACCACTAAAAACATGAATTAAGTGAACTCACAGCAGCCTGATTTACTAGGATTTTTAGCTGTCACAGAGCTGTCTGATCTGGCAGCATGACTAGTGCTAGTACCCAAGCTAACTAGCTTCATCCTTGTTGAGACACTTCAGTAGTTCAGTGTTATCACATGCAGTAGCTCTACCATGAGCAGCCCGGCCTGTTTGTGTAAACTTTCCACACTCAAAAGAGTGAGACAGAACCTCCCAGAAGGCAATTTACTCTATCTACTGTATTTATGATAACACAGGAATAATTATCTTCTATTTGTGCCTTTCTCCATTGTTTACAGGACTAAACCAATACATTTAAATTATAACATTCATTTTTAGATGATTGAGTTTATGTAATTCCCACCATTTTGTGACGGGAATACAGGCAAGTATGTTATGATGTATTTTACTGTCATCCCCTGAAACAGTTTTGGAACTGCTGTTACTGCTATTTCTTTTCTTGAGCTCCTTCATCTCTTAGCTATTCCCCTCTGAAGTTGCTTCTTGGGCCTCTCTGAAAGAAAAGTGAAAAAGCAGGCACCTTGTTTTCATCCGAAACCTATGTAATTGAGGACAGCACTTTCCCAGCTGATAAAGGCAATAGGATAGAGAAAAAAGAGAAAAAATACTTGGCTCTTTTATGTCTTCAATCAAGTAGTGTTTTCATACTGTTTAGAGGACTTCATTGTGTCAACTCAATACTACATTTTATGTGCTAATATTTATTTTGATAGATCAGTCTAGTTTGCATATTGTGTAGTTCCTCAAATGCATGTTTCTGTTCCATCTTGCTCAAAGGTTTTGCCATACAGTAAAGCCCATCAAATTCCTTCCTCCAAAGAGTGCTGAGCATCAAGTGGATACATATCTAGATCTAGAAATTATAGCACTATGACTGTGAAATGGACAAAACCACAACTTTGTTTACTAAGATGTAGAATGGGGAACATATGCTTTCATCTCTTCTTTCATCACTTTCAACCATTTCACATAGGTTGTGTGACTGTTCATTTGGCCTGTGATATTTCTTGTATTTTAGTATTTTGAAGGAGTATAAAAAATTAATACCCAACAATTAGGTATTAGCTATGCAGCAAGGATGTTTTCAGATCTAATTATTGAATTAGTTGGTACAAATTTGCGATTATCCTTAATGAATCCAGATTAAAAAAGGTTAGTAAAAGTACCTTTTCTGTTTCACAGTTCATCAGCTTGAGATAATTTAGTAACAAAGGCTCATGTTGCAATCAGGGAAAAGACTCCCACTGACTAAAATGGGACCTGGACTGGGACCAAATTAAGTGCTTGCCATGAGCCTAAATAGCTGACATTGTCAGTGGCTCATGATGTGAAGCCCTTCAGTACATTGTGGAATAATTTTATTTGTATTTGATTAAATACAAAAGTATTTTGCTAGGCCTTCCAGCTTTGAAAAACAGTCATTTACATAAGAGCCAGGCAATCAAATAGCTATCCTCTTTTACCCTGGTTAGCAGGCTTAATCCTGCAAGTATTTATGCATGTTCTGAGCTCATCATTAGTCCTCTGACATATTTGATTGTCTGATATCAGGCATGTATGTGTTCGCAGGTGGGGATCTGGTTCTGTAACTTTCATTTGTTGTGTTCTGTTTTGCTGATGGACTGCAAGCTCAGAAGGGCAGGAAATGTCTTTATTTTTCATACTTATCAGTACAGAATATAGAAAACATGCTGTAAAGAACTCCTGATAGTGAAGAATGTATTGATGTATCATAAAACAGTTTGGGTTGGAAGGGACCTTTAAACATCATTTAATCCAAGCCCCCTGCAATGGGAAATCTTCAATTAGATCGGGGTGCTTAGAACCCTGTGCAGCCTGACCTTGAATGGTTCCGGGGATGGGGCATCTGCCATCTCTCTGGGCAACCTGCACCAATGTTTTACCAATCTGGTTGTGAAAAAACTTTTCCTTATATCTTTTAGTTTAAAGCTACAGTCCCTTGTTTTATTGCAACAGGCCCTACTAAGTATATGTATTACGTATGCATATATGCATTTTAAGGGGAAAATGTGCTTCTTCCCTGTATTCCAGGTTGATTCACTTTGGCAACTGCTAAAAATGTGCATTTTATTATTAACACCTTTTATCAGTCCAATGAACAATAGAAACAGCAACTCTGCTCCAATGCTTGCCACATCTTGCAATAGTTTATAAATGTCCCATATTAAAAATAATACAGTTACTCAAACTTTTTCAAAATGTCCCAGGGTAAGCAAATGCTTTTGTATTATTATTATTAGTTTTGACAAACCTGATTGTGTGCTGGCCATTGTTAAAGGGTTCTATCTGCCTCCAAACACAGTGAGAGACAAAGAATTTTTAATGAATTTAATTAAAACTTTATGTGGTTTATGGTGTTCACCTCCAGCTGGTGTGCCATTCTTCTCTGTTGAATGAAGTTTCCTCTAATGCATAATGATGTGTTTTATAAGAGGGATGTTTGAACCCCCTTCCTAGTAGCCCTGAGGTAGTTTCCATGGTATGAGACAGTGGTGAGGTTTTTAAAAGCAGGTCTCTTACACTTAAGTGGATTATTTATATGGTTAAATGCACAGGCATGGATGCATAGATACGAATCTTAAAATAAATTTAAGAATCTTTTTTTTCCCCTTGAAGCAGTCCTTGTGGGCTAGCTTTTATGACCCATGCTGCTGAGCATTTGTCTGTACAAATGGCACACTGACATGAAAGGGTCCTGTTATTTGACTGCTTCTGTTGGGGGTAGAAAGTTGAATGTGTTCTCCTTTGGTTAACACACTGACATCTGTAGCAAGCACGGGGTCCTGATATTGATGGGCACTCCTAGTGCTGCTGTAATAAAAATGAACAATAACATGCAGATAGCCTCGTTAGCAAATGTTTCAGGGCATTTTATGAGACATGCTGAGACACTGCAACAAGCTGGGTCATTCCCATGGCTGGTTAGAGTTAGTGGAATTTTAGTCTTCTGAATCTCTTGTGTTCGGGCTTTCACTCAGGGTCTCTAAAAAGTGCAGCAACCTGTGTCCTTTTCCTGCAAGCTGTCAATCAGTATTTCTTCTGTTGAGAAGTAAGCTCTTGCTAGAAGAGCTAGGTTCTTCATCTGTTTTAAACACTTACTATTCAAAATCTTGAGTCTGGGTGTGGCCAGACTGGAACACAGAGCTGTATTTTTGTGGTTCTTTGGATGGTGAGATCTCAGTTGTGCAAGAATCTTGAACAAGTTCCTCAGGGAAGGAATGAATGAAGCAAGATGTCTTGGACCAGAGGAATAGGACTTAGGAACAACTCACATCTCTACAGGGTGTCGCATGATCCCTGGAGAAGTGTCTGCAAAGGAGGCTACAGACTTCCAGTGGTTTTGCAGAGACTGGAAAACTGAGATGAACGTTGAAAGGCATCTTCATAAATAATGTGTCTTGTTCTAATAGTTGTGAGGAATTGGATAGGAAACTTGTTACAGAATCACCCTGTACCAGCATCACCTTTTTATATCATTTATCAACTCGCTGAGGTTGGGAGAGCCTTTTATAAAATCTCATTGGAAGGTGACTAAAAGAAGAGGCTTTCCAGGATTATCAGTGTATCAGCTGGAAAACAAATAGTCAGTGGTTACCTGGAGATGAGACTGTTCTCTTGGAGGGGGATCTCAGTGTTGAATCCACGTGTGATCTTTAACACAGTTTTCTAAGGTTTAGCCAATAGTAATAACAACAATAAATCACCACATCTGTTTCTCCCCAACTGATGAAGCAAAAAAATGACACTGGAGAGGACCAGTCACAAGGTAAATCAGAAGAAGTCTTTGGAGAAAATGCTGAAAAATGTGACATTTGGAACTTGGTGGAATGACAAAGAATTGAAGAGATGAAGAGCATCAAAAGCTGAAGAATACTTCCTGGTGATAGGCATAAAAAAAAGGCATGAAGAACAGAGAAAGAAGGTGGATAAATACTAGATTGTAAAGAATGAAGAAATGAAAAGGAATTAAATGAAGAAATAATTGGAAGAAAGTGGAAGAAGTCCTGAAAACCACAAAGACATACTTGTATTTTCCTCAGAAATTAACAGGATGCTCCTGGAGGTAACAGAAGGAAAGGATATGATGAGCTGACTGTCCTACATGGGAAAAAATCTGACCACAGACTAATGAGTCATCTTGTTTCATTGCTCCTGATTCCAGATGCTCTGACTGCAGTCTCCAGTGAAGCTTTGTTTGTTAGAGCAAATCAAATAAACTTGTTCTGATAAGCTGCAATGTACCCTTCAGGGAGGGTAGAGCTTTTGTCAGCTAACACAGGGAGCTCTTGGACTAAATGTACCAGCAGCTGAGTGTCATGTTCTGTCCCTGGGGGTCTGTTCTCAGCTGGTGGACTAGATTCTGTGCAGTATAAACCTGAACAATTTACATTTAGTGTGAGCATGAAGGCGGCAATCTCAGAACCGCCACCCTGTGCATTGTGGTGTGGTAGTTTCTCTGGACATAGGCAGAGACACATGAGGGGAAGATCACACAAGTGTAAAAATGAATAATTTTGTCATACATCATGGGGGTATGCACTTGTCCTTCAAGGTACACTTCTAGGTGACCTAAGTGGGAAACTCCTGGATGATTGAGGCCATTGCTGGGTTTTGGAAGCAGGTCTGTACACATACCTTCATAACTGTTGGCAGGACAGTAGTGGGGGACAGAAAGAGGAAATCTGTGCCACTTACTATTTTGCCTGTTTAAGGTAGTTATTGAAGCACAAAGTGATTTTGAGCCAGTGCCAATGACCACAAAGTGATTTTGTGGTCATTAGCAGGTACTGTACATACCTGTCTGTATATACAAATCATAGAATCATGGAGTTGTTAAGGTTGGAAAAAATCTCTAGCATCATTAAGTCTAACCATCAACTCTGTAGCACCACCATATTCATCACTAATCTGTGTGTACATAGACTGATGTCATTTTAAGGTGAAACAGGGTCATTTTGATGAAAAATATGGACTATTAGTAAGATGCACTATGGATATCCTTAAGTGTCCTTTGGATTGGAAACACTGATTCTGTCAGAATGTAGAGAAAATCTTGCAAAATAAAAAATAATAGAAACAGACATACAAAAATAATGGACATTTAATAAGTCTGCCTATATTTTTCCTTCTCTCTGGCTTCAGGCCAGATTGTCCATGTGTGGAACATCCTCAAATTCATAACCAAATTATACCATATTTTCTTCAGAAGAAATAGGAGATTTGGCTCCTCTATTTCCCTTAGATGCTTCAAAATCCCTGGATCAAAGCCCACAGAATCTCTCCTGAGGAGAAATCTGAATGTGGATAATTATGCAGGAAGCTATGAGCACTTTCATGTTTTAGCTTCTTTTACTATTTAAGTAGAAGTTAAAATGAAATAAAAAGATGTATCATGTCTTATCTTGACAGGTTTTTTTTTTCTTTGTTTTGGAATCCAATATTCACACTGTTTCCAAAGACATAATGAAAAATTTTATGTAGAGTTAGCTTAAGTCTTTCCCCTAGTAGTCTTTATACTGAAAATATTCTCTTTGAAAAGCAGAACTTTATGCAAAGCTTGCCAGTATTGTTAAAATGACACTTTTTGGTGACCTTTGCTAAATCTGCATAAATATTTCTGTCACTTTTGATTATTTCTTTCTGCAGTTTAGAAAATACTTTAGAAAGTACTGTGCTATCTGTGTCCATGTGAATAGCAAAACTTGTGAATATTTCCTTTTCTGAGGGCAATCTTTTCTGTCCTGTGCTTGCCCACCCTGAAACAGCCATCAGATCTGAACCCTTTGACCCTCTTGGTGATTTTCTTGACAGGTCTTATTTGAGCCTCTGGGACTTATTTGAGCCTCTGTACAGCAGAGGATATAATTCACTTGTGAGGGATATAAATCAGTTATCCACGTAGGATTTGAGTCCATCAATGTTTGCTCAACACTCTTTGGTCACTTTGCCTGAATGGCACTTGCCACATCCTACTAACCTCCTGTAGATGTGTGTCATGTAGGCAGCAATAACAATTCCCTTCTTGGACTCTAGCAGAGGAATGCTTGCTGAAGCCAGTTACACAATATCTGTTGATAAAACTGAGATCAAGATATTATTTCGGTGTTCCAAGTCCCCTGTATAGCTGGGCTGCTTTACAGCATTGTGCTAGACTATAAATCACATTTACATCAGCTTTAATGCCCTTCTCCATCCCAGTGCTGTATAAGACAGCTTCAGCGTACCTGAAAGTGAGGCCAGAACAATTTTGCATCCATTTGAATGACTTTCCCTGGGTGAGAGCCATTTGAAGCATGATCCCCTAGAGGCAAATCAGCAAGGTAGCCTGAGATCTCTGCCTGCTGCCCATCCAAGGCCCACCATCCCATTCCCAGACCAGCTTAGTTAGGTTCTGCCTGGCTGCATTCCTGTGTAACTTGCTCTAGGTGTCCCTGCCTTGGCAGGGGAGTTAGATTGGATGATCTCCAGAGGTCCCTTCCAACCCTCAATATTCTGTGATGAGAAATCTAGCCTAGAATTCATTGGTGTTACATGGTACTGCACAGGGAACATGGAAAAGCACCCATATAACATAAGGAAGTTTTTTGGTAGACAGCCTGCAACATACAGTAAGAACATTAACAAATGTCAGGCATGGTAGCAAACTTCAGGCTTGCTCTTGGTGCACCACAGATTCGTTGCAGTGGTCACTGTTTACAACATGGATTAATGAAAAAAGGCAGTGCATGTAAAATGATTAAAGTGCTGATGGTTCTGCAGCCTGAGGCTGACTCAGGAAAGGATGATCTCTTTGCCTTGCTGCTGGGATCACCTGCTTTATTGAGATAGATATGCATGTGCTCCAGATCATTACTGGCGGTGTGTTCTGGGGTTGTTATAAATACTCTCAGTTTGGGTCAGGATTTAAAAAAAAAAAGTGGTCTCTCTGATTTGTTGTAATGATGGTGTGCTGTCTACACTGTGTCATTTTCCTTACCCTTGTAGTGGGATAACATACAATTAGAGACTGATGTCAGCCTGTAAAACTTTGGTGTAAAATTTTGGTTGCACCAAAATACCATACTCCTTAACAAAGCTGGCAGACATGTCCTTTGGCAGCAGCTGCTTGCCATGTGATTTAAAACTTCCTGTCACTATAATTGATGTGTTTTTATTCTTTCCACTTCCTGAAGCCTGATCAGAATTAAAATTGCTGCTGGAATTTCCTGTCAAAGCAACTCATTTATTCGCCGAGCGCTGCACTGACAGTACTTTGATTGGACATTGCCTTCAGCTATTCTCAGGCAGAGAGATTGCTGTGAATTATGCTCCTTGCCCAGGTTTGACTTCCCTGCATGCCACATCTGCAAATATATACAGATTGTCCATCATGTGGTAACCTTGTCCTAATGAAAACTCCACATGTAAAATGTTAGATTTGAATATCAAACTTGGCCACCTGCTGGGGCCCTGGCTTTTGTGTTTATTTAGGAAACCCCTGAATTCTTCAACTGATTGTCTCAATGTAACTTTCATGTTACCTACCAAAAAGAGCTCTGCTGTATTTCTACACTGAGAATTTATGTTTCTTTTCATATTTCCTTTCGAAAAAGCTAATGCTTGTCTGGGTTTTTTCTTTCATTTTCTGCTTCAATATGCTGCTTGCATTCCTTCCCAGAGGTGGCTGTGTTGTGCTGCCATGTGGCAGTTCTCAGATGTTCCTGCAGAGTTTGTGAACATCCAGGGTGAAAGATTCTGTGTCTATACAAGTTGTCATTATTTGCAGTGTGACTTACAGTGGTGGTGGTAGCTCTGTCCATTAGGAGAAAAAACTGTTACATTTACTGTGGGATGAATCATTCAGTTGCCCCATTTGTAACTTCGTTTTCCTGTTAGAGCTGTTTAGACAATTGCAGGTTATTTTGGGAAGCTGAATAATGGGTAACTATTGGATTGTTCTTCAGTTATAGCTGACACAAAGTCATTGTCACGTCAGAGTAGAATAGATATAATGATACTTACTTAACTGCCTTTGTAAAGTGTTTTGATAACCTAGGCTGCAAGGTGCTTACAATCCTGTGAACTGTTACTATTATTATTATTAGAGGCAATATATTATTTTTAAAGTTCTAACCTACATTATTTTGAGGATATATAGTGGGCATCTAAATATTCGTGTGCAGGCTCTTCCCCTTGACCAAACTGCATGCCAAGTGCTCTTCCAATATTTTAAGGAAATTCCCGTGACTGCTTTGCCTGGTAGTTGTGGTATGAGGCCTTAAGTGACTCTCTTTGCTCTCTACCTGCAGCTGGGAAACAGCTCCTACCAGACCCTGGTTGGGGTGTAAGCTACTGTTGCATATTTATTAAATCTACCATTTCTCCTGCATAAATACAAATAAACAACAACAAATCCCAACAAAGCTTTTTTTCCAAATAGTTGCCCTAAGAATATACTTGCCTTATATTCACAGTGGTTTTTTTTGTGATCAGGAACTTGGACTTTTTACTTAACACACAGAGAAGTAAAACAGCATGCCCCCTTCAAGCCTCTGTGGTGCCTGTAGGAATAGAACACTGTCCCTGGCCTTTGAGCTGAAGAAATGGGAATGCAGATGCAGGTGTTTTATGGTAGTGGGAGAGGACACTTAAAGGGAGGAGCTGTGAAAGAGAGTGGGGTACAGAGGAACAGAGGTTCAAGGATGGATGGTGGGGGAGCAAAGGAAGGGCCTTGCTTTAAAGACTAGTGTCTATTTCCGCCTCACAGGCAAAATGTCAGGTCTTTGTATTCAGGGTCACTCTGCATTTAGATAAATATGCTGTGTAGGAGAAAATACTGAATAGTGGTTTTGAAAGAAGATGAAAAAAAAATGATAAAAAGTCTGTAAGAGAAATGTCCAGCTGTGGTAGGCAGGAGCATTGGCAGGACCATGTAGTTTCACTGACCAAGTGATATAATCAGAAAACTGGAAAAATGGTAGTTTTGTGAAGAGAAGGAAAGCAAAAGTGAAATCCTACTTGGAAAATAAAATTAGCTCTTACTCTGAAGGTCAGGAGAAGGGTATGACTCCCAATGACTCATTTTAGTGCAGAATTTAAGGAAGACTCAAGATATTCAAAGTTGGTCCTCTGGACAGGGCTGGCTGGATGAAACCTCTCAGTAAAAGGAGGATTACGGGGATCTACAGACACGGATCATGAGACATGGCAGCAGGAGATAGACTGGGAAAATCCTTAATGGCAGAGGTAAAGCCAGGACAGCTGATCAAGGTGGAGGGAAACATCACACTTAAAGAGTTTCCCTAGGTCGCTTGCCCTAAGTAGACACCAATTTCTCTTTGGGAAGTTACAGAGATGAGGCTGCACATTGCAACATGCCCAACAAGAGGCTCAAAGTGAGTCCCTGGCTCTGGGCTGGACTCCTGCCTGCAATGCACAGCAAGGGGGGAGCATGGGCAGACTTCTAAAAAGGAAGGGAAAGGATAGTCAAAGTAAGTTCAGTTCTCCTGATGTGGGCTGTGTTTGTTTTTTTTTTCAGGAGAGAGGCCAGGATAAAGAGAGAAGTATAATAAAAAAACACAAACAAATACACTCAGTGTGCTGCTTCTTCAGCTGCCACGTCAGCCCAGCTGTAAATGCCCAGTGTAGGAAGAAGCCAAACCGACAGTGCCGAAGGCTCCAGGAAAGACATAATGCTGACACAACAGTATCTGAGTTCCCAACTGATTTCAATCACTAGATAAATATCAGTTTCAGCCCTAAATGATATTCTCAAGTAATTGTCCAATGCCCAGTTGGGCTGGATCGGTGTTCCTCTGGAACTAGTTCAGGCCAACTTTAACTGCTTGGGAGTGCGTGGCCAAGAGCAGACTTATGTGCTGGAGCCTGAAATGCCATTAAACAGGCTGTAGTCGAGAGGACAAAATGCCTGGTGTGTTTAGTCTAATACACCATGGGACTTGTTTGCTACAGTTACAGTATTAAAGCTGTAATTATAGCCAGTGAACCGCAGATGTACTGTAGCCACAGGGTTTAAATGGGGTGTTACTGCAGTAGAAACAACCCCCAGTAGGTTATAAGTTCAAAGGGTCATTTTTCTTTCTCTGTTTAATCAGATACTCAAGCTTACAGACTTCTTACTGATCATAAGGTATTGAACATCTCACCCGGTTTTATGTAGGTTCCTTTGGTTTGTTTTTAGTTTTTTTGTTCCTGTTTCAGAAGAAAGATGATAGCTTAATGCTTGCATATGACCATGCAGTCAGTGCACGGTGCAAACAGAATACCATTTTTATGATGTGCTGGTTAGATAGAAGTATGCCACCCTGCAGCAATGTTGGGCTGCAGTTCTCAGTAAATAATGATGTTGATGCTTTGTACTTGAGTCGAGACTGAAAACCACAACAGAAAATGTGGATTTTGGCACAGGAAAGAACAAAAAATAATCTCTTTGAGACAATGCAAGTACAAAACATTTGAAGATGGTTTTAAAATATGCCTTTTTATTAATTATTAAATCACAGATTTAGGGTTTGTGACCTTGTTAGCCATTGCATGCTGGCAGTCTTTATGGCACTGGTCTGAACATGAGCACACACACCTTTTACTAACACGTATAGGTGTGAAGTCTTGATTTGAAGTGACTGAAGAAAAATCAGTCAAAAGTCATTTACTTTTTCCTCCCTGTGCTTGACAGACAAAATTTCATATTGAACATAAAAGAGATGATAGCAGAATATTGACTTTCCATTTTAGCAGTGAGCATAACAATTTTTTTTTCTGATTAAGCAGGACTGTAATGGTTGCCATGTAGGAAAATATAGGTAATATTAAACTGAAATATGTCTGTCTAGGGATCCATTCATTTCCCCAAAATAGCTAGTTTCTATTTATATATGAATGTCTGTATGTTTATATATATTTAAATGCCCCATTTGCTACACTGGTTTTAGCTTCTTGTTAGCATCACTTCTTGTTAGCATGATGTTCTACAGCACAAGGCAGCTGGAAAAGTGAAACATGTGTTCCAGAATTTATGCAGTGTCTTTCTTTCATTAAGAGAACTAACAATTATAGGTGCATATTATAAGTTAGCAGTGCTAAGCAGTATGTTATAGCCATGTCTGACAGACATGTTGTTTAGATTCATATTTTATATTGGTGAAACTGTAGCTTTTTTATCAACATGACATTTTTCAAATGCAATATTTATACTTCTTCTTCCATACAGAGGAAACGTAGTCGTCTAAAAACATGATATGCTTTAAATCCACTTGTCTCCTTTTCAGTTAGAAAATATTTCCAGTTATTTCCCCAGCAAAATACATAACTCAGCATATTCTGTATTCCAGGCTTTCTATTAATTGATGAGGGGACAATTTCTCACCTCATACTAACAATAACCCATCTTATTTTAATATGGCTGAAACCTCTGTGGGTATGTGCTACCCTCCCTTGTTGCCCTTAGCATTTTCTTTGGGCTGCATGCACCATCATTTTGCATGTACTGTCTCTGACAGTGTCAGTGGGAATTGTTCACACCCTACCATTTTTCTCTGAGGAATTTCCTTGCGTAAACTGCTTGAACTGTGATCTCTGTGATCCTCAGAGACAGCTAAAAATACAAAATCTTTTCTTACATATATACCCCAGGGACATGGTGAGATTATGAGCTCCAAAGTCTTAAGTGCACTTCATGTGAAATGAATATATATGTGGCTTGAAAAGACATCTCTGACACTAAAGTAAACAAATAAACAAGTAGTTAGTTAATCCATCTGAATATTCTGTCCTTAAAGAAAATGACCTTGCATATAGTACAATCTATTGTAGTATACAATCAACAGTGCAATATACAAGAGATATTTGGTAAATAAATGCCAACCTGGATCAAATGTGAGATCCATCCAATATAGTACTTTTGTTTTCAACAACATCCAGAATGAGGTATTTCAGAGAAATGTTTCAGCAGCTCAGAGCAGACAGAGCTGGATAATTCCTCCCTCTTTTCATCACACTCAGAAAAGATCTCTCTTCGTAAGTTGAGAATGCTTTAAATCCTGAAGCATAAGGTTTCGTTTTTGTTCCCATACTCTTCCTTTAAGCATTAACTATTACAAGCCTGGATATTACTACTGTTTCAGTACATGCCTACGCTCTCATAAGACCATAACCCCAGTAACATCCTGTCATAATGAGCTCCAAGGTCCAATTACATGTTGTTTGAAAAAAGTATTTCCTCCTTTCAAGTTTGAGTTTGTTGCTGTTTAGTTGTACAGACTATTCTCTTGTTCTTGTGCAGTGCAATAGGAATTTCAAGCTACAACTTAGGAGCTTTGTGTTGTAGACACACTAGTACCTGAAATATCCTTATCATAAGCTGGCGCTTGAAATATTGCNCTTAGGAGCTTTGTGTTGTAGACAGACTAATAAGCTGGCTCTTGAAATATTGTAAGGTTTTCTCTTATTAACCAGTGGATCAAATCCATGTAGATAAAAGTAGGGAGAGATAAAACCCTCCACTTGTAAGGATAGAGTAAGAATCCTAATGCCTAGCAGGGACTATTGACCAGTGGTTATTTAGGGGGACTCTCCTAAAGTCCAGAAGCACCTGGGAAAGACTTCTGTGGATGCTGTGCTTATTGCTGTCTGAGCCAGACCCTTCCAAAACCCCAGCTGCAGCCTGATCCCTGAACACAGCATCTGCCTTACCCAGCTTGGAGTTCCTTGTTTCTCTTGGTTGCTGGAGTGGCCTGTGTAGTCAGGGACATCTCTAGAGAACAGCAACATAAGAACCTAAGGTGGGATGAGCTGCCTATTTCAACCTGTTGACCACATGGAAAGCCCAGATAACTTGCTTAAATCAGGCTGAATTCAGGTAGGAGCAAACCCACCCGTGTCAGCAGGCAGCAGCTGTGAAGAACATGGTGGGTCATTGGCCCACGAACACAGTCACAAACACATGACACATTGTCTAGCAGGCTCTGCAGCAGGCAAAGTGTTTGAAAGATGCTTTGGGAAAGAGAACATATCCATGCAGCTGGCTGTGTGCTTAGTAATCACTTCCCAGTGGTCAAAGTTGTCTTCCACATTTAGATGGTGCAACTAAAACTAAGCAGACCCCTGATTACTTCCTATTTCATGCAATTGCAGCAACATTTCTCTTTTGCTGTGCTTATGTTTCATCAAGCTTTCAAAAAATTCTAGGTCACAAGACAGAAATAACTCCACACAGTTTAGATGTTTATTAATGTGTAATTCAGAGTCTATTTTAGAAGGATATGTTTGTGTCTGTTGATGATGAGCTGGTGATCATTAGATTTCTTCTCTACACTGGAATGCTTTTTAAAATCCTGAAGAGGAATTTTGTGACTGTGTGTATTCCAGAATTTTTTTGTTGTTGTTGTTCAAAAATTTTTTTCAACAAATTTAGTTCAGAAATAGTAAAAAGTACAAACAGTACAGAATGAACATAGCTTGTTGTTTTGTGGGGTAAAGGCAATTTTATATATGATATGAGATGCAGACTGGTTGGTAAACTGTCACATTATCTTAAAGGAGGCAAGTAAATAAGATGGACTATTCAATATTATTATTATTGCACTTAAAAGAGAGGTTGAAAATTAGTAAGCAGGAACTAGCAAAAAAAAAAAAGCAATGGCTTTGGTGGTTGTATAGCTTTGCAGATTGTTTTTCTTTGCAATGTACTTTTGGTTCTGCTGTGGAGAGTGATATATTTGTATATTATGTTCTCTGCAGTAAATTCGGCATTTCTCTAGATGCGAAATCTGCATTTCAGCTCTTCTGCTCTTCTTATTTTACCAGAAAATTACAAACTTCTTCTGAATTTGAAAATTACATCATTTTATTAATGAATATAATTTTTTACCTAGATGTACAAACTGAACACAATTGATCTATATCCCATTATCCCAATTCTCAGTAAACTTTTTCCTCTATTTTATCCTGGTTTTGCTGTTGCTAGACTCTCAAGCATAATTGCACTGACTGCATTTTTATGGAGTTCAGCAGTCAGCTTCTTTGTGTTGCTCATTTAGACCTATAATTTCAGTAACAGTGAGATAAAATAGGATTTCAGGAAATGCTTGTGTGGTCAAATGGCTTTCACACATGTACGTGACAATGGAGAGCTGTTTCTGGCAAGTGGCTCTGCCAACAGTCCATACCATCTGACCATTGCACTGGGCCTGATAACAATGAAACATAATTTTCTCTGATGAGAATATGAAGGGGAAAAGGACCCACAAATGTCACTCACATTACACAGTGCTCTGCTGAATAATACATGGCTGCCTAGAATACCATGGAGATGGAGATTATAGAGGAAAAAAGAGAAAGGCAGCACCTCTCCAAGAGGAACACAGGGTTCTGGATGGCATCCTGCTAGGACTCAGCCAGATTTAGAGACACTTAAAAAACATGTAATGGGCACTGTGAATGCTACCTTTATAAATTTAGGTTGATTGTAATGGCCATAAAAAAGGAGAGTCCTCATGCATCTGACCCTTACTATTATAAGTGTCTGTTCAGTTAATTGGTGCTATTGGGATGTGGAGGGCCTCATGCCATGCACTCCCCTGCAGTGAAGGGTTCCCAGAGCCCAGCTCTGAGTAGGTCCCCTTTGCTGGGAAGGAATGCAGGGCTGGGAGAAAGTTGTTTTCTGAGATGAATTGTAGTTGGTTCCAGCCAGAATCTGGCATTATTTTCTGCCATTAAAATAAAAACAGCTGAATTAGTTTCTGGATATGAATTCTTTTGGCGCACTAAAAATCTCAGCTCTTCCAAGCCAACCATTCTTCTGAGGCCATTATGGAGATGCAGCAGAGGAGAAGGTACAATAGATTGATGCTGTATCCCCTCCAGTTAGTTCTTTGGGAGATAATATTAGCTAAAGTAATTTAGAGCAGCCCTGGGGCTACTCTAAGCCGCGAAACACGCACACTGGTTCCAAGGTTTGGGAGGGTGGGAAGGCATAAGGGTGAGTGAAAGGTATGGAAGCATGGCTTAGGACCTGAGCCAAAGTTACTGCAGTCAGGGGAAGTCTTTCTGTTGACTTCAAAAGGTTTTGAATCAAGCCCTAAGGATGAAGGAATTGAGGTCTGACTGGTTGAATTATAATACCAGAAGGATTTAGCTTCTCTTACAGGGTTAAATTTCATCCCTCCTTAGCTGTGAGACAGAAAGAAGTATGTGAAAAGTGCCAGTTGCCCCATTTCTCTAAAAGAACATTTCTCTGAACACTATCTTACCTACTTTCCTGTGATACTGTTCGTGGTCATATATTCTTTTGTACACAATGAAGCAGTTTCACAAAGCAAGTTCTTGTTCAGTTTTTCAGATAAAAGGGTTGGATACTCTGTTTATAGGTGTGATTGGTTCAATGTAATCTCTTTTAAACCTAGAAAAATAAACTTGAAATTCTGCTGAAAATTTGATAAAGGGGAGTTCAACTTAGTGCTATTAGAAAGAGTCGGAGTTTTGTGGACATGATATTGATTTGTTTTCATATAAACTAAAAATTGCAGCTGCACATATATGAGCCAGCTTGACTTTCAGTGACTCCGAGGGAATTGTTTTTTTCTCTGTAGAATAAAAGGATGGAACTCTCTTGCAATCATTTGGTCTTTTTGTAGGGTCTGTAAGAGTTTGCTTGTATTTATCTACAGTCAGAAAAAGGCAAAATCATTAAGTGAATTTATAGGAAACAAATAGGCTGTTGTATAAAATTTGCTATGTAAATACAAACAAAATTATTTGTAGGTTCTGGGGGTTTACTACCCTTTTTTTTTTCTTCTGTCATAATTCTGTGTGTCCAGTTAGGAAGTTTATTTAATTAGTATTCTAAGTATTTTTTACATATGCAAAAATGTAGTTGAGGAATGAAGTAATGTTCCCTTGAATTACAAAGAAGTTATGTAATCTGTCATAAGGAAGCAAACGTATCAGTAGCAGTCATAGTCTACAAACAGTTGCATAAATTTAGATCTTTGTTTTAAACTAATGACTACTGATAGTTGTTTGTGAAGTCAGCGTTTTTGCTTTAGCAGCTGAGATTTTTTTTTAATAGGTTAGTTTATTTCAACCTGAAATAAGAGTTAGTTCTCTGTAAGTGATACTGAGGGATATTTAAATATGCAGGCTTTTTTTTTTTAACAGCAAGGTTTTGGGAACGTACTGAATTGGTATATTTTGGAGGGAATAACATGTTAAACCCATCAGTTACATGAAACTGGATTCTGTGTACTGGGTGCTAACAGCAGAAACCTCATACAACACTGGACCACCAGTTTAACTGTTTCTTGTGGTCTGACACACAACTTGGCATGTAGGGCACATGCCTTTGAGACAGACTTTTCATGAGAGTGAATGACATCTCTTTGTAATGTACTCCATGCAAAATCAGCAAAATAGCAGTCTTCAGTTTCATCAGTTATAGACTTCCCAGGCAAAATGGTGTATTTGCACAGAGATGCAAAATGAAAGAACAGAGGAAGTTTAACCACAAACATCTTGATAAGTACACAGACACCATTCTCCTGAGACTGCGCTGTGCTACAGCGTCGAAGAATCCTGAACAACTGAGCTGGCATGAAACACAAACCTCTGCCATTGTGTTTTCATTGTGAATATTGGAGCAACAGTACTACTTCCCTCAGTCTGTGCTTTTAGACTGTGAAGGTCAGTGTGCATTGCAGTAGTTGGTTTCATTCTCCTTGCTCTATTAACATGGAAACTGCAGAGCTGCAAGTCGTTTGCCTTCAGCAACATGAAACAGTGGCAGAAGCAGGACTTGCTGTCCATATCCTTCGGTTTTCCTTTTTTCCAGCTACCCCATATTTTCTCTGATAATATCAGTGGAAGAGTAAAAGATCCTGATTTACGGTAATGGGTAGGGCTTTATCTAGAAAACTGCAAGGAAACAACCAGTAGAGTGTGCTGCTCTCTCATGATGGAGCAGAAGAAAATCTTTAGTTGGTTCGATTAAAACCTCCAGAATATATTTTCTTTTTATTTATTATTCCTTAATATAGAATTATTCTTGCCAGGTTATACTTTTGATCCCTTTACCGTTGCCTTTTCTGGAGTGGCACTCAGAAAATCAACAGGTAAAATAAATTTGAGTTGTGTAGAAGACATTGACAACCCCAAATCAGTACAGGAGAGCAGTGGAGTCAGATTATCTCGTTTTTCTTCCAGCCTGAAGTTCCTATTTTGAGAGTCCCATTCATGAAGGTCCAAAAGGAGTGTTTATATTCTCCCTTTTCCAGCTGACCTTACCAGTTATCCTGTGACCCTGTGTTATGATCTCAAAACATCTGTGCAACCCTGGTAACTTCAATGTTTGAGGGAGGGGTAGGGAGGGGGAATTGAAGTTGTACAGGATCTTTCGTCACCTTTTGCTTTGGCTATACAGATTTTGCAGTATTTTTTGTGCCAGAACTTGCATAAGAATATTTAAATATTTATATTTAAATAAGGAATTTAAATATTTATAAGTTATAAATATTTATATTCTAATGAATTGTTTCTGAAAGACTCTGTGTCACTTCTATATTATCGTTTTCAATGTTGTCATAAGGGGTTGTTTTTTGTTTGCTTTTTTACAAATAATTTATTAGAAACAGCATTTCTCAATGTGTCCAAACTTTTTCCTACATGGCATTTTCCCACCAGCTGGGAATGGAGGTGATGAGCATCCTTTGCAGCTGGTGGGTGCCACTCTTGGCTGGCAGATTAGCTGGCACAAGATGTGTTGTGACAGCATGAAAAATGTCATGCGTTGGCAAATGAACCCATGCCTTCTACCACGCATACTGCTTTTGGACTGGGAGTTCAAAAGAAGAAAACATGAGTCATGCCTCAGAGTGCATGGGTTTTGCTGCTCACTATAATTTGAATAAGCCTCTATCTTCAATGCAAAGATTAGGAGAAAATATTGTAATAGTACTTAATCTTTATTTCTGGTAAAAATCAATAAACAGCAGGATTGCCCTTTATCTTCGTAAGTTCCACAGCATGCACTTCCAAATCTGACTTGTTTTCAGGCTTAATGAGACAGGATCTCTCCAGATTATTATTTTGGCTTTGTATCAAAAAATATTGTCCGTCATTATAACAAGCCTATGCCACTAGTACAATCTCAATTATTTAGTTAGAATAATGAAACTGAAAACATGAATTTTTTCTGTATTTATTGACACCAAAAAAAATCAATCTATCAGAGGAAATTTTATTTTAACATTAATGAGTTGAGATTCCTGGAAATTATGGGAAAAGTGGCCACAGTTGAAAAAATTGACTCAATAGGTAAAACTGTAGGTGTGTGTGAGATCAAAAGAGAACAGTACTCTGATGTAGACAGCTCTTCATGGCTTGTATAAACAAGTGCTCCTGTTGTTACTACCTCTGTTGGAGCTGCAGGCATCAAAATGATCACAGAAAACACCATGGAAAAGGCAGATTTAGCAAATGCCTGAGATGACTGAGGGAAGATCACAGCTTTCCTAATGACATTTATTTAACTTCTTGCAACCATATATTTAGCAGGATAAGAGTGGACTGACTTAAGTCATAATGAACCTTTGAGGACCTAAATGCATCAGTGCCAGAGGATGTAGCAAAATCACCGTGAGTGTTTTTAGTGCCTAATACAGGTGCCATTTCTATTAACATATAGGGGAAATATTTCTGGTGTGCTTTCCTGAAAATACTCTAGCCGTGGCTACTCACTCAGGAAGTAGACAAGTCAGGCTTTTCCTATATATTCTGTAGCAGGGAAAGCAATGCAAAGAAAGTGTGGGACTTCTCTGAAACCATGCTGGCTACACCTATGCTGTGTGTAGGCTCATGGGGCTGAGGCTGAGTCATAGAGCACAGCCCTCTTCCCTACCTGTGTTCCCACTGTTCGTAGTGTGCACTGTGGGACATGCCCAGGGATGCTCTCTTACAGGGTTAAGGGAGCTCAGGCTCTATCTCTTCCACATTCTGGGTCGTACACAAGCACATGTTGCAGCATGGATGGTGCATGGACATCTGGCTGCACGGGGAGTTTTGGCATATATGGGAACTCTTGTCCCACAGTTAACCCCTTGCTGCCCTTAGTAATACGTCATACAAGGCACTCCTTGCCAGAGACAGAGTTTACACATCTGTGTTTTGACCCCAGTCTTGCACTGAATCTTTGCCACAACACCTCCTTCAGATTTCTGGGCTAGGAAACTAGTCCAACTATTTCGATCCTGATTCATACAAAATGTTTTTCTTTGTTGCCCATCATAAGCCCCCCTCTCCCACCCCCCTGACAAAAACAAAAAAACAAAAAGCAAAACAAAACAAAATGAAAAAAACTCCAAACTAAACAAAAGAAAATAAAACCCCAATATGTACATGCCACTTTTACTGTAATCCATGGGAGCTGCACAACTGACATACTGACATGAATATAGGATTTCATGCTTCTTTCATTTAGGGTACTGTAAGAAATTACTTTATAAAGCTTTTGCAGATTGCTGTATGCAAGTATGGCTAGAGTTTATACACTAGACAATAGTGCTCCAGAGCTGTGCCTGACATAATATATTTTGGTTAAGCGAAATTCCATGGTGCAAAAATATACTATATTTCTAAAAGAAGGTAGAATTTAGTACTCTAAGATTCAGTCAGAGATCATCTCAAATGCTGGCATTTTTGCAATGAAGAAGAAAATGGAAAGAGAGTGTGCTTTGTGTGCTTGTCCTTTCCCTGTGTGCCTTTGTAATATAATTACTAGGTAAAAATGTAAGAGCAGAAAAAAAATGGCGTGCCTGTATTAAGTACAGCCTACTGCATGCATGCATAGGAACAGAGACTCCTGTTAGATCCCTTGTGTCCCTGTGCAGCTTGTGAAGTAGGTGCACAGTTTTTAGCAGCGAAGTCCAGTACCTGGGGTGCATTTATACAAAGACTCGGATTCTGCAATAGATAGCAGCATGCTGTAGTCATTGCTCTATTTCTTATAGACTTTGTGAGAGCAAATGCTCCTGTGGTGCACGCTTCCAACAACACCCACTTGTATTTTTTCCTTGGTGCTTCAGCTTTCTCTTTCATATGGCTTGCTCTTGTTTGGAAGAACAGTATATATTTAGTTTGTTGACAGAGCTATGCTTGAGTAACACTGTCTGGGGTGATAGACTCGAGTTCCCAGAGGATAATCTGAACACCAGCCTCATTATCCCAGATATTGACACAACAGTCACCTGTGCCAGATAGAGGAAATATATCAGATGCAGCACACGACTGCTACAGCATCATTACAGTAAGACTAAACAATCTGGAACACTTCAAATTTTAGAGAGAAAAGGGCTGTGGCATGCATCTTATACAAGGAAAACGTAGTTGAACAGCAATGGTACAGTGAGAGCTCTGATGTCCTAAGGTGGAAACTGCCCTCTCTCCTCAGCAGCCTCTTGCCTTGAGGTGGTCAAGGCACAACACACAAAAGAACGTGTGGTTAAACGCGGGTGGCTTTTGGCATCAGTCCAGGCAAGCTCAAACCCTGTGTGTCTGTATGCATAGCAAAACACCTCAACCACTAAGCTCTGTGTGTTCTTGTAAACATCTCTGTTATTTATACACATGATACTTGCACACTCCCAGTGTATAGGTTTTGTCCATGTGAATCCCAGTGTTTGCATGCCCGAGGGCCAGTGCGTAAAAACTGCACCCACAAGATTACCTGTACCTAAACTAGGCTATCTTGGGTCTTTGAAAATGTGACATTTGCTGTTTCAGAGAGGCATTTTATCCTCAGAAATATGTGCAAAATTATGCAACGGCAGTGTAAGCTAGGTTTTCTACTGAGACACATGATACATTTTTTTGACCCTTTGGAGACTGTAGAATGATCATTTTTGAGAAGTTTATCAAGCTAGGTACAACTAGTGCTCTGACAACTATCTGAGTAAGTTTTCACCTAGGTCTCCCAGCACAGACAATTTACATTTTAACTGGCGTGTGGTTACATTTTCTTCCCCAGGTTTAATCACTAAACACTGGAAATCTTAATTTCATCAAATGCAATCAAAGAATTTTGTATAGTAGCAATTAAAAGTGTAAAACTAGCATTCGAGCTATAGCAAATTAAACAGCTGCATTGGAGTATTTTTAGCAGTCATTCCAATCAAAATACACAAAAGCCTTTTCTTTTTTTTTTGAGGAGTATCTGCCGGGTGTAGCTCTGGTTTCCGTAATTCAACAACCTCACTAAATATATGCACATACTTTTAAAAATTTGGTTACAGTGAAGCAAGAAACTATATTTTTTCTACCAGGCAAGTCGAGTGAAAAAGTTCAGAGGGCTTGTGCTGACTGAGTTGCTTTTGCAGAAGTGGAGCTTCCAGCTGTAGTTGAAATGTTTAAATAAGGAAACCAAGAACTACTTTGTTGTTTCTGTTACTTTTACTGTACTTCATGTGTGGCATTGAGTTTTCCATATTGTAAATGCCACACATGAAGCCAGAGGACCTTGTTTCTCATCATTCCTAGCTCCTGCCACGTTGTGGCAGTAGGCCTTTCTATTTATTTTACTTTTTTTACTTTTTTTTACTGGAATGCCCTAGCTTTTGTGTATGTCAGCCAACAGAGTCCTACATAATCAACTATATAATTAACCAAAAGGTAGTTCTAAGCTTCAAGTACCAACATGTTCCACATCCCTAGTCTGTTTAGAGACTGAATGAAGAAATTTGGAGGAACTTCAGAAGCCTGTGCAATTCTAAGTTGCTCAGCTGTGGGAATTTTTCTGCATTCCCCATGTCCAGGAGAGACATGGGGAGTAAGAGACCTCAGTCTTGGTATGCAATGACACCTAGAAATATGGTATGCAGGATGCAGATGATATTACAAAGGGACAAAGGGGCTCTGTCCTAGGCATGAGCAGAGAAAGCAGTTTTGGAGTAGGGACTGGATGGAAAGGCAAAGTAACTCCATCAGTGAATGTGCTCATGGAGAAACCAATACAGCCATGAAGTAGGATGAACTGTGAGGTGGGATCCCAACTTCTCTTCAGGCTAAGCAGAAACTTGATCACTCATCTTGAACCTGCTGTTGACCAAAAAGATCATGGGAGTCAGAGTATGTGAAATAAACTGACATGGTTTCATATCCAGGTCTCCCTTCAGCTTCTTCGTATATTCTCTTTTCTGAAAAGGAATAAAATAAATGAACACCCTAGCTATTCATTGGGACAGAGATCCTACTTTATCTAATATGTAGGGAACCTACCTCTTGGGGGTTTTGTGTTGCCAGCCCTGCACTTAGACACTATTCTCTTCCATTCTTCTAGCTTCTCCACCTTCATCTGTTTCACTCTTTGCTCCATCTGGCTTTTGGTCATTCCTGCTGTTTTACAGATCATCTCCTGTTAATCAAAGCTGTTCTCCCTCCCCCAGTGATTCAGTTTGTTGTTTATTGTGAAATGCATTAGCTTAAAGTTAATGAACTTCCACTACAGCTCACTCCTTTTACTTGCTGCCATGAAGCATCAATCAGTATCACAACAGTAAGTGGTAGTTCAGTGTGGATGACATCTTTAGAAGCAGGGATGCAGCTGAGGAGGTGAAGGGAAGTGGCTATTTAGAGCTCAAGTCATCAATTAAATTACTCAGTGATAAAGTCACTGTCTTGTTCTTCAGTGATGTTCATGTCATGTTGCTGTGTGGGGAGGTGGTGATGCATCATTACACTCTGGTGCTTTGTGATGTCTTATCAACACTGGAGATATTTTGGGGTAGTGCCAATATTCTGCAAGCTTTGCAGGCACGAGATGCTATAATGAGCAAGAGAAATAATTACTAAATCACCACTCCCCTTACACTGGGAGCCAGGACTGGAACTCAGCTTTCTTTTAAACACGTTTCCCAGAGTGACAGAGGCGGCTTCCTCGCTGCTACCAAAACCACATTCTCTGGCTGGCTGGAAAACATGTTTTCATATGTCTTTATGCCTGCTTCAGGAAGTGACACTATGTTTTTCACAGCACTTTTGAAACCTTTCAGACAATCTTATAAATAAAGGAAACTAGTGTTGCATATTGTTGTGTGCTCCTGCTAGCACGCTGAGAGTCCTCCAGACCTTAGCGTTGATGTCTTAGTCTCTGGTCTCTGCATAAAGATTTACTCTGACTGGAAAGGAAGGGATGCAGTGTTGTTGATCATTCCCCTGAGAAGGTTCTGCAGGGGAAGTGTGAATTGGAAAAATATGGACACTCAAAATGGGGAATAACCATTTTAAGAAGGGAGGGACTCAAGAGCCTCCAAATTACTTCATAAACTGGCTTGCTCCCTAAACTCCCTCTGGCATGGAAAGCTTAGAAATGCTCTTAGACACCTAGCTAGGACAAAATGTCTGTGCACTGTCAGCCAGTTCTTGCTGTGGCAATGTGCAGTGTGTAGTGTTCACCTAAATTCCCATGATTAAACAGTTCTCTTGCCCAAGCCTGCTGCTTCTGAGTTTTGTAGACTTTTTCTTTTGTGAACTGTAGTATGCACTGAAAACCACTGTTCTGTTAACGATCAGCATGAAAATGCCATTGTAAGTATATGGAACACATTATTACAGTGCCATTAATTAAAAATACTTATCAGTCCACCCTGTTGCCAGTGCCTGAAGAGCTTTCTAAGGGATTTCACCAGCAGCACTGTAAATCATTTGTCAATGAATGATGAAAATATTGGGTTGTTTATACTTCAAGGATATCCTCTTAATAAGCAACTGCCTCCCTGCTGCCCTCCTTAAATTTTTTCCCCTTCAGAAAGGTGTCGAAGGTGGGGTTCCACTGTGGGAGCTAAGATACCCTGTTTATATTTCAAAAAGCAAGCTGAATCCCTTAGAGTTTGTCTCCAGCTGAGAGAAGCACACATTTAGAAATTACAACATTGGTATTGGCTATCTGGAGCTTTAGGAAGTGGCTGAGAGCTGGCAGTCAATTAAAACTGGGCTGGAGTTCAATATAAGAGTTATGCTGCCTGTTTTTGTAGGATGTGTTTGAATCCTGGGCTGTGCTGCAATATGGTTTTGATGTAGAAGTATGTAAAAAGGAAATGTAACCCTTAAGAAGCTGTCTGCATTTTCTGGTACAGACAGGTTGTTCTACATAACTTCAGGACCTTATTTGGTCTGGAAAGTCACACCCCATGTACAGTGGTGCCAATCCTGATCCCATTTGTTGTGGTGCAAACGTGGGGTAAAGGTGATAGTTTTGCTCCTTTGAGCAAAGAGCTGTGATACATATTTTGGAGTGTGACTAAGGTATGTCTTTCTGTCTGCAGCACAATGCTGGCTTTGGGAATGTGTGCTACGCAGCAGCAGAAATAAGAAATAGTGCTTCTGCTTGACAAGGAAAGATGTAATCCATGTATTCTGTAAATTAATGTGGATATCTAGTGGTTTGATCCCCAAACTTGGCAACTGTGATATGGAAGATCTGCCTGATTGTAGCAAATTTCTCTGCCTGGCATTTTTAAGCAGCTGGTTTGTGCAGCTGAATTTACAACTGTCTTTGTATAAGGGCCCTAAATTTCTCTTTTTACTTTTTTTTTTTCTTTATATAACTGTGGCCCCTTTCAGTGGTTTGTGTGCTATGCTTCACTCACATTGAGCAGTGCCCTAAAAGTAATTTGCCACATTGGCTCAAAGTGAGTGTGGTGTCCAGATCTATTAGCTCTATAATACTACTGCTCACTGGCATAATATTGCTCTTATCAGACAAAGCAGATCAGACTTGTAATCCAGAGACCTCTGGGGTTTTTTTTCCTTCTTTTCCCAGTATGGTTTGGGGCTTGTAATAAGAGTGCTTTGGGAGCATTTGCCACACTGTTGTGTATGCATGAAAAATACCACCTCCCGGCCCCACGAGTTGGAGAACGAGTTTCAAAAAGGAATATTTGCCCTGAGGGTTTTCCCCAAAGACACTGAAACTAATTAAAAGGCTCCTATTAACTTCAAGAAGTTTTGGATCCAATCACCAGTGGTTTTTGTTTTCTGAGCCTGTAACAGAGGTTTTCGAGCCGTGGTGCAAAGCAGCCTCACTCCAGTGATGCTTCTGTTCCCAGCAACTGATGCCCCTTGGAACAGGCCCAGATGTGTAAAACAAATTTACCTCTTTGTAAAACCATTCTCAGATGAAACCATTTAGACTTGTTTTAAAAAGAAAAGAAATAATTATTCCATTTGCTTTAAGGTTTAATTACACTGGCTAACTAGACAGTGCATTACAGAAAGGATCCAGGGATCTTCAACTTAGGAGTGAAGTCATGCCCCTTACCAGTAGAGAAAAGAATGGTAATTGCCTGCTGTGAGTATGAACGTATTTTGCTGGCTAGCAAAGAAATGGCATTGACAACTGGCAAACCCACTCTGCTGAGGAAAAAATGTATTTTTGAGGCAGGCACACAGCCAGAATTTTCATTCGGGAAGTCTCATAAGTGGAATCAAAACTCTTGCGGAGGTAACATGAAACTGTGCGTTAGAAGGTTGGTTTTTTTAATCCCACATTTAATTCTGTCAACATTTCATGCTGGAATAACAAAAATATTCCTTAGGTTGGTTTTAGTCAATCCCCTTCATCTTGGTTTCTCCCTCCACCCCAGTTCCTTTCTCCACCCCTCTCCTCAAGACTTCTTTCAACAATGCATTTGTTTAGAAAGCAGTGGCCCTTAGGAGAATGGTGATTTGGTCTCCTCTGAGAAAAGCTGTGTGAGCAGCACCCAGTATCTTGAACCTGGCCCTGATGCGGGGATATGTTGAAGACCGTGGATTCACATAGGAAGAGTGGTCTGGTAGACAATTGACAGGTCTGGGGAGGAGCAACGTGTCCAGGTCAGCTCTGGCACACCTGTGGCTTCTGCAGCCCTTTTGGCTCTCACATAGCAATGGCACTTTTGAGATGAAGAATTGTAAAACCACCATGTGATAGGGAAATTCACTTAAGATGAAAGGGTAGAGCTGAAACCTTAAGATGGGGCAAGTGTTACACAGCCTGTGTAATAGTAGTAGGCACAGAAATTACCTGGTTTAGTACATTTGGGGAGAGAGTCCTAGTGTCCTGGCTGTAAATACATTTAGGTCTTATTTAGGTCTAAGATTAGTAGACATTGTAATTGACTCTCCATGAGCTTCAAGGTAGCCATACTTGGAACTGTTTGGTATGGAGGTTTCTGAAAATCTTCTCTACAATGTAGATTTGCACCTAATCTTTTTTTACTATAATTAAGAAATGAGAACTTGTGAAATATTAACCCTCTGCCATTGTGCTTAAGGATTTATAAATAGCTGAAACTTTGGCTCATAAATCTGTATACAGGCACTTAAACAAATAGCCTGGTTACCCAAAGTGCTGAGCACGCAGCCTTTCCGGTTGATTTTCTAGGGTTTGGCCTAAAAATGGCTTATAGAGCTGAGCTCCCATTCGTTCCCTTCCTCCCACTCTTTTTAGTGGTTTAAACTGTGTTCCTCTCTATCGGGCTTCACTTTGCAGTGATGTCTGCTGCATTTGCTCTGTGTCACTTGCAGAGAGAATCACTAAAATTTGTTGTATGGAGAGTTTTAAAATTGCAGGTATCCTGCAGTTCTTTTAAGATTATGCCCTTTCTGTACCAAAAGCTTCATTTTGTCAAAGTTCTTTGACAAACCAGTTTTTACCTAAATGTCTGCTACTCTTTATGTCTACCCTGGCTCACTATGCTTCCATGTACAGCATGTTATTGAAGTATGTTTCTGGTGTTTGTATATTAGGAATTAGACTAGAGTCACCTTTGTAATTTGTATACTCTGGTGAACAGCTTCCAGGTAGCAATTGTTTCTTGCCATCAGACAGCATTTGATTCATAGAAGTCCTCAAGACCATTTCTTGGTATCATTCATTTCTCCAGTCATTACTCTTCCTAAAAACTTGAAGACTGCAATAAATATGCGATAAATAATTTATGATTTAGCTTGGAACATCCATTATGCTCAATCTTCTGATCTTACAATTGGTACGGTTGGTGTGGTTCTTTATTACAAAGAAATTTAACTTATGGCAAATAAATAACTATTTGATGCCATAAGTTTCCAATAGGACATCTTTTCCCCCTCCCTCTCCAACCCCCCATTTTTAAAAGAATTCATAAAGGAGCAAACTTGTTTGCCTAAAAATTGGTTTGTTGGGGCTTTTCTCTTTGTCACAGAACAAGCAGCATAACAAAGTATGAATGTGCAACAAAAAAAGTTGTATAAGAATATAAGAACCTTTGGAGCAGGAGCTAGAAAAGGTGTTAACATGAACTTTAAAAACTGTTTGGAGGCAGGAAATAAATGTTGGGGATTTTTATAGAAATTATTTGCTGTTGTGCTAAAGTTTTCTGTTCTGGCAATTTTGTGATGACATTGCTGTGGAAAATCAAAGAACAAAGTAAAAGTTTCTCAAATTCTTAAAAGAGTAAAAAAATCTCAGATGATCGTTCACACCAGGAAGAAAGAAAAAACAACAAGAATAGAAGATATTTTAATAGTCTGTCTGTATTTCCTCTAAACAAAGATGAAAGCAATTTTGCAGGGATTTCTAGTTAGAATGGATTGAGATTTTTTGCCCTGTATTGTTTTATAGTACTGCCAAAAGCGTAATTGATAGAGGTAAATACTAAAGATAAAATACATTTGTTGTTAATTCTGGGAAATAGTTTTTGTCTTTTACAAAAGCATGTATAATAACTTTAATGGGATTGAAAAGTGAGGGGCAGACAGAAGCCCTCTATGGATTCAGGGATACACTGCACCTGCCTACCATTTTGTTTGGCCTGGGTATAAATAGAGGTCTTTGGACCAGGTTGTCATTAATCTCTCATCTTTCATTATTATTCAGTAATTTAATCCACAAAATACTTTAAGTGGTATATTATGACCCTTTGATTTCTAAATTATTCTCCTCGTAGATCTTTTTCTCCTTGTGTGTTTACTGCATTCCTGAGCACATGGAGGAAAGTCTGGGTCTGCTGGTGAGGATAGAGCAGTTTTCCAAAGAGAAAACACTTCACTCTGACTTTTGAATTGTAAAGAACTTCTAAAGGAAGGCTTTTAAACATCAGAGCAGAACTGAGCATGAGTAGACATCGCAGGACTGAGTCACAGAATCACAGAATCACCAGGTTGGAAGAGACCTCCAAGATCATCGAGTCCAGCCCAGCCCTAACACCTCAACTAAACCATGGCACTGAGTGCCACATCCAGTCTTTCTTTAAACATATCCAGGGATGGTGACTCCACCACCTCCCTGGGTAGACTATTCCAGTACTTTATTACTATTTCTGTAAAAAACTTTTTGCTAGNCCACTGGCCTTTTTGGCCACTGGGGCACACTGCTGGCTCATGTTCAGCTGCTGTCACCAGTGCCCCCAGGTCCCTTTCCCCTTGGGCGCTGTCCAGGCACACCATCCCCAGCCTATAATGTTGCGGGGGGTTATTGTGGCCAAAATGCAGAACTCAGCACCTGGACCTGTTAAACTTCATCCTGTTGGACTTTGCCCATCCATCCAACCATTCCTGGTCTCTGCAGAGCCCTCCTCCCTTCCAATAGATCAACACATGCTCCCAGTCCTGCAGAAGCAGGCCTGCTTTGTGCCTGCACTTGCACTCACTGAAATTACGAGAGAGGTGTGAAATTGAGCTGTGCTTGAAGTGTGTAAAATAAACCTCTGGGTGAAAACGAAATGTAGAAGGAGGTTCTAGATGTGTTTCATTATTGTACACTCTGGAAGAATTACAGAAGTAGAAGAACAGTGCTTTCCACTCTCCTACTAGATATAGGTAACTGCAGCTGTAGGGAGAGCACATTGGTCTCAGGCTATCGAAAAAGACTGAACAGAAGCCTCAGCGACAAACACTGTGAGGGTACTTCTTTGTTCAGAAAGGCATTTACTAATAAAATGAATTTAGAATTCTCTTCATAAATGCTGACAATAAGAATGTTCAAGTAAAAAGTCTTGTCTGTCCAAGGGTCTTCATATGTTTGAAGATCCAGTTAATGTAATTTTTCATCAGTTTTCACAGAATTGAGTAATGCTTGAGGCCAGAAAGGACCTCAGGAGATCACCATTTTCCTCTATTACCTTTTGCACTTGAGCAAACCCATGAAAAAAACCGTGAGCAAGCTGCTGAATACTGCCCTAAGTTAAACCTGCAAGATGTGGAGATTTGAGAACAAATAGATTTTCTTGTATTTTCAATGTACTTTCAGAAAAAAGTAAGTGCTGAAATGAAGTCCTCCAAACTTCAGAGGAACACCTGAACTCTGGGACAGTCACCAAAACCTGGCTAAAAAAAACCAAAACAAAAAACCAACAAAAAAACATATTTAAAAGAGTATTAATATGCAATGAATTTTTATGAAAGAGGTAGAATTGACATATGTGACTATTAAATGTCTCTGCTTAAGAACAGAGCTGTTGGCAGCATGAGTTCAGTCCAAGCCCGGCTGAAGAAGTACTTTACCCACATGAACTGTGTGCCCTGTGTCCACAACCTTTTAGATCTTCTGTTCTGCTGAGGGATCACTCAAAACCAGTCTCACTATTCCTTGTTTAGACTGTGAGAAATTTCTACCTGATGAATTTTAGCATTTACATGACTAGAAACTGTGGTTTTGTTGTCAATTTCCATTCCCCTTTACTAATGTCATTCCCAAAATAGGTGATCAAGTATTACTTTGGTGTTACTCCTCCCAAAAGTCAACTAGTACAGCATGTGATGACTGAGTATGTTCTTTTCTCAGCCTTATCTCTTGTGAGCCTACATGTCTTCTCCTTATGTATATGCATGGTTCTTGGAGCTACCTACCCCCAAAATCAAAGTTCCTACCACCCAAAGCACACCTTAACTTAGAGAAAGCACATCTTAATGTAGAGAAATCTTGCTCCTAAAAATAAAAAGTACAGTCAAGATCTTGTCCTTTTTTGGAGACAGCCACCTGGTATGTCAGAAACACCTGTCCCCTAGACCTGGAGAGACTCAGCTCCTCACCCCTTGTCAGTGAATCCTGTACTGGGAATAGACTAGACATCACTTTAAAAATTGCTTTCTTTTGTTTGTTTGCTTTTAGTTAATACTAAATACAGAAACATTTTAAACCAACTTCAAAGGGAACTTGGTCATCTCTATTTCCCCATCCAGGAGAAAAGGGGTAAAATCTGTTTTGAGTTTAGCTATCAATCTAGTAGTAGTAAATTGAATTAAATGAGAAAATGTTTGAAAGCCGAGTTTTGTTTCATTCCAACTGCATTGCTGATTCAAATGGGGTGGTGGGAGGGGAATAGGGCTTAAATATTCAGCATTTTATGATCAAGTATCCCTTGTGCTTCCACCACACCTCCTCTGGAGACAAAACACAAAGCATGTTTGGAACAGCTCGTTGCTGCCACACTGCAAGGCTCCTGTGGCTGTTGTATCAAAGCATAGCCCAAAGCAGGGTGAGGTGCTGAGCTGCACCAGTGCTGTCGGCTCCGTGTGTTTGGATGTGCATGTGTGAGCTTGTATGTGCACGTCCAACCTTGTGCAAACATCAAAAGAGCCAGAGCTTGTGCTCTGGATATGCTACAGTGGACTTCCAAGGCAAGTGAAGGAAAGGAAAAAAGGGTTTCCCAAAGTGAAAAGCATGCTAGTGAAGGAAAATGCCATTTGAAGGATCAGTGGGCAGGAGGGGAATAATGTTAGTTAGAGTTTTCCAAAGATAGGAAAAGAAAGCAAGTGTGACCTTTAATTCTGAATTCCATGTGCAGGACAAGGTGAGGAGGGGAGAAGTGTACTCAGGCATTTATTTAATATAAGGATTTTGTACAAGTGTCTGTGTCACTAATTTATATAGGACATTCTCAGGTTCTTACAGTGCTAGACAGGCTCAGCACAGTGACAGATATACCAGCTGAAATTACAAAAATGACAGAAATGGAGGCTGCTATTCACTAGCATGTAACAAAAGGAAATAGTGTGAGTAAGCATGTTCATTTCCAGCGCATCTGGGAAGCCAGGCATTAATGGCAAAGATTATCATCCTGGTGTGGACTTCAGGCAGTGGTCCTAGTTCAAAAGTCAGCAGATCTTACACACATTCCAGGTGCTAAAGACTTTGATTCAGTCACTCAGACAGCCTTTTGTGTAAGGTGTCAGACCCAAACACAGAGCCCTGGTTACAATTCTCATCTCTGACACTTGGACTATTTCTTTTTGCTGTCCTGATGGCTCCCAGTTTGAACCTCTGCTCAAGGCTGAATATTGCCTGGCTGTTGGCTTGCAGACTGGTACACTTGGGAGCCAGCTCTGATCCCCAGGTGGAGAAACTCAGTTGGGTGGGAACACATCAAGGTACTGATCTGAGGTCCAATGTCACCACCACCAGTAAGTTGGGTGTAATTGCCACATGTCACAGGAGATACAAGCAGACATCCAGACATGGCTAAATAGGAAAGGATCAACACATCCCAAACTGGGCGTTTGTGAACTGAGAAATGATGAACAGGCAGGACAGACAAAACATTTGGCCAAATGCTGAAGCATGGACAGACTTATATCAAGGTCCAGCCATGGATTGTAAGTCTTGCTGCAGCAAACACTGCAGGAGGAATTTGGAGTGGTGGCAGTACTAATGTGTCGTCAATGAAGCTTAACTTCTTACCATTTGTAAAGAACTCTGGAGCACACTATCCTCTAGATTAACCTGCACTGATTTCACATCCATTTATATGGGAAGTAATGTATTTTTAACATTAGTTCTGCTGCATGTTTAAATGAGACATGCTTTACAATGTAATTAAGAAACTCTTTGCACAGTTGTCAGCTCACACTTTTCCCACTTTGCTAATGCCTTCAATGCACAAAAGCCATGAAGAAAATCTTTCCGTGACATGATGGCATTACCAGCTCTTTTCAAGTGGGAGGACTGTACTCCTACACAGCAGATTTTCCCTGTGTTGTGGTATTCATGCAGCAAAGAGCTGTACTTCTGAAGGGTTTCTTGTTTAAGCTCTTTCATGCTTCTTGCCTTGGAGACTTCTTTTAGATTTCTAGCCAAGAGGAGGTCAGGAAGTGCTCCGTGCTGCAGCTTCTTTTTCTGTATATGTTTCTATGTGGTTCTCCACAGATCCATGGAACACATTCCCTTCCATCTCTCTCCCTTTCAGAGTAGTTTATGTTTCATTATTTGCAGATGGAAAAATGACAACTTGACAAACAGGGGAGGACCTTTTTATTTAAATCACGGTCTTCTTTCAAGCTCTCATGAAGTGAAATGGGGTAATACTGAGAATGCAAAAACCAATTGGATTTTGTTTACCCAGTGCATTAAAAATGAACTTCCATGCACATTTTCATGCAAGATTATTTTTAGCTGTCATTCTGCTGATGGAATTTGCCCATCTTTGTAACTTTCCAATTTTGCCAAACTACTGATGCATTTACTGATGCCATTACTCCCTTTGGTTTTAGGGGGCCGAGTATGGCTTTATAAAGTCTGTATTTTCAACTCTTATGTGCTTCTTCATTGCTAAGCACACAGAATAACAACCAGGGGTAGATTCAGTCTTGAAAAAGCCGCTAGGAATTTTTAGCAGCCTGAACCATCCCAACTAACCCAAAACACACAAGCTCTGTTCCCCAGTTTTGTTTATTCTTTCCCTACCATGATTTACAGCCAAAACACACTAGCTGTGCTTGCTCCTCACATCCCAATCGCAAAACCAGAAAAAACTTTTTTGAACTGAGCAACATTGTTAAGCCCTTTAGCAGTTTCAGATTCATTTAACCATGAGCACAAAGTTAATCAAGTTTCACAAAGATCTGTGTGGGATCTCAGTCATGTTGGTAGGAGCCCTGAAAAGTGGTGGAGTTTGAGGGCGGCATCCTGCCTGCTGCTTGTGCCAAGCTGCTTCTCTTGTACTTCTGTCCCTGTTATTACATTTCAGTTCTGCGAAGGAGAGCACTTAGAGAATGAGGTCAGAGCTTACCCAAAATCTTTCAGTGGCAAATGGAGTGGCAAATGGGAAGAATGTGACTCAGGGAACAGCCTGCCTTGAAGTGGAGCAATCAGCTCATGGAAGCAATGATGGGCACTAGCTGGAATTGCACAGCCACACTCCTCCATCTTCCACCTTTGCTGAGCTGCCCATGTAAGAGAGCAGTGCTTCCACTTACCTCCCTGTGAGCACAGGATATTGACCAGAGTGCTTTCCCACCCAAGTGGCTGATCTTCCTTGTGCCCAAAGCCAGCCTGTTCTGTAATGCTGTAGCTGGAGCAGCGAGGCTTCTGCTCAGCACAGCAGTGGGGTTGGCAGAGCTGAGCACAGCAGGATTTCATGGAAGAGGACCTTCTGCCTCTCTGCAGCACACACAGGTCCTTGAGCACAATGAGTGGTCTGACCACTGCATTTGCTATTTTGTTTTGCATTTGTGTTCACAGTAAGATTTTCAGTTACATCCAGAAGTCTCTTTCAGCATCCCAGTTTTCTAGCACAGCAACTGAGCTTGTGTTCATAAAAGGAAGCAATTACTTCATAGCAGTGTGTATTGTCATGAGACTGTTCTAAGAACTAGGAGCAAACCCCTAAACCTTCCTGTGTAATTGGAATAGGTGTTTTTACAGAAATTGATGTCATGGAATCAAAACAAAAAGCCTTTTTTTTGCTGTGATTTGCTCTGAATCATGGTTGTTACTGCAGTATAAGATAATTCTGCTGTTATCTTCAACTTTCTCTCCCCAAAAATCAAGCTATAAAAAAACCTGTCTAGATTTTAGCCACCTGGTTATAGTTAGTTTCTTATTTTAAAATAGCTTTCAAAATAGATCAGACATTACACTGTTAAAAACAATTTTCCCTGTAGGTATTGAATATCAGACAGGGCTTGTAGTAATAACTGATAGGTATCTAGAATAATCTTCAGTATGAACTGAGACTACAAAGATCTGTCAATCACTGTATTTAACTTTAAACACAGATGATTTGAATTCATGTTAGCAGCATGAGGAAGTCAAAAAGATGGAATGGTGCTGTTGGAGAAAAGATGATAGGATTACCTCTGCTGTTAGCCTTTCCTGTTACTTGTTTGAAATACTAAATCAAGGTGAAGTTTATGAAAAAGGCTACAACGGGGGTTTGTAACTCTTCATTCCTGCTGGGATTTTCCTATTATAAATCTGCTGTCAGAAGTAAGTGCTTTACTTGTGGCTTAATTTTATGCAGGCACAAACACCTTGGTTCAACACATTTTGCCAGAGACAATCTTGACTATCTTAATGCAACAGAGTCCTCATTAACAGGGACCTGTGAAAAAGAAAAATGCACACATGCTCTTTTGTCATTGGTCATTCATAAGCAGCTGATGAAAACTGAAATAAAACATAAATCCCAAGGTGGTGTGGAGCTGGAGTGGAGACATGAGTATTTGAATCACACAGCTTATGAGAATTATCCAACTTGGAAGAACATTACACTCCACCTTTTGAATGAAGTTTCATTAATGTAGTGGAAAGCTCACAATTTCTATTTGTTCTCCTGTGGCTGCTGAATTTAGCACTACCCCCAGTACCCACCCCCAAAACAAACACCTCTGTTGAGGTGATTTTTCCTTTTTTATCCAACCATATAACCCTACAGGCAACTAGGACAATGGTTTCCAAAACACTGGTCAGACTTAGCTTGTGCAATTTTTCTCTACTCAAGAGCCATCAAGAGGAATTGGTAGCACTTTTCTGGCTTCATAATGCATTTGTCCTGTTCATTTTGAGTTCTGTATGCAAATACAGAGAGTCAGGATCAGGCTTCAAAAGCACTAAATACCTGTTTACTAATTTCCTGTTCAATGTACTGGGCTGTGTTTCAGGTGTGCATCAAGTTTGTTACCACTATCTGTTATCTTGTTCTCAGGACATGGATGTGAAATTTGCCTTCAGGCACTCAGAACTGAAAGCAGGACTTGACGTTTGTCCCATCTAAAAGAAATTATTAACCTGAAGTCTTAAGAGAGGGAATCTCAGATCACAGGAAGAGACATCTTGTCATTATGGTGATGAAAGACATCCCCAACCCAGTGTGTGCTTCTATGTTGCTTTAATATCAGATTTTAAAATTGCCACTCAAGTATGACTGCATCCCTTAGGCAGTGACTGCTTTAAAGTTAGGCCCAGAAGGAATCTCTTCTTCATGCAGTGCTGTGAAATTTCAAATTTCAAAATATAATTTTGTACCAGCTTGAAAGAAGACTCCAATGTACTTACATTCCACCTTAAGTAAAATTTTGCCTTATTTTCCAGTCTGGTTACTGGAAAACATCTATGTTTTAAAAAAACTGAAAACTTTCAATTTTACTTTGCTTTACCTCATATTTTAAAGTAGTCTAACAGTAAAAAAAATCCAAGAAGTACTTTTTAATGTAAGGCTGCAAAAAAAATCCACTCAGAAAATGTGAGAACAAGCCATTTTAATGTTTCCAGGACTGCCTCTTAATCTTGGTTGGGTTTTTTTTAATTTTTCCACTTCCACAGAGAAAGTGGCACCACTTTGCAAAAGACCAGGATGTGATGGAGCTGCACCTTCTTGATGGAGTATGACTCCCACATTGCTGGCTCTTGTGATCTGGCTATAGATGGAAGAGTCAACTGATGAAACATAACGTGCTTTGAATTATCACAGCAGAACGCTTCGCTTGCAGTAAATTCATTGGCGTGTATGCACACTGTGTTTCCTCAGATCAGGATGACAACCTCATTGCTGCCTGGTTTGTGGCATCCCAAGTTAACACATGTAACTTTGCAGCTGTGAGCTGTGTTACAGCGGAAGGACACAGGGGCTGAAGCCAGCAACTTCTTTCTTTTGTTTTCCTAGGGGGAAAAAAAAAAAAAACAACCAGAGGTGCTTCCTCAAGTAAAGGATCATGAGGCAGCATAATCCAGCTTCTTTTATCTGCTTTCATATGGTTCTCGTGACTTAATGCTCCTGTCTGTAGCTGAGAGCTTCCAAGAGCTTGCAGGAGAGGGACTTGGCAGTGTTTTGGGAGAAAAGGAAGGGTTTTAATTTACAGGCAGCCATTGTATGGCACTTCAAAGCATCCATTTTCCAAAGAGGGACAGATATAAAGTAGCCACAGAAATGATTTTCCTGATGAGTCTGAACTGTGAAGTGGGAAAAAAGCAGCATATTCCAGTGAGTGGTTGTGGTGCAGTGTAATCTTCCCATGTACCCCAACTGCAGGTGCAGTCTGCCTGTTTAGACATCTGAACCTACTGAAGTCTGTTGAGCTCAAGCACAGAAAAACATACCTGATTCTCCAAGTTGCAACAGATAAACGGGGTTTTAACCATAGCAATTGTGAACTTACGTGATGGGAGTTGGTTTTTTTGTCTTTTTTTCTTTTTTTTTAAATTAATATCTAACAACCCAAGTTCTCCGAAAAACCTAGAAGTTCATCTGAGAATCCAAATCATAGGGCATTTCTGTGTCAAGCAGGTATCTGCAGGTGGGTAGGGCTCCTGGCGTGCAGAAAGCCCCAGATTGCAAGTAGGGGATTTTTGATATCTGCTTTGGGAAGACCTAATGCCAGGGAGGCTGGAGAGGGGCCAGGAGGAAGGAAGAGGTCTTCCAGGGGGCACGGGAGGCTTTGAAGTGTGACCCTGGGCAGAACAGGGGTGGGCAGGGTGGGAGCGGAGGCAAAAGGCAGCCGGGGTGTGCAGAGGGGTGCAGGAGCTGCAGAGGCTGCAGGAGGGGAAGGCAGGGGTCAGGGCGGGGGGCGTGTGGGCAGGGGGTTCCCAGCCCTGGGGACAGCTGGGTGCTCTCCCAGCAGGTTGCAACAAGCAGCTGGGGGAAACCGGCTGTGTTTTTTAACAGCTGGTTTGACATAATGAGGGCTGAGCAGCCTCCAAAGCAGCCCTGATCACATGCCTCGGGGGAAGCAGCAGCTGAATATCAGTTTAGAAATCAGAAGATCAGGATTTTATCCTGTCATCTGCATCTATTTCAGGAGGGACTTTGAGCAAGAAATTGATGTGCTTCTGCCCTGGTTTCTCTACCACCAAAAGCTGTTGCTTGCCTGGATACCCTGCAATGGGTGTCTAGAAGTGGAAGCTTCTCCTCTTCCAGTGTGGTAGAACAAAAACATTAAATTGAAAATGAAATTAAAGTATGGCAAGTTCAAAACTGTCAGAGGGAATTCCTTTTTCACATACACTGATGCAAATCATGGCTAACACCAGTGACTAAGGTGAAGTGGCGTCAGTGGGAAACAGAATTAAGTGGGGTCCGTTTAGTGCCTGTGCAGGAGGTAAGCATATGCTCATCAAGCCCTGACCCAGCGTTTCTTTTGTAGTTTAAAATGTTTTAATAAAGTATTTTTTGCCTGCCTTTTCCTAAGAAAAAAGCTGAAATTAATCCTTGCTCATGTAAAATGCATTTGCCATATGACTAATGCTTATTTTTAAAGGGCTGAGAGAAATGTATGCATGTGTGTGTCAAGGAGACAAAGAGAGGGAATTTTTGTCTATTTGCTGTGGTAATTGTTTATGAATATAGTTGTTTTTTCCAATTATCCCTTCCAGTTTTAATATATTAGCAGCCTTGTCTCCATTTCTGTTGGTTGAGGTTTGTGTGTAAATGTAGAGATTCATGCTGTCAGATATTTCAAAAGCATATGCTACATCTTAAGCACTGGGTTGTTTTCGTAAAATGACACAGAACCGAGACAGGGAGATTTGTGGAAAAGATGGCACTAAAAGTTAAACCATGATCATACAAAAAACTGTGTGGCCATTCAGATCATTTCTGGGCTTTGAACTGAAAACTTACTGTATGTTCAAAAACAAAGGAAAAATTCTGAAAAGTCAGAACTCATGCTAATACCTGAAGGAGAAGTTAAACCCAGAGTCAGGGCTGGAGAATTTGACCTAAGGCATATTAGTATGGCTGCATGAGGAGAGACACAATATGGAAGTGGAGAAATAATTTTCTCTGCAACAGCCAGATTTTATCTTCCATATGCAAAAAACACATTGGAAAATAGGAGAGGTGGCCAGTGGAGACCAAAGTCATTTGCACTTGGAATAAATGAGTCTATGAGTGAAGACCTAGTCCCCTATACGTCAGAAGTAACAATCCCACAAAATTTACTTGTTCTACATTGTATTTAAGGTTTTAAGTACCTAGTGCCCAGCTGAGGCAACCACGATTGACCTTTGTATCAGGTGCAGTGTAAGTGCCAGATACTTCATCTCTGTGTGTGTGTTTAATGTGAAAGCAGCTTTTGTTCTACAATTGCTGTTCATGCCATAGCTTGTGGGGACTGGTTTTCATTAACATACTTAAGTTTTTGTGATTTAACACTACTGCATGATCTGAGTGTTTGAAAATGACTTGAGCAGGCCCTATCCAGAAGTTTGCCACGTGTCTCAGTGCCCTTTCCCAGGGCAGGAGCAATTTCACACTGCTGGCATGACATGATTTCCTTCAGCAGCACAGCAGGAGCAAATCCTCACAGGTTTCAGAGGCTGTGAAAATCTGCATGGTTTAGCAACCCTCTTCTTCATCCACAGAAATAAAGTGTCTCCATCTTTGTCTTCCTCAAGGTTAACTGCAGTTATACTGGAGCAGGGTATTTTAAAGTTATACTGTTTGGTTTAGGAGCTGGAGGTCTGTGAATGCTACTGTAAGGCTTCTGGTGTTCAAACATTATTTCATGTTGGCATTTTTATTTGAAGGCCCAACCATGGCCAAGGAAAGGAAACTTCTGTACTTTTCTTTTTGTGTTACGTCTTCCAGCTGGAATATTTTCAAGCACAATAGAATTGAACATGAGCTTTGGAGAGGGAAAGAGAGAAGAAAAGGGAGTCAGCTAGAAGAGGTGATGAGTCCAGTGGGGCACTTTGCAGTTTAGTTCTCTGGGGACTGAAAAACGCTTTCAACCAGTGTGATGTTGCAACAGTCCAAAACAGGAGAGAAAAATCCACGTCTGATCTAGACCGACAGAAACTAAAAACAGGGGACACTTTGAATTCTTAGACTCTCACCACAACTGAAAACTGTGTTCAGGCCAAGGAACTGGAAAATCAGTTTCTTGGGTTAGACAAATGCTTCCCTGAAGAGTCAGAAACAGCTTTCCATTTTAATTGGTGAAGAAATTATTGTATTCTGAAGCAGTGATCCTAACATTTGAACCAGTGCAAAGGTTTGCAGTCAGGGCTATGAAGAGCGTAGTGAAATGCTACAGTAAAACAAATTTTTCTGTGACATTTTCTTGCCATTTGGCTCTGTTAGTCTATCATTTGTCACAAAATGGAAAAATAAGATCTGTCTTCATAATGTACCAAAAAGAAATCTGACTGCAAACACAAGTCAGGAAGAGACACAGGGACAGGAGCTGAGTGGTGTAACCCTAGATCAAGAGATGGTTATGAGAAATCATATACTGGGGACCTCAGAATCCCCTGACCAGGAGTAATTGAATGTGGTAATTGTTAAGGAGAGCTTTGAGAAGAAATGTTGAGTAAAAATTACTTATGGTGTGCTTGTTTTAAGAGGGAAGTGTAGTAAATTTCAGGACAAATTTTTAAGTGGCAATAGCACAGGCACGGCCTATGCTGTAGGCAAAATAAATTTTCTGAACTAAATGACTCCTCTCAGTCAGCCAGGCTAAGTGTTTGTTTTTGGGGTGAAATATGTATTTCCTTCATTGTGCTTGTACAAGGATAGCTGAAGCCTGAGAGGAGGACTCTGGGGATCTGGTTGTAATGGCTGGTAATAACACTTGCCCTTTATGGCATGAGGGGTGAAGTCTTGCAAATTTGCATTGCAGAATAAGGGGTGAGATCAGAAAAGCCTTCTTAGATGTGTCAGAGATATGGGAGATATACTTAATTTTACAAGAATCAAGAAAATCAGGATTTTTCCTTTAGTCGTTCACTTTTAAAACTGATGTATCATTACTATTCTACTTACTGTAGAAGACGTTAAGCTAAATAAGTTAATCCCATGGAGAACTGCCCTGTAGTCTTCTGGATTAAAATGATATATGTGTCAAGCATTATATTATTTTATGCATAAACCAATATATTCTTTAAAATTACTCAGTATACTTGACTCTGGTAAAAGTAGTGTGATTCCTACAGCCTGTATTTTATTTTACCAATATGCAAAGCTTCTCTTTTGCATAAGCGCACCACAGCACTTTGAAAACAAAGCATGACAAAAGATAACAGAGCTAACAAAATCAAGGGAGTTTGAAGATGCTAGGCATTCTGTTCTTGTAGCACCGTGATTGTTTCTTGCTCTTGCAGAACTGCAGTCAAGGAACATAGAGACAGACCATTTGCTTCAGACAATTAAAATCATATATGTGGAAAGTGAAGGAAGGACATTGTATACTTCTGTTCAAGTTTTATGGGTGCTGTGGTCATAAGATGGTTCCAGAAATTCATTCATCAATTCTATAATTTCTTTTTCTAATGTTCTGTTTCCATCTGATGGCCACTGGAAAGCTCAACTCACTGTGCTAGCTCATAAGGACAAGATGGTATGTTGGGAGTGTTCTGTAACAGGAACTTGACAGGGATGACCTGGACCTTTGTTATGTTCCTCCAAGGCCCATTTAAGTATTTTTCTGGGTAGTGAGCATTTGTACCTTGCATGCATGTGCTTCTTGACTGTAAATATACTTGCAAGCTCCAGCTCACATAACATTCTCATCTGAAATTTGTTGCCTGTTTCATGGAGTTTAGGGCAAATTCTGTTCAGCGGGTTTTTTTCTCAGTATTGAGGTATGAATAGTGTTCCTTGCTTTGGCTAAATGAAATACATTTTAGAAGGCAGCTGCCTATTGCCAAGAAGAGCCCAAATGCAAGAATATTTCCATCTGAGATGACTAACATATGCCCAGTGTACGTCCAGTCTCACATCCCACTCTGCAAATAAGATCCACTGATGAATTAATTCTCATCTTGCTTCAAAGGGCAGTCAAAAGATGAAAGTGAAAAACTGGACATATTTCAAAAAATGACATTATATGAAAAATAGGTCATTCAGCCAGATTGCAAATCATAGATTTTCAAAAATGTGGAATGTCAGGCAGTCCTGTTTGAAAAAAAATGTCCTCCCTTGCTTGTTGCATATTTTGCTAGTGATGGAAAGAACATACTCATAAAGGAAAGACAGAGTTTTAACTCCTACTTAGGATAATGCCAGCAGTATTCAACTTGTTTGGTCCAGGCTTATCCCAATATAAATACAATCCATTTGTCCTTGTTTAGTTTGTAGTTCTTTTGTAACAGAAGCAGCAAAGTTATTTTGAACAGTTGTACATATAAAACTGATAGAGTGGTTTCTGGTATTTCATAGTTGCAAATATGGAGTCTGCTTTTTGTGAAGACACTTGATTTAATTGAATGTGTCATATGCATGGCTGATCCTTCTCATGCACTGAAGGAATGTCAATGCTGATATAAAACCCCATATAATAACCCACTAGCTTCTCATATATCACTGACTCAGTCAATAAAATACGTAATTGTGATGCTAATTAAATTGCGATTTTAAAGCTGTGTCTTTAACAAAGGGATTGTTTGTACCTACCCAGAATTAAAACCAGAGCTATCAGTCTAAGTCAGTATAGCTGTCAATTCTAAAAACAATACACAGAAGCTGCAACTTCTTAGCTTCAGAGGCAGGTCTCAGGAGGTGTAAATCCTCCACTGAAGATGAATGCACAACATGCTGCCTGTGGTTTAATTGGTGCTACAGGTATTAGCAGAGCAGAGACCTTTAACTACATAAATCCTCCCAAAAATCAGCTATTTAGTAATCTCTTTGAGCAGTACTGGTGCTGACTGCCTGAAACTGGCAGTCCAAAAATGGCAAAACAGTATTCATCTCAAGAATTAAAACCCTAACCCATGTCATGTGTAGTCGTCTCAGATGCAATTATTTTATTCTAGTATTCTAGTTTGTCTTGAATGTGCCTGGTATGTTTTTATATGCTGTAAAAATAAATACAGTGGTTTAAAGCCCTGGAAAGTCCAAGTAGGTATTCAATAGTCCAGCACTGCAGATTTTCTGAGGTCATCTGTGCTCTCTCTGAGTATCTGATCCAATTCAGCACATCTGGGCATTTCTTCTGCTGTTGCCAGGGAGTTGGCCATGTATGCACAGGGCTCTTCCCTGTACTACCTATTGCAAGTGGTTGTGGTGGCCAAGGCAAAGAGAAGGCTTAGAGCAGGCTCATTGGATCTAGTAGTTGGATAACATTTGAAAATTAGTATTTACACCCAGATGAAAAAAACCCCAGATTTGTGGGGGGAGGTCATACTCTCATTAGGCCAACTTCTATAGTTGGGAAAAACAGACAAGCTTTTAGACAGAGAAGACCACTTCTGGTCTGGAACAGAAGCAGGAGTGTTCAAGCTATGACCAGGATGAAAACATATGCTCTACTTTTGCTTTGTCAAGCACTGTTCAGACTGATTTGCCACCTCCCAGAGCCCAGAGAGTCATCAGTCACTGAGTTATGAAGAAAAGGTTTTTGGTTCAGTTATCTCAGTTTGTATTAATCCCACATATGGCTCCACCAACTTCAGTAGACAAGCATCATTATCCGAGCATTTAATGATCATTTCCATTGAGGATTTGTTTATTTACAGTAAAAGGCAGGGTGGCCTTAGTGGGCAGGACTCTAGGCTGAAAGTCTGAAGCCCACTCTCTCTTCCCTAAGCTGCTGGTCTGATGAGTGATCTGCAGTGAGTGGGTCTATCTGTCAGCTTCTGTGTGGTAAACAGGCATACCAAAACTGGCCTCCTTGCAAAGTCCTTTTATATCTACAAAGAAGAACTGTTGCGTGGCAGTTATACTCTTCTTCATTACTAGCTCTTTTTCATGTAGACATTTCAGTTCTGATAGTGTTACACCCTGTTCTCTTCTGCACAGGGTGTAACACTGCTGCTGGTGCTGGTAGCATCCCTGTTTGCCAAATGTGACTAGAAGACTGCTACTAGAGTGATGTGAGCAGCTAAAAAGTTATTTCTCTAAACTTCCTAATATTAGATCTACTCTTAAAAGAAAAAGGCTATGTATGTTCAGGAACTACACAAATATCTTAATTTCCCTGGAACATTATTACAATCTGAGTGGACACGTGGAAATGAACAACTATGTAGATGTTCACAGTTTCTCCAGTAAATGTACAGTAAATGCTATCTTTGTCACCTTTAAATAAAACACAGGAAAATGAATGCTGAAGCATTTGGCATTATTCTTAATGTATGTATGTGCAATCAAATGGACACATGCATAACCATACTTAACACAAAAGCAAATGGATGTACTATGAACATGTGTAAGGATGCATACATTGGTACTAAATAGCATGCAATATATATATAAAAATTATGTCAAGTAAACATTTAGGTTGCAAAGCCAAGCAACATTGGGTAGTCCAGAATGCAGATTTCTTGGGCATTCTTAATTAGTCCACTTGAATATGTAGGATGATATAATTTTAATTGCGTGATAAAATATAGGGCTTTTTTCCTGCTTCAGCCAGTCAATAGGGGGGAATTTTTTTAACCTTTCTGCTTTTTAGCTTATTCCATTCAGTGCTCTGGCCTCAGAGCTCATATTAGTGCACATGATCAAAGTATTACACTGAACACAGAAAAGACATTAATCCACTTCCAAGGTTTTGTTTTGCTGCTGCTTCTCTAACAGCATCTTAATATGCCACAAATCCTGATGAACAAATCTCTGCAAAACATCTATGCAGGGTGAGAATTCTATTTTTTTTTTTTTTAACAATATTATTGCCATCTTGCAAAAGCACTTAAGCACAGGGGGAGAAAGGACAAAAATGTCAGAATGGCAACTTTCAGTGAAAGCTGAAAGAGGACCTTTGGGAGCCTTTGCATGTGTAGAATTTTCCTAAGACTTTCTCCACTCAAAGCACAGGGCCAGTTGACTTCAGCTCTCAGCACTTCTGCATTTCAGGCCCCAGGTGTCTCTTGCTGAGCACCCAGAAAATGAAGCCAACCACTCAAGAAGGAGGAAATTCCAGAATTATGTCATCATGCCTACAAGTGGGGAGGGGAAAGGAGCTAATCGTGCCCAGACAATCCAAATTCTGGCATTTGCTAAGATTTTAGCATTTGACTCACAACCCTATCATTCTTTTAGCTGAGTTTCTCTGTGTACACATACATTTCTCTATAAATAAATAAGGACATCTAAACTGCGTCTTAATCTGCTAAAAACTCTTGCACTGCTTTCTCAGTAAAACTAATTGATGTTTGTGCCCTTGGCATGGCATGTGTTTTAATAACATTTTAATAACATTTACCTACTTCCATTTATCCCTACTCTGCATTAGAAGCAGGAAAGGGCTGTAGGCAAGTAAATAATTTGACACCCAAAATCAGGGGGATCAAGGACTTCTAGAAACAGGGATAAATTTGCTTCACTTCAACCTGAAAACCTACTACTAAATCTCAAGTTCTAAATTTGCTACATCATCCCTATCCATTACCAAACTGCAAGTGAAGCATTGAAAAGCATTGCAAGAAGCCTTAAAAATCCCAAACATTTCAGTGGAACGTTGGTGTAGTTTCTGTTTGCTGCCTGAAAATTTTCTCAATCCCTTCACCTTCTGAAACTTCCCTGCACAAGCTGGCAGGTTAGAAACAGGTTTAAAATGGAAGCAGAAATCCATATTTAAACAGCTGGTTCCTAGAGTTGGTATTTTAGGGAATGAGAATTTTACTGCAAGACTCACAGTATTTTTGGTTTTGTGAGTTTTGCAGCAGCTGGTTTTATTAGTATCTGCCATAATTCTGTCTATGTGTATATATCTGTACATCATTGTGATCCTATCTGTGTGTGCATGGTACCTGAGGTTAGGAGAGTATTCACTCCCTGCTGTGCCAGGCACTCACACTTCTCACCTGTTCTTTGAAACTGGGAGTGTCTCTCTCTTCCATGCATCCCCATCTCCACTAGTGCCACAGACCAATGGCAGAAGGACCTTTTTTTACCCCTCCTGTGTGTTTACAGCAGGAGAGATCTCCCTCACTCTCTGCTGACTGTGTTGGATGTTATCTGTCTTTCAGCCAGTGGACAGAGCAATGTATTTACCCTGCCAAACTGAACCACCCTGGCTTGCTCTCTGAAGGTTCTTCCTTAGTCCTTCTGTGTAGGGGAAAGTAGGCACCAAAGGGAGGTATTGTGAGTAACCTACCTTTTTTCCCCTTCAAATTCCATGGTCTGACAAATTCCTGATAAAGGAGTGGCATTCATTAGTAGTGCTTTTAATAATGGAAATGCCTCTTCATCCATGCTGGATTCCTCCTCCCTTTCCAGCTTGTGAAGCACATGGTTATCCCTCCTCTCTGGTGGCTGAGGAGATGAGCTTTCCCTTTCTCGCCACTGCAGTCACTAGCAGTAAAGGGAGTGATGGCAGATTTCCTTGTTTTCCCAATAGGGAAAAGCATATCTGTCCATGCTGAGACATTTCCTTACACTATGTGTCTATGCCATGATCTCCAGCCAAGATACCACAGAATCACAGAGTCACAGGATATTCTGAGTTAGAAGGGACCCACGAAGATCACTGAGTCCAACTCTTAAGTTAATGGCCCATATGGCACCTAGCAACGTGTCCCCTCTGGGCTTCTGGGAGGAGTCCTAGGGTAGGCAATGTGGTGGGAATACTATGGTGCCTATTACATTACTGGAAACAAAATACAGCTGTGTGTTCCTGTTGGTTGAATGCAACCTGTCAGCACCACCATCTCACAAGAAGCCAGGACTGATTACAGCCAGCCTTCACAGCAGAAGGTGCCAGTTAACCAACCAGCTGGAGGAGCATGGTATGTTTTCCCCATTAACATGGCAGGTTAGAGCAGGAAGTGTGTGCCTGGAGAAACACCATGAGCCAAGGAACTGTGACAGCAGGTTGCTCACAAAGCCCCAGAGGAACTGCAGTGTTTCTCCTGATGGCTGAATGCCCCAGGACTAGACAACATGTGCTCTCTTATGCCATGGACCAATATCAGTGGTGTATGCCAGGCCTTGGTGGTATGCAGGTGGTATACAGGCCAAGCTCCAAAATAACTGCAAAATAATTCCTCCATAGCCCGTGGATTTACTCATCCTAATTGTTAAATACTTCTAGGACCAGCTCTATTTTCAGTCCTCATAGGTCATGGAATCTAGAAAGCTCTGTGTCTTTACTGTCTCGAGAATGTGAGTGGGTTGGGTGCCAGCCCTGGGCACAGGGAAAATGGATCACATTGCTGTAACAAGCTGGTAACAAGTAATGAGGGATAGGTAGACTCCAAGCCATTTTGGTTCTTCACTGTTTTTCCAGCTCTGCTTGTATTATGTTCTGGTTTGGGCAACCAGAACCTTTGTAACTTCAGAGAAACATCAAGGAATGAATGGTTTGCCTTCCTGAATAAAATGAGAACATGTGAGTGTGGGGTGAGAGGGGGAGGGAGAGATGCATTTGCATAGGTCAGGAAAGGTCATTAAAACATCTGGCAGTAGTAACTGACATGTGTCAAATTTTAGTGTTCATTAAATTTGTATTAATGCAAGAATGGTTCCTAAGCTCCAAATGCCACTTTTGGTTGCTGTATTCCCCAATTGATGGTGATGACTTTTCAGAACTGTGCCATACTTGTTTTCTTGCTAGTGGCATCTGACCTGAGGTCAGTTTTCTGTTTAACCTCTTCCTGTAGGTCAAAAGACAAATTAATCTGGTGAGAATTGAATTGGAAATGAGGTATCTGGATAGCAGGTGTCCCAGCTGTGGAATAGCTGCCAGGCTGAAACATGTTTGTATCTGTCCTCATGCCATCCAAGAAGTCATATCTGAGGTCAGGGAGATATTCAGTTGACATCTGAGATGGATGGGAAGTTATGGGGAGCAGAAGTGGCAGGTGCCCTGTGCAAGCAGATTATTGTGCAGTCAGGGGGGAATATCTGAGGGTATCACTCTGAGCATAAATGTACATCTTCCATGTATTGGGCACTTTGCTTTACCTGGGTTTACTACCAGTTTATTTTTGTAAAGAAGTCAAAAAATTTCCAGGCCCCTTAAGGAGGAGAATCTCACAAATCTTTTTCTTCCCTTTTTTTTCTTTAGAGGATGAAGAAGACGAAGAGATGGTGGAACCAAAAACACAGGATGACTTAGAGACAGAAAATCAAGACCAGAAGCAGGAAGTGAAAGAAGGTACTTTAAAAAATGAAAAGGATGATGTTAGATGTTTGAAGGACTGGATCCTACCAGTAGGTACTCTCATAAGTAGTTTCCACTATTGAGAACACTAAAATTGAAACAATCACCAGTTTTATTGATTCAAAACCATTTGAGTAGCATAAAAGCAGATAATTGTATCCCGGAGACCCAGCTGGTAGGTCTGAAAAGATTGTGAAAGACATGAGACTTGAGCTATTTAGAAGAAGCTAGAGTTCCTTATAATTTGAAAGTGAAGTAGAGATTCTTGGATCCCAGTACTGGTACTAATTTGTCTTCTGGCTCAAATACCCTGCTTATGTGAAAAATTTAAAATGGGAATGCCAGGCATTCCAGCAGCTCTATAAAGTTCATTGGTCTTCAGAGGTACTTCGAAGTCATAACTGTCTGTCTGCTTGAAAGGAACAAACTTGAACCTAGTGGTAGTCAGGAATCTTCCAGCAGAAAATAATTCCACTTGAAAAATATTTTCTGTCAAAATGAAAACATTTTGTGGGAACTGCCTCAAGGAACTTAAAAACAAAACCCTGAAGCCAGACAGGTCCAGCCCTTCTGTCCATTACTCTGAATTGAGGTGTTCTGCACAGTTACAAGAGACAAAACTTCTGGTTACTACTTCCTTGTCATGCAGACAAGAGACACTTGTTTAAGTCATGCATGTCAACACTGGATGTGGTAGATATCCTTGATGTCTCTTTTCCTTTCCTTGGACCTGCCCTAGCTTTCAAATTAGAAGAAGGGTGTGAAGTTTGGTCTTTCCCATCTAGAAATTTACTAGGTTATTGGCTATTCTAGTGTGCTAATGCCTTCAACAGTCAATGCTCACTCCTGTGTTGAGCAGGGAAAAAGAACTGAAATATCAGCAACTCCAGGTTGGAAGGAAATGGGTTCCTTCTCCAGCATTTCTTACTTTTGTGTTACCAGGGCTGCTCAAAATTCTGTTTATCCTCTTAAAAGGTAGTTTACTTCTTCAGGTAGGGCTTAAGTGATTTTTTGCTATGGTGATCATTACCAGGATAATTCTGTGAGCTTGGTTTTTCCCAAGATAATCTCACTAGGGGAAGATGGAGCCATTTTACATGGAAGCATGTAAAACATGCTTACATGAAATCTTCAGCTGGGAATACAGCAGCCAATACTTACTTCTCATCCAGGGGAGACTGGTATCTTTTCATCAGTATCCGAACAAAAATTAATCTAGTACACAGTGCCCACATTTGCTTTTGTCACCCACTGAAGTGAGTTGCAGTACCAGCCATGCCATTTTGATTACCATTTTGATTATAAACTGATCTTTCTTCTCACTTTAGAACATCACAGAAATCACCCATGTCACAAATTCTGCAGTGTTCATTGGTTGTTTAGGTCCTTGTAGAAACGTGGAGAGATAAACTCAGTCCTTCTGTTCCTCACCATTCTGCTTCTCCCACTGGCCCCAGCCACAGATGCCATGGGCAGAGGGGAGCAGTGGGGGCAACAGGAACAGGTGAGTCTGCAAAGGCAGAACTGAGGACATGAGCAAGAAATGTGGCAACAGAGAAAAACTTCATTTTTCATGAAAATTACTCTTCTTTCAAAAACTGTGAAGCCAGTTTGAATATTGGCTTTTGTTGTCACTGCACCTAACACAGTATCTCTTTTACTGATGGCAACAGAAAGCCATAAGAACCTCTACTACTGCACACAGTGCATAAGCACTGTCTGGAGTTGCTGATTGTCCTTGTAGTATTCAACTTACAGCTTATCCCACACCCATTTCTTCCCACAGAAAAGTGATGTTAATGCTTATACATGGGGAGAAAGCACAAACTCCTGCAAGAAGAGAAGAAGAAAAAAATCAAAATAGAACCCTGAACTGATATATTTCACTTTTTTATGGGCTTTCAACTTAGCATTTTATGTATTTTGCTCACCAGCCACCACTGTCAACATCTTTTATTTTTTGTTATGTTTTAGTCAGAGGGCAGTGCTCCCCTTCCCTGCCTAGCACACCCCCAGGAGCAGTAGATATCTGGGCTGGTTTAGCACTGGTCTCAGGCACACAAACTGCAGGCTGTAAAAGCAAGGCACAGCTTGTTTCAGCAGAACCATCTTTGTGAGGTGCTAACATTTGACTGGGCTCAAGGAAGAAAACAAGCTCATTGCCTGATAGAAAGTGAACTTGACCTGTGGTGTGTGTTGTGATAGATAAAATAGTGGCATGCTGCTAACAGGCATTAAACGCTGTGAATCAAATGAAGTCATCATCCCCAAACTGACATGGAACGGAGTCCCATTTTTTAGTCTTTGGTGTCATTCTCTCCCTGTTGGCTTTAGCCTTTTTGCCTACAAAATCCCATTTTCCTCTCTGTTGTAATCACCCTTCTCATGTTCTGAACAACATTCAGAGTTATAAGCCATCGTTTGTGTTTCATGGAAGTGATTAAAACCATGTTACAAGTCAAACAGGAGTTTAGAAGAACATTTCCTGTCGGTGCTGCACTCTGTGTGCCTACTCAGAATTAATAGCTTTTCTGCAAATTAGCACATAATGGGTTAAAAGCATGTTTATGTTGGCATTAAGTACTCTGGCTTCTTTTTCTCTGCAAGGCAAGACAATATTTTGCAAACTTTTTAAAGAATCTCTAATAGACATTATAGTGGCGCCATTCACACTGCTATATAGTAGTTAAGGCTGTGTCAGCACTTCCATTATGAATCCTGTTTTTCAGGGATTTATAACCCAGACGTAAAAATTTGCTCTGGGCTGAAATTTGGTTTCAGCTCAGGGAGCACATTTTTTAACAGATTAAAAAAGTCAGCATGGCCTTTTTTGAGTTATAGGAGTGTTAAGAAAAAATCCATGGGAGAGAGAAGTGCAGGGAGAGAAAGGCAGACCATTTTTTCATGAATGTAACTCAAAAATTGGTTGGGATAAAAAATAAAGTTTGGATCCAGTCTGTTCAGTCTCCCTCTCTCCAAGCCAATAGGACAAGAGTGCTCTATTTTTATAATGGTATTTTAAGAGGAAATGTGATTTTTTTTTCTATGTGGTTTATAGGTAGTTCAATTTAATTCTTCAGACATTTATTGCATGCTTAATTTCCTCATCTTCCCCCTGCACACCCCAGAGTTGCTCTGTGGGGTTTGGTGGCATTATTCATCAGTCAGGGGTGTTTGTAGGGTCTGGCCCTGGTTCTGGACATGTCCCAGCATCACTGTAAGGCCCACAGTGCACCTGCACCAGCCTGTCTGGTGTGGCACCTCCTGCAGAACTTCAGTGCCATGGAGGTGTGAAGGGCACCGGTGCAGCTTGAAGCCCCCAAAGTGGAGTGGGAGATGAGGAACAGACTTGCTGACCACTTGAACTGTTTGAAGCCTTGGGACCACCTTGTGTTCCTTCCATGGGGCTGCCTGTTGCCACCCATGTCTCGGGTGCATGTTCTCCCCATTGTTTTTGGAAGAAACAAGTGTGGGATACCTGACGGTGAACTGGGCTGGGCTCTGCCTGTTCCCAGCCTCTCCTGGCCACATAAACAAGAGACTGGTCCCAAACTATGGCATCAAGTGGGATGGGGTTTTCCACCACCAGAGAGCTCTGGAGCTCCACCTAAGACTCCTCTTTGTGTCAGTAGAAGCCACATGAACAACGGGACGGGCTCAGTCTTGAAAGTGGGCCTAAATCTGCATATATCTGAAGCCATGGGCATATCCACAGAAACTTGCACGAAATAGTATGATGGGAAAGGCTGGGATCTGCAGCTCCAAAGACCTGCTGTGCCCTGCTCTTGCACTAGCTCTGTGCATGGGGCTCAGGTGTCCACAGAGCAGGCTGCTCTGGTGGGGATGGTTTCGCTCTTCACAGCTCAGGCATCAGTATTGGAAAAGCAAGACAGGTTGTGCTGGGCTTTGTCATTGCCAGAAATGCCACGGTTTCACTGCCACCAACACCACAGTGAGCTCAGGTGGGCTGACCCATCCTTACAGCCAGCTCAGGCACTCTCAGGGATGGTGTCCAGCACGGCCTCTGGAGAAGCACATGCAGTGGGAACAGCCCTGCCTGGCACAGTATCAAATTTAAGGCTCTGCAACTTGCTAATCCAGAATCAAAAAATCCCTAAATAAAGCTTGAAATCTTCCTTCTTATGTTCAGTGATTATGCCATGAAGGGGCTTGCCAGCACAACAAAGACATGACATATATCCAACCATGGTATGGCACACAGCAAAGTAGGATATGGCATATCAAGCCTGACGTGAAAGTGCAAAGCACAAGAAAAACAGGAGGATCACAAGGTCTCAGCAGGCAGGGACTGAAAGCTGCTGAGAGCCACTTCACACCTTGCAGTTTTCACTCTGTACCTTTTAGCCATCCTCCGTCATCAGCACATCTAAAATTTACATGGATTTAAATAGATGCTGAAAGAAATAATACAGCTCTAAAAGGGGTTTTAATAATCTCCTTCTGTCTCTCATTATATCTCTGGGTTGATAACAAGGCTGCTTCCTGCTTTTCCTGTTTTTATTAGTTTGCCCTTTCTTTCATTCGCTTACTCATTTTAGTCTTTTTCTCTTGGTTTGGTTTTTTTTTTTTTCCTTTAATGGACTTGATTTTTTTGTAGTTGTTGTCAGGTTTTTAGAATTATTGAGATTCCAGGAGAATCTTTGTTATATTTATTTCAGTGTCAGGTGGTTTTTTGTTTGGTTTGGTTTTTTGTGGGATTTTTTTATGTTTAACTCCCTTGAGTGAAGGCTCAAATCCTGGTACTTGAATATTTCTAAATTTGTTCCTGCACTGTTATCCCAACTATTTATGTTGTATTTATTACAAACATGCTTCTGCTGAATGAGAACAAGTCTGCATCAATTTTATCTTCATTCCTAAAGATTCAACAAGATGTTTTAATATCATTTTTTGTTTCTTTCTGTTTTGTCCAAAGAAATTTATGGACAGAGGACCTGATGTGAAGTATGGTATTTCTGAGGATTATGTTAAGTCACATGAAATGATAAAATGTTCCTATTTTTGTAAATAAATCTTGAATAAATTGGTTGCTTTCACATCATGTTCAACTCTTGTTTCATATTCTAGACCTTCCTGTTTAGGCACAAGTATACAATATCTTTCTTTACTGTTACACCTCACAATTTCTTTCCCTGTGATGTCCACTGTTCATATATTGCTCCGTACAGCAATTTAAAGTAATTAAAATGTAAATTCCATTTTGTTTTGTACAGTGTTATACATTAGCATGAACACAGGGCTTCTTTGGTCCAAGCTGCTGACATCACAGCCCCAGAGCCACTTGCAGAGCAGGCTGCTGGTGGGTGCAGCGTCGATGTCTCGGTGGGTTCATGGGCTCACAGGATGCCCCATGGTCCTGTCAGTGTATAAACTGCACCATTCACCTTCCTGCCATGAGCTCTGCAGGGCCACAGATGGCTTCAGCTCCTTTGGGTGGGATCAGAGCCCAGGCACGACAGCTCCTCAGGAAGCTGTGGTGTCCAAACAAGAGCAAACTGTGGAGCTTTCTTCGCAGGAGTTTTCATTGGACTCCAGGCAATAAGCACGTAACTTTTAGCAGTGGTAGACTACACACTGCACTGGGCTTTGTTCAGCACAGAAGGTTAGATGTGGTTGGTTTGGGTTTTATGCCAGGGAGAGCAGATACTTGAAGACAAATGCTGTATTCTTACAGGGAATTTCTGGAGATATTGTCACATCACATAGGTCTCGGTGACAAAACAAAACAAAAAACCACTTTGATCAGCTACTTATATTTCTCAGTTTTCCTTGAAGAGAGCCTGTGTTTCTTGAAAGCTGAGATCAAAGTCACTCTAAGCTCCCAGATCAGAAGAAAAATTGCAGAAAATTACACAGGTTCTTTTTATTTTATTTGAGGTAATGGACAGATGGGGAGAAGGAACAAGAAGAAAATGGAAATATCTCTGAAAGATAAATGGTTAGAAAACTTCCATATTTGAAAGAACAGACCTGTCTGTTTGGGGTTTTTTTGCTTATACTTCATGTATTTACAGTAGTTATAGCAATGTTTTACACTGGAAAAAGTAATGATGTTAACATTCTTGTAAGAAGAGATTGCCCCAAATAAAACTTCAGAGACAGCCGAATGAAAGAAGAAAATAAGGCTAAAATATGAAGCTTAATATTGCCAGGGGGCATCTGGTGTGTCAGTCAGATGAATGAGGTAAGCTGATTTATGCCCTAAAAACTTTAGCCAAGGTGTTCTTGATGGTTTAATAGACTGCTGGCCTCCCACAGATCATTGCTAACTGCAAGGGAGGTTTTGCTGAAGTAGAACTACAATCATGTGTGCCTCCACTGCTTGTGAGCACTCCACAGCTCCCAAGTTGTTTATTTTTTTGCCCTTTCCCTTTCTATTGATTTTGGGTTATATTTTCTTTGCAGTTATAGTCAGCAAATGGCTGAGTAATAAATTTATATTTCCAAGCTGTAGAGAGGATTTGATTTAGCAAATAATTTTTACCATTTGGAGCAGTTTAAAACGAGTTTTCCAGTTGCCTTTGCAGCTATTTTCCCCCTCTTTATGCCTTTTTGCTGCATTGTCATGCTTGTTGTCTTTGATTCTCGGAAAGCAATGCTTTAGTGGTGACGATGGGATATTGCCACATTACAGGCTTCCTTGCCAGATGACTTCCCTCAGTGCCAATTACTGTTCAGCAGTGGATGCTGCAATAGGTCAAGATGTATTTTTTGCTAGTTGTTCTTTTTCTTTCACATGCACTGCTTCTGTGCAAAGCACTTAGGGGCAAATTGTGCTCCTGCCTTGGTAATTGTCGCTGTGCTACTCCAGGGGACCACGTGAGGGGATGCAGGTATTCTCTGGATGTGTGGAGCTCCACAGGGATGACTAACCTGCTGGTAGGAGACATAGGGCCAAGGCCATAGGAGATCATCAGAGGTTAAAGTTTGCAACTTCTTAGTTGCTCTGTCTCCTGAGGGCCAAATTGCTCCTCCACCTTTTGCATTTCTCCTGCCTTCTCTGTTTAGCTCAGGTGTGGTGCAGAGACTTTGTCTTTCAGAGCTCACACTTTGACCACTTGAGGCAAACTTGAGACAAAGCGTGATGATAGCAGCCTCTCCCAAGCACAGCAACCCTGAGAGCAGGTATGCTGAAAACGGGGGCTGAGTACTGCAGGAGTGATGACCATGTCACTCCTCCTGCCTGCTGCTGTGCCCTTCCATCCATTCCTGCCCAGGGGGCTGGTGGTGGCATCGTGCCCCATCTAGTTGGGCATTGGAGTGCATGAATCCAATCTGAAGCACAGGAAAATCAGATGGAGAGTAAGGGCCACATCTGCCTGATCACTGAAAGAAGCTGTGTGGCTTGGCACAGAAGCTAGAAAGTCATTTTGAGCTGTAGCTTGAAACTGTGTCACTCATTGTTTAATTAAACATTGAGACATGTATGACAGGGCTGGGAGTTAAACTTCACTGTATGGTGGGTGTTCTCTGAACTGCTGAATTCCCTTTTTTGGCTGCTGGTGTTTTAACCCAATATGGCCTGCAAGAGACTGCAGGCCTCATTTTCACAGGTAAACACCTCAAATCTGTAGTGTAAAGCCAAATGCAGGAAACCTTTGATCGCCTGTTAAACTCTTACATAGGAGTCTCTGTAGTTTTGCAGTAAATCTGTTTATGATATGTTGTTTGTGTTCCTAATTATAAATTTGGAACAAAATTCTCTGTCAACAGAGAATTTTTGTGCTGAGAATTTAGGCTAGTTGCAAGGTTGGGTTGGGTTAACTGTAAAGATACTAATATAATTTCTTGAAATACAAGTAATTCTGAAATATAACCAAAATAATGATTCAAAAGCAGATGTGGGAAAATGCATAATCAATATAAAATACCACCACAATAGCAATATGCCCTGATAGTGTACTTGAGAACAGAATTTTGTACTGTGGTAACAGCAACATCCCCACTTTCATTCCCTCTGATGCTCACATTTGAGTTATAATTTACCAACAGGTCATTAAACTGATGGAGACATTGCATTGGTGCATCCCTTAATATTTTTCAAATGAAGGGCCAAACTGGAAATATTGGAAGTAAAGGTTTAGCATCTCTGTGTACATGCAAAGAAGCAACTTCATTTTGTGGGGGACATGCTATTCTTACTGCTGCCCAAGACAGCCCTTACCCCTCCCAGGGCAACTTTGCCGATGGCTCAGTGACATTTGTTGCTCTGGGTCTTAGGATTCCTCTGCAAGGAATAAAACTGCCTTAAAGAAACTGCTGTTTGGCTGGTTGCTTTCAATTTTGCTGCCTCAGAGAATATCTTTGGTTATTCACTTCATTACATCGCAAAAGCTCTGAGGCAAAGACAGAATTTATCAGCGACACCAAGTAGAAATTGGAAGAATTGAAGGGAGAGATTATGTGAGACATTTAATATAAAAAACTGGAGTATAAGTTAAGAAGATTATTTTATCTTCAGGTCCTCTGACATGTCCTCTGTTACATAAGTGTTCTGCTTTTTCCAGTTAGGTATTGCCTAAACGTCAGTCATGGCCATTTCCTGAAATAGGAACACTGAGTTTATTTAGTTTGGGGGGTTTAAGTATTTTCCATTTCAGAATAATAAATACATAAGATATAAGATCTCGTCTGTGTAAAGGCTACATTCTGGCAATATACAAGAGTATGTTTAGACATATTAAAAACTTCTTAGTTATGATTTTAAGAGTAAGCTTTGATTTTTCTCCTGACATGGCTACAGCAAGCTTTCATGTCAAAAGAAACCCACTGAAGATGTTGATTCATTGGGAAAGGGGTGAAATGTCATACTCCTAACTACATCTTTTCATTTTCCAAGCTCCTCCTAGAGAACTGACAGAAGAAGAAAAGCAACAAGTTCTCCATTCAGAAGAATTCCTGATATTTTTTGACCGCACAATACGTGTAATTGAGCGAGCTTTGGCTGAAGATTCTGACATCTTCTTTGACTATAGTGGCAGAGACGTAGAAGAGAAAGATGGGTCAGTCTGGAGGTTCTTTGCATTTGTAAAATAGGTTTTATAAAGGTAGTTCCAATAAGGAACTATAAGCCTTAACTTTAAACATAATTTAACATTTTTATAGTTAAGAAAAGCTCATAATTTCTTCATGAAGGCCTGGGTCACTTTGTCATCTGAAATTATATTGTAAAATACCTTTGTGCTTTACTGATCTGGGTTTTGGGGTGGTTTTTTTGCTTGTTTGTTTGTTTTTGGTTTTTGGTGTTTTTTTTTTAATTTGATGTATTATTCAGCTGGTTTAATTTTTTGTTTCATTTTTGTGATGGAATTTAAATTCTGGAGAAATAAGTGAAAGAGATGTGTATACACATGTACATGTAAATGTACATTCCAGCGGTATATATGTGTGTGCTTATGATATTTTCACAAATTCAAACTAGTGTTTTTTATATTCTACTACTGCCTCAGGTCTTTAGTGGATCCCCCTGTACCATGCATTGTGGGGATGAAAATGATCTCCCAAAGCATTTGCAATCTAAACAGCTAAGACGAGAAGTGACAAGTTTTGTTTTCATCAATTGATACAGGACCAAAAGCAGTAAAACTTGTTAGTTGCAGAGGAAATATTTAGGTTGCAACAGCTATGCATCTGTTGAAGTCTTATGGCAAACAGTATCTGTATTGCATGGAAGTTACTGGAGGTTAACCCAGGATATCATCCCTGAGTGCATCAGTGTGGCAATGTTGGGCCAGCACTGATCTTCAGCTTCTCCTTACGGTGTCACACAGCATCTGCTGTCTCCATCTCTGGGAGAAGGTGCTGTACCTTTAAGATGTCAGGAGTCAAAAGTAAGAGGGGTTTGGTTATAGCTTGGAGGTGAAAGTTCAGAAAAGAGAGAGCTGAGTGCCAGTCAGGTTCATCCTGAGAGACAAAGAGGGCAGAGGTGGCCCAGAGTGACCCAGCAGAATCAGGCAGTCAGTGGGAAATTAAAAGATGTGTTTTTTTGAAACAGATGTTGCATCATCTTCAGCCAGACAGTCAGTGAGAGCAATTAAATCAAGGTGGCAGACTTCCCCAGGCTAAGGAGAGATCTGAGAAATAGTCAAAAAACTTTTGCACTGCTTTTCACATTATTTGAACCCTGGTGCTTGAAGATTTGTCACTTTGTTTGAATTCACACAGAGACATTCAAGCAGGAGCCAACCTTTCCTTTAACCGGCAATTTTATGATGAGCACTGGTCAAAGCATCGTGTCGTCACCTGCATGGATTGGTCTCTTCAGGTAAGATGTGAAGTTGGGAGATACGTTTCCATATCACTTCCACTTCTCCCTGTAAAACTTAGGGGCAGCCCCTGTTTGCTCTTCCTTATACAGAGCAGGATGTTATTTTTGAGATAATAGCTGGGCCCTGTGTGAGTGGAAGCACATTTCTCTGTAAAGAGGAGTAGTGGACAATAATGAAGCTGTCATTTTCTTTGCATGTTACTTGGTCTTCAAAATCAGGATGTTGTGTTAAAACCCTAGGTTAACAAACCTACCAAGATGAAGTATTTACTCTTCCTCTCCCTTTCACTACTTCACCATAAATGGAATCTTTTTTGGGACAAAAGATTTTAAATTAAAGTAACAAAAATTAATTTACTAAATATGCATAACTATATGTAGTAGTATATAAAAATAAAAAAATAATGGTGAGATATAAAATTAACTTTTCTAGTATGCTAAAACTTAAAATGTGAAAGGATCTGAACAATTTGGAGAGATTGAAAAGAAGTCGTTCAAAAACTTCTAGGTCTTCTCTTCAAGTGATGGGAGAGGAGGCTGCAGCTGCTCTGGGTCATGATAATGCAGCATGCCTGGAATGTACCCAGTTTCTCTGCACTGCAAAGCATTGTCTTTGGAAAATAAAACTGATGATAGACCTGCTTAAGCTCCCCAAAACCAATGCAATCACATCAGAGAAGTATAGAAACCAGTTTAATTAGTTAGTCTGTTGGGGAGCTGGGATTAGCAGACATTATCACAGGTCCTGTTAAATGAATTTGGTTTTTGTTTTACTCCAGCCCCCCTTGTCCTGTTTCATCATTGCTAGACTGTTCCTAGGTTCTGGCCTGGAACAAACCATCTGATTCCCCTGAGGAGAGAACCGAGGAGACTGCTCCTAAATCCACCATACAGATATGAAAAACTACTCCAAGAGGACACTGAGTTCAATGCCAGTCTGCCTGCTTGGCCCCAAACCCAGCCTCAGGCATGCCACAGCATCTCCAGAGACCTGGTGTGGGTAGCAAAAGTGCTGCAGATGTAGCTTAGCCCACTATTAAGGACATGCTTTGCCTAATCTTAGAAGGAGCAGCTTTTTCTGCACCACATTAGATATGCACATGAACAGAGCAAGTGCTCAAGGTCAGGTACATAAATGGTGTGTGCAGGCTGGAGAGAGGCAGTGGTTAAGAAGCATGGGGACTTTCAATCCATGCTTCTCTCTTTCCCCTTGAAATGGCAGCAGAGCTGCTTCCATCCCTCTGAGTACTTCCCAGGCCAGGTGGCAGCTGACTGTAGAGAGGACATGGAGGCAGCAGAGAGGAGAGGAATCGGGGGGTCCCAGTGAACATGGCTGCTAGGCTGAGGACGTCTGGGTGGTGCACAACAGCCAGCTGCAGAGAGGCTTATTGTAATAGCCAGCTTGCACCCCATGTGTGAAATGAAGGATTTATACCTTTGCTTTCATACAAAATATCAGCCTAGCAACAGGTATGCACTATTGTGACCTTTAAGCACATATGGATTTCCACAGAAATCAAATATAAGCCTGAGGAAACACTTATCTTAGGTTGTTCACTTGTTCAGGGGCTGGAAATTACATGGAATTCTTATCTGATATTTTCCTAACAGGCAGCTCTTACTGTATTCCCAGGGCAGCAAGAAAAAAAGCCGCCTCAGAAGAGCACTGCCAAATGTAATTGTTCAGCCCCTGGGGCTTGAAGGCATGTTCTGCTTCCCACCTCTTTGTTCCAGGGTGGCCCCTCCTGCCTTCCTCTTTGTTAACTCCTCGTGCTCAGCTCCCTGGCACCCCAGCAGGGGCTTCTCTGTGTGGGGGGCTTCTGCATGCTGCCCTACAGTAGCTTGGGAATATGGAGTTGCCTCCTTCCTGCTTTGAGTTGTATCCATGGGACAGGAGCTGGAGGCAGAGGTATTTCACCTAACCACTAGCTCTGCTGCTCACACATGCTCCAGGACATGACAGTGTCCACTGTGCCAAAGAATAACTTGAACAATCATGGGAACTGCAGAACACATTGCTCAATTTTCTCCGATAAAACTGCTGCTGCAAAACAGCCTGAAGGAAAATAGAAGTTTAATCAAACAAAGGACATTGATGAATTGATTAAACAAATTATTCTGTTCCTAGTCACATGTAGGATACAGTCTCAAACATGTGGGATCATTCATACCATTCCAGTTAACCCTCTAGCCCCTTGATTCTTTCACAGAGAACAAGAAAATGGCTTAGAGCCTTAAGGATCTTAGGGAACGGCTCAACAGATTGAGAGTAAACGCAAAGAATGATAGCACCTTACTCTGCCCATGGGAGCCAACTGAGATTGCCTGAAGCCAATAAAAACATGGTGTAGGGGATAGGGATGTGTCTTTCTTGACTGTGAGGCCGCAGCCTTGAATGAGGTTTTGCACAGCACCATTTCCATGTTGTTTTCAGTTGCAGGACATCTGAGCACCTGGTGAGGACTGAAACTCTGTAAATGGAGGTGGATTGAGTGGAGCATTGGAGTGTGCAGTGCCACAGAAGATTTAGGGTGCTGCACTTAGCTGTTCTTTTAAGACTCAAAATGCCTCATAATGATGTTACCCACCTAGGTGTAAACTTTAAACTGTGTTTCCCATCAAATACATAAACTGATTGCAAAACCTACCAATAGACCAGAAAGTTTTGAGTCAGTGTTTGTTTATGGCCAGACATGCTGGTAAACCATGCTCACTAAACTTCACAGGAGCATGAACCAGCCCCAAAGTGCTTCAAAATTGGTACTTTGGACCTGATCACACCTGGTTGCAGTCACACTGGTGGGAGGGCTTGTTGCTTCTGCCTCCCCACGTATGTGCTCTTCATGACTGCCAGCTCAGCCACTCACATGAATGGTCCCTAACCTGTTCAGCCAAAACGTGATGCCCTGTCAGGAGCCTGCTGCATACTCTGTTTACTTGGACATGGGCCAGTGTGGGATGGAAAGGTTCAAAGGACAAGTAGAGCTGGCTGTTCAGAAGTGGTTGTAAGCTCTGTTGTAGGAGTGAGAGAGGAGAGGGGTGAGATGGATGGATGCAGCTGAGGGCAGGGCTGGCACAACTGTGTCCAGAGAGGTGGTATGTCAGGTGTGGGATTAATTCACCCTCAGGTACCCCTCAGGTCTTGATGAGGGAGAAGACATGGTTGGTCTACTGCAGCCTCTGAATTCCATGCAAGTGAATTGGGCGCTAAATTGTTCCTACAAGCTGTGCCAGCAGCCAGGGTCTGGAGGGATGTAGGTACAATCTAGTCAGAGTTTCCTTAAAATGGGAAAGGGGTAGGCTATGGTCTCCATGTGTCTTTGCTGATTCTTCCACATGTGGGTCCAGGCTTATTTGGAGCGATGAGCTTGAATAGAAAAATCATCAGCTCTGTGATACATTATCCATGGAAGTGTACAGAATGTGGGAAGCAACAGCTGCTGGTGGCAGAAGTTACAGCTGGTTACATTATTTCTTCCAAATGGATTTTGAGAGCAGAAAGGTTCAGACCCCAATAATAATGATAGAAAGGGTGGTGGTTTGGTGTTTTTTTTTTTACTGTTAAAGTGTGTTTGGATCAAATTCACAGCTCCCAAATGAGAGGTTTTTTGCCCTGCTTCCTTTGAATCTACCAGCTGCACTGTTCTCCTGTAGAGTGGTGGATGGTTTGGCAGGAACTTACCTGGGAAAGACAAAAAGTGACAATAATTTGCAGATACTGAGAAATTTTGAGGGAAAGCATTTCTAATTTACAACAGGAGACTGTAGGTCTTGCAGAACTTGAGCTGCTGACTCATGGGTCTGCAGAAGCCACATGCTTTTCTCTGGACATGCCATAATCTCCACTGCCTCATCCTTCTAAATAGGCAAATATTTAGAGGGAAGGACAGATATTACCAGAGGTGCCTAGTGTCAAACGTGAGAGTGGACAACTGGGAGTTACTACGTAGACAGAAAATAATTGATGTTTTGTAGATAAATTGTTACTCCTTATGGTGTTTGAAAATGATGCAAGGTCATCAAGACGGTGTGAAAGTCTGATTTTTCATATATGATATTGTGTATCTAGAGAATAGTATATATAAACAAAGCGAATAAATATGGGTGTTGCATATCTACATCTATAAAACAGTGGATAATGGGCATACAAAAAGTGTGGCTCTGATTTTAGAGTGCTCATTGCATCAGTCTTACTGAATCTGTGGAATTCAAGGTCACCCTGTGCTTTACAAGATGACCTCAGCATCTTGCAAAATTGAGCTTCCATGAAGAAAATTTTTTGTTTGCCATTTGAATCATCAAGAAGAGCTTTCAAGTTGATTCTCTGTATGTCAGTAAGAGTGCATAGTGAAATAAGAAAGAATAATTTTCAGGAATGCTGGAAAAAAAGTGAATTTCAGAATAAAAGCAAGTCATAGTGTTTTATTATCATAATCAATTAAGACAGCAGTTTGTCCCTGAAGAGATGTTTAAGAAAATACATTAAAATTATTCAAGCTTTCAAATTTTTCCTCTTCCTCTCTTTTCATTCCCTTTATAAATATTTTGCTAGTTGTCTTCTCTTAAGAATTACCTGCAGAAAATAACATTGCCTTTGTGATATTTGAAAATAACTGATAGAGAGCAAGTATCGGGGGCTTTAAGGATGTTGGAGATGAGTAAAATGTAAAACCAAAATGAAGCAGAATAATATGATTGAGCTATTAATTTTAATTAAAACCAGATATTGCACATTTAGTTTAGATTATTCCTGTCTGATATGTTTTTGTGTAGGTTTTTCATCATCCATGTTATTTCATTTGCCTTTTCCTTTCTAGTACCCCGAATTGATGGTTGCATCTTACAACAATAATGAAGATGCTCCACATGAGCCTGATGGGGTAGCCTTGGTGTGGAACATGAAGTTCAAGAAAACCACACCAGAATATGTGTTCCATTGTCAGGTAAGGCTGAGGAAGCCACTGATTTAATGCTAGACAAAACAATTTACTATATGGTGCATCTCCCCACTGTTTATAGGAAAAGGTTAAGGTTAAAAATAGGCATTTTTAGTAAAAGTACAAGTGACAGTCCAGTGTTTTTAGAAGGCAAGCAGCCTTCTCAAACAAAAGCCTGTCAGGGCTGCATGTCATTCCTTGTCTATTTAAAACAGTCCCTAGGAGATTTAGTTCATAAATCCCTCGCACTTATGGAGTAACTGTGGTGTACCACTTCCTCATCCAGGCAGTAACACATGCTTTCCCACCCACGTTAACTTCCTCGCATCCTCTGCACACAAGCTGCCTACCCTTGCCTTAGTTCTGCTCAATATCATGTTTTGCCTTTAAAACTTTGCATTTTTGGACATGTGTCTGACTTCCAGCTTGATCAAAATGGTTTCAACTTCAAGAACTACTCCACCAATTCCTCTAGGTCAGTCGGTTTGACTGTCCTTTAGGTCAGCAAAGGTCAGTGGTCACTTCAGGTCGCTTCACTCAGTGCTACTTTACAATTATGCTGGCTTAGAAGTTTATGGACAATTCAAAAATAATTGTGTGTTTTATTTTTGTATGTCTGCGTGCTCCTCTTTTGCCACTGCTTTTGTGCGTGAAATGGCACAGCCTCGTATTGACAGAAGTGTTTGGCTCACTGGCTCTACCTCCATCAAACTGTCCGAACTGGAACAGGGCTTGGGCCAAATTTCAAACCTCTTCATTAATATCGCTCTCTGGTAATTAAATACAGGACAGTGGTATTCAAAAAGCCATATGGAAAAGTTTCAGCAAGTAAAACTTAACAATCAGACATTAGTAAAACACAGATAATTCTGTGGTAAAAATTGCTTCTCTTGGAAGGATATGTATTACCTGGCTAATTGTGTAAGCTAAGTGTCATTTTACATTTGAGGACCAAACATCTTTTTGAACTAAGTTTATGTTTGGACTTGGGTACATTATCAGATGTAACATAGTGGGAGGGAGTTGCTGGAATTGAAGTTGCTGCTTCAACCCGATTAAGTAACCTTTAATTCTGGGCATATTTTTCTAATTTGCTATACTGAAAAACAACTTCACAAGGAGTTTAGGCCTGCAAATATGCCATACAGATTTATATATGTGTATATATATG
>VYXD01008535.1:1186400-1234720 GCA_013397195.1 Hylia prasina | reverse complement strand
ATGAGAGGGCTGCTGCATCAACAAACAATTAGGATTTTTAAGTAAGATTTCTTAAATTGCCTAGGATATGTATATTGTAATACATACCATGGTTTAGTTGAGATGTTAGGGGATAGGCTGGACTTGATGATCTTTAAGGTCTCTTCCAACCTAGTAATTCTGTGATAACAGAATTTCCCCCTAAATTCTGTCTACTACCTCAGCAATTCCAGTGTTTTACACATAAGGGCAGGAGCTCAGGGAACATCCAACTCTCCAAACAAAACAGAGAAACAGGAGAAAAAAAAGCGTGACTGTTTAGAAGAGAAGTAATGATCACACAAAAGGGAACTGCTGGTATGAAAAAGTGAGTCTCAAAGTAACTTGCATCTTTCTGAAGGAAAAAAAAGTGAGACACACAGACATTAACAAGAAGAGAGGGAAGCTCATGTTGCAATATAGGTCACAAAAATTTGAGATTGAAGAAAACCCCAGAGGTGCAAGAGCTTCACACCTTGTTGACAAGGGACTGCTCTCAGAACATTGCATGTTATCCAACCTCATGTTCAGTGACTCAAGCAGAGAGGCTTCTGCAACTTGGGGGGAGACATCCTTGAGGTCTCCCTCTTGTGCACAACCAACAGAGTTCTCTGTCCCCAGCTTTTGGTGCGACCCCTCCAAGCTGCCAACAGCTGGGCAGGGAAAAGAGGGGCACAGTTTGTGCTACACTGTCCTGAGCCTTGGGGAAATCAAACAGATCGATAATCAAATGTCAACATCTGCTCAGAATGTTGGGCATGCACCCAGAGCTTCAGCTGAACCCACAATTTGGGCTCCTTATACATAGAAAAGACACTTTCCAGAAGGAAGGGAGACTGCCCTGTGGGAAGGTCAGTCATCAGACTGAGAAGCCTCTGTAATGCTGAAGTCCAGGGGCTCAGTGACAGCCAGGCAGGTTTTCCCTGCATCCCAAAATTGTTAATGTGAGCACAAAGACACCTCTCCTCCTGCACAGAATCCAACACCGCGCCCCATGATCAGGTGATGAGTTTCAATTGAGCACCAGCATGAGCAAAGAAGTTATGTGAAATGTAAGTGAAGAAACTGCTGCAGCCCAAAAGCTGCAGCAGAGCCACACAGTTCCTTCCAGAGGCCAAGCACGTTATTTGCTGTAATTCTGAACAGGAGCTAAAATTTGACCCTACCAGCACATTTGAGTTACATAGTGTATTCTTTTCAAACAAGACTCATATCCAACTCCTATTCATATACCCAATAAAAAGATACATAAAAGATCCAGTAAACTTTGTATTTAAGATAGCTGGGTCTTTCAAATTAATCTTACTGTAACAAAATCCATTTAGAATATAATTCCAGGTGAAATTGCATTCATAAAACTACTACCACAACCATAATCTTTTATTGTATTAATGTTTCTGATATCCCATACAAGCACTGGCATCATCCTTTGTAATATCCTTTCTGAGAAAGAAGCCTTCTCAAGCTGAATTTATCTCTAAAATAACATCTATTTAAATAGTTTTGTGGCAGTGTAATGATAAAGTGACCATTCAGACAGGATGTGTAAATTCAGTCAATTGAAGGGCAAGAAGCAAAACACTGAATTCATGTTTGGAAGAATATCTAACCTAATTACAATGTAATCTAAACTTAATGCAATCTAGGATTTTTGTAGGAAGACATTCTCAGTTCAGTAATTAGCTTCAAAGTACCTTTTCCACTTCACAAATCCTCCACATATTGCATAGAGGAGGAATGAATTCCTTTCCTCCTCAGATGAGAACCTTCACATAAGATAAAAAATAGAAATCATGTGTTACATAGTTTTTCTCCAAATGCTAATTGCATTTCTTTGGCCATAACTCTTTTAACAAACAAAAAACTTCACCAAATTGAGTAGTTTAAGTCAATAAAAATGCCCAGTTATCATTTAGAGTGACCAAACAGAACTGCTCCCCTTCTGCCAGTGCTACTTAATAGTAGTTTTCATCAGTATTTCAAATTCAGTTTGAATTAAGTAATGTGAGGGAATGGGATTTGAGCACACACGGAGGACACTACAAGTAGGGAGCTGCAGTGAGAACAAGCAGATGTTATAAACTGCTAAAGCAGCTCACTACACTGCAGAGGATGCACAGCAAGGGCACTGAGAGGTAAAAGCCTCTCAGGTAACCCCCACTGGGTTGTAGGGGGTCTGCCCTAAAATCTATGGGCCCGAGTCTGGTGTCTGCCCTCAAAACCACCCTACTTTGAAGGAGGCTGGAGCAGTTGACCTGCTGTCATCCCCTCTAAACTGAATTATCTATGGAACCTTCAGGTTTAGAGCTTTATATTTCATAATTTTAGGGCAGGGAATCCCAGTTTTCTCAGGCATTATTAAAACAGAATTGCTTGCAATTCATTAGATATCAATGCCTGCATAGAATTTATAATTTAGCAATTAACTTTCAGGTATGCAAATGCTGATCCTGTGTAAGTGTGCAGGTTATCTCCAACAGAAGAATATGAGCCTTAACAGAAGTAGGCAGTTTCCCCTATTACTGTGTGGCAGATTAGTACGTTCTGTCCCTCAAATTTGGTAGAGAACTTTGGAATCCCTTCGGGATGAAAAGCACTATTTAGACGTGCATTGTATTTTGCAGCTGATCTTCTTAAAGTATTAATCACATCGATTCCATTAAATGGCTGCACACTGCATGGGTTTGGACTTCAGAGTTCCAATTGTCCAAAAGAAAAACCCAAAGAAAGTGCTGGAGAAAAAAAACAGAAGTTTTTATGAAGTATTGTGGAATAGTTTGGAATGAAAAATAGTAGCAATGCACTAAATGCTTCTCATATGCCTTCTGGCTTGCAGCAATCCTAAATCTTCATGACATTAGAATATGATTACAAGTGACCAAAAATAATGGGTATTTAAATATTAAAATAAATATATCTCATGTGTTTGTTAAGGCTAGAATTTATGGAGTTTGACTATACATAAATATAAAGTATGAAATAATGCTCATGACCTAGGACCAGTATTCCACCACATGGGCAATGCATGCGAAACAAATTAAAATAGATAAGCAATGTATTCTGAGTTATGTGAGTATTTGTGTATGCTGAGTTGTTTGGCAGATATAGGATAGAGGATGAATATTTCAGTACTTTATATACTGTATATATACTTTATAAACATCCCTTTAATTCTAAAGTGCAAGGCACCATTCTGCATCCCTTGTCAATATCCACAAGCCTCATGAATCTCATACCATTTTCCAATATTTTTATCTATGAACTGCACAAATAACTAATAAAAGTTACAGAAATAAAAACGTAGTGTTCACAAACAAACTGGTTTAAATCCTGCATGCATGAAATAGTTCTCTTTTTGTTCCTTTTCTTATCTGTCTATGCGATGAAGGAAGAAACCTTCATAATCCTTCAGATATAGCCAGTTGCTTTGATATTTATATACTAAATAAATCTGTGAAAGTAATTTTGATCTACAAGGGAGATCATCTTCTCCATCTCACCCCCAAGAAAGCCAAGAGTATTTAATCTGCACTTGGAAGAAATTTGGAAGAGAAACGAGCTCTTTAAGCTCTGCTTGCTTTACATTAAACTTATTTACTACCAGGCAACTGATGGCTCTGCTCCTCCCCTCGCCTCACTAGAAGTGTCCTTAATTCTCTGGAACGAATACTTAAGTCTTTCTGCTGCTGGGCAGAGCATTTATTTTCCATTTCTCTGCAGAAGCCATCAGAAGCACCAATGAGACTTTTAACTTGATTGCCTTGCATCTCTATTTGACAGTTTTTAAGCCATCCTGGGGCAGGCAAGTTGTCACTTCCTACACTGGGACTGTTTTCCAGAAGCACTTAGGAAGAGAAACACAGGGTAAGGGAGTGGGAGATGCAGCCAAGAAATCTGGAGACCGTTCTGCCTCAGCTGCAATAGCATTGTGTGACCAGGACAATCAGTATATTGAATTAATAAACTTCATTCACTGATTCATGTCAAGCAAAAAAGTATAGAGCTGTATATTGTCAGGATATTTGCTTTAGTTTAAAAAAAACCCAACATAACAAGGAAAAGTAGAAACAAAGATTGGTTAAAAGGAATTTCCAGTAATAATAATAATAATAATAAAGAAATAAAGAAAATCTATGGCCTATGCAAGGGACATCTAAAAGACAACTTGTTACAGCTTTGTGTAATTAACTCTTTATTTACAGTGATGAAAATACAATGTGAGTACCTCATAGTACCTCTAAACATAACAGATGTCAAAGAAATTTTTCTTTTCTATCCAGGTTATTACTTTTCTTAGGAAAATTCCAGGGGAAAGGTACCAGAGCGTGAGACTGCCCTGAAGATCAGCATTATTGATTCCCAGCGTTCAAATAAAATCATAATTTAGGTTACCCCACTCTGCCTGTTTCCCATAATTTCAGTGGGGTATGGTGTCATTGTCCATTGCTTATGGGTCAGCTGCCACCAGGCTTCAAGGAGCATGTTAGAAACATCTTAATTAGGCTTTCCTTTAGCTAATGGCCATTTGTTCAGAGCTGTGAACCCCAGCAGCCCTTTTCCATTGCTCAGCACCAAGACAATCCTGCCTGGACTGGAGCTGACTTCCAGCAGGTTCCACTTGTGCCCCACGAGCAGCTGCCAAGGGAACACTGTGCAACACCAGGGCGTTCCCCAAGGCTGGGTGCAGTTTGACTCTGTGAGATCTCACAGATCACAATCAAGCAAAGTGAACTTGGGGACAGCTCTGGCTTTCATGGTAAACACGTCTGTGGGAATATGCTTAATCAGGCACAGTGCAGATCCAATTTACTCTAATAACTGCTGTAAGCACTCAGGAAGTTTCTGCAAAAATCCCTTTTAACGGTGTCACTCACTGGAAAAGTTCTCCTGCAGTTTAGTGACACAGCCTTGCTCCTCAAGGTACAAATCTGCCAGCACATGACTTTTTTGTGGGTTCTCCTGCACGCTCTCACCTCCTTCTCACTCTGAAAACTCACTCTGACACCACTTACTAATTGTAATTATTTCCTAGGCTGGGCTGAAGTTACCTAATTCAAGTAAGGGATCAGTAGCAGTAGCCCTGTGGAAGCTCATCTTTAATAGACCTATAATCTTTAATCACAGGACAAAAATTCAGAAGCAATACTGATGAGAACTGATCCTTTTCACTTCATTGTCACTTGTTCACTTTTGAGAGACATCCCTCCTCACATTTCAGTATGTTTTTATCTCAAGCATTAAAATACAGAAAATAAATAATGAAGATCTGGGGACATATTCTGCAAATAACTTTATTAAATCTCCCATTTAGTGTCAATAGGTATTCTCACTTCAGAAATCAGAAACATTATATACAGCTTGCTAGGAATTTTTAAAACTGCAGTGTTTAACCTCAAAAATTCTGACAAAAATCCTTAATAAGTAGGGGAAACTGTAACTATAAAAGTTGAGCAAATAGATGCAGTCTTCAATGGGGGGCACACATGTTAAATGCCCCCCATTCTGCTGAATAAATATTTCCCTTTACAAAGCATCTCACACTTAAAAATTTCCATGCAGTAGATGCTTTTAAATTAGTTAATGAGGATCTTAGGAATTTCATGGTAACTAGAAACACAAATACTGGTCAAAGATTTTACTTAGCATATTCTTTGCGTATGGAAGGTTGAAGGACTAAAAGGAATGGGGACATAATTAGATTGTAATAAGCATTGTCTTAATTGCATTTAAAAAAACCCTTTTATGTGGAATGGAAATATTAACAATTTTAGGAGACATTTCAGTGTATCCAAAAAGTCTGCTGAGTGATATTTCATTGCTAATTAACCCTTTTCATTAAGTATATGAACTACTGTTTTTAATTAAGGGCAAGTCTGAGTGATTTTAATCCACTTTTTTTACTTGGCATACAAGCAATCAAAATTGTTTTGGAATATACAACAAGATTCCAATGAAAAATCAGCCAATGTCCATTCAGCCTTCACAAACAGGGTGACCTTGATTTTGATGCTCTGTTCTCTAAATATGGCAGGCTTTCTCCATTCTAAATCAATATTTCTGACTTATTTTGGAGGCAAAAAAAAGTTTCAAACATTCACAGGACACAATGAAGATATATATGGATTGGTTTCATGATAAAGAATCAATTAATAATGATCCAAGGGAGACAGTAACAAAAAAGCAGCTTTATCCCTATTCCAAAACCAATAAAAAGATGAATTGTGTCTAAAAGTCTGTGTCCCTCTACTCCCCCCAACCCTGATTTAGCTATTAGCAATGTCACATGGCAGCAGTGTTAACCTTCATTTCCGAATCCTAACAAACTCCTATGCAGTGATTTTCTGTCTTAAATCTAAACCATCTTTTCAACTGTTTTTGGAACAAGAAAAGGCACATTGCTACTGCTTTTCCTGTACTGTTATAAAACTATTCTTTAAAAAAAAGAGGTAAGGATTAATCAGAAACTGCAAACATTTTAATAAATTCATTCACATTTCAACAACAAATAATGATTCAAGGTTTCCTGCTTACAGTAATACCTTTATGGCCCAAATGTAAGGGATTCTACAATTTAAAAATAAAATATGGAAGGGGAAGAGAAACACCTTTTTTAATAGAACTACTTAATTCTGAGCATATTATCTTCCATTGTAGGACTGAATGCAATAATGCTAATTCCTCTTGGTTTGGGAGATAAGTGATCTGTAACCCAGCACACACATCTTGCTTTGTGAAATGGAAAGCAGTCAGATCAGTTTATATTTAAACTGTGCTGAAAGCTGGATGGCAACGAGCTACATTAGGGACTGAGTTCTACCCTCTGGAATTCCCAGTGGTTAAAACAAAAAGTCAGTTCTCTCATCTGTACTAACGTGACTCTGTTTTTAGGAGAATCAGCATCTTCTGGGACATTTAGGGTTTGTGTTTGTACATGCTGAATTTACAGAAATAGCTTCAGTGCTACTCTTGAGGAGCTCCTTCCACAAGAAATTCAGCAATGCCTTTTGATTCCTAACAATTGGAAAATCACAGTATTTGAAGCGGCACCGCTTTCAAAATCAATAAACCACCACGATCCAGGCAAAAAATGCTATTCCTAAACAGTTTTTTTTTTGGCTAATTTGTGCTTTTGGATAATTGTCCTCTTAATATTGCTTCTAACCTAAAATCACAACCTAGCAACCTAGTAATATTTTCCACTACAAACTGATTTAGTTTTTAATTAAAAAGAATGGTTTTAATCACAATTACACCATTACATTAACTTCTTAGATACCAAAGTTATTACCCCTACTAATTCTCTTCAGAACAGAGACTGCACCTTGATACACTGTGGTTCTTTAGCTCAGTTGTTCAATGCTATGAAAAACTATTTGAAGGAAAATTAAAACATATATTATCTAGATGAATTATGAATATTACATCTTTTTCAAACTCTGGAATAACTTTAGTCTTCCAACAACTACCTAAAAAAATACTCATCTGAAATTTTATAATTAAATAGAGAAATTCATCTTTATATGGGTTCATGTAAAAATATACTGAGATGTTCAAGGTGTTTATACTTTTCAAATATATGAACAATTAACTATTAGCTCATGTAGTTTAATCTACCCTAATCAAGCCGGAACATTTAAAAAGAAATATCTAAACCTTTTCTTGCAGCTATTTTGATGGTATCCTGTTTTACAGCACTTTAAATGCAGGCCACAGTCTATTGATGCTGAGTTTGATCAACCTGCTTTGCACCGGACTGTTAAAAACTACAAATAGAAACTAAAAATACAGTGGGATTAGGAAAAAACCAATAAATTTAGATGGTTGTTTGTAAAAATTATGGCTCCCTAGCTGCAGAATGCAGGACACCCATGGCCTTTGAGCAGGCACTGGGAATAGAGGAAGTGCAGGTGGGGTGGGCAGGACTTCTGCTTTGCAGACCATGAGGGAACCCAGAGAGTGTTTGACACTTGAACATCTGGGACTTGCTGCTCAGCTCCCAAAAACCACAGAGCCACCACAAGAAAATCCATCCCAGCTGTCAGACACTGCTCATGGCCCACACAACTGGCTGAGCAGAGTAAGGCAGGAGTAAAAATATCTTTTATGTACAGTAGAGCAAGAGGGAGAAAATCTTTACGTGGATAAGCAGACAGCCACATCTCCTCTGCCTAAATTTTCATTAAGGATAATGTTTTGATCCGTGTCACAGCAAAGCTTTTGTGAAAGCAAACTCGCTACTTTTCCACGAAAACTGCTTAACTGTTTAATAGAGGTACTTTTTTTGAGTGAAATATTTAAGTGTGCAGTGCTCAGGGTCAGCTCTCAGAGTGGAAAATCCTCAGGGAACAGCTGGGCCATGAATCCTTTCTGCTCTAATCCCGTTAGTGAATGGAGAAGGGATGATGACAAACACAGCAACTTTAATATATCATGTCCTGTTTTTCCTTTGGCTTTCAGCAGCTTGGCTCTGGACTGCTGATTAATGAGACACCAGCACTGCTCTGTCTCCATCTATCCCAGCATGGATGTGTTTTGAAGACAACTGACAGCCTGAGATGGACAGTAATATGTCAATCAACACTCCATCACTGAAAACATGACAGTAGAATGTGCTGGAAATTGTAGAAATCTACTCAGTTGGTCACAATTTCTTGGAAGCTATAAATCAGGTAATAGTGACCTCAGGATTATTCCAATTATTTTCACTTTCAACATGAAGAGATGAACATGGACTAAAACATCAGACCCAAATGCCTTTAGGAATACTCACGTTTGTATTCAGCTCTTACATTTCAGTAACCAAAATTATGTTTGTAATATCTTTGGGCAAATGAGATATATTATATTATATGATGATTTGTGTTGGACAGCAAACTTTGCTTCTTTTTATATGTATAGAAAAGCTATATGTGAAATGAAATAGGCTGAGGCTACACAAAGGAATAATCTCCAGAAGCATCATTACTCTATTGAGCATTTCATAAGCAGGTCAGAACAGGGATGGAAAGAAAGAAGGAACAAGAGAAAAGAGCTGGATAACATAAATTTTGTAAAAACTTTCTTCAATAAAAATGGCTCATGGTACCTCGTAACTTGTGCTCTGAACAAGTCCCCATATTCATTCCTTAAGATCTGTTAAAAAACTGTCTAAGTAAGGGCTTTTAGTGAAAGGAGGATGTATCAATATTCAGCATCAGCGTGTATTCATCCTCAGTGAGTAGTTACTGCACAAGAGAGAACTGACAGCTTAAAGAGAAGGCTTTCAATAGTTTCATTTTCCCCTGAAGCCCTAAATAGATCACACAGCAAAATCCTGAACTGACACCTCAGAGGTGCTACAGAGACCATTTTTTCCTTTTTATTTCTGACATTAATATTTTTAATACAACATTAAACTAAGAAAACACTGCGTAGAGAATTTCAAAAGCATTAAATATCTTAGGAAGACAAGTCTCTAACTTCTAATGCATCCTACTGTTAATTTGATACTAAATTGGCAAGAAGCTGGAAAGAAAACCCCAAACCTTTGCAAAGCTTTGCATTTGAAATATTATTCCAGAGTTTGCAGCAGTCAGGCAAAACACATTTGACTTTATTTGCATCTTCAAGCATGAAAGATTATGTGAAACTGATACTGAAGATGCAAGAATGATACCTTGAGAATGTATAAGCAAGAATGCAAGTGATCAAGAAAAAGGTGTCTTTAACAGGAATATGAACAGTGGGTCTCAAAAGGAGGGGCAGGTATTGTTCTCTTTTGCTTTTCTTTCTTAGTAAGTATAAATATTATATATATATATGTATACACATGTCTATTTCTCAAGATCCAGTTCTACCTTTCTATCTCTGTACAATCCATGCCACTGACCTCTCACAAGCATTCCCGAGTCTTTGTTGCTTTGTTTCCAGCAACGCCTTGTAATTCACTCACTTGCTGAAGCTCTGCTTGACACCACAGGGTACAAAATAATACAGAAAATATTATCTGCAGGAGAAGAGAAGATTGTCTGACTCTGGGAATGCTGCTATGTACAGCATAATCGGCTCTGCCCTTTCAAAAGTTATATCAGCCCCCTGATTGATTGCCGTCCCTCCCTTTTTGTGGTCTTTTAAGAGTTCAAGAATTGGCCAGAAAATCAATATAACTCATGTAAAAACCCTTCCAAAAGGAGAAAAAAGAAATGTGGTTTTAGTTTGGGAAACTATTCACCAGTATCTTCTGGGTGCACCTTTGAAGTACCAGACAAAATGCAGGAAGTTTAGCTGAAAACATACTCATTAAATTTTTTGGGCTAGAAAGGAAAGAAATAAGGTCATGGTCCACAAATATCCTGTAAAAAGAGAAAGAAAAAAGCTACTCAAGTGTTCTGACACTGAGCTGTGACATGTTTCAATCATTTACAGTAAGCCCTCAGCAAAGAATGCAAACAGGAAAGTTCTTCCTCATGAATAAACTTGCCTTTCAGCAAAAAAGATCCCCAGCTGCCCCCTGTAAATTCTGCAAACAAAAAGGAATTCTGTTTCTAAACTCCTTGAAAGACAAACCACTCTCACTATACATAAATCTCTACACAGAACACTTCCTTCCAAGTATTCATAATCAACTACCTTGCTTGGCTATGATAAAATTAAGTGGATGCATATTGTAGTTCTGGATTCCTTAGTGCTACAGAAATTATTTAGAAAGTTTATTCATCCCTGATCCACAAAAGCAGCTGGTGTATTTCAATTTTTGGTATAGGAATTTGCAAAGTTACAAACCAGAACAAGAAACCCCAAGTAAGAACTATCTACATAGTATGGAATCTGAGGACTCTACAGCCAAGAGGTCTTATTCAGAAATTTTAGTTTAGACTTTAGAATTCTTTTACTTAGAAATAAAAGATGACAAAGATGAGGCCACCAACAAAGCGCCTCAACAGCAAATGTAGCTGGGACAGATAAGAAGCATCAGATTTCCAGGAAGAAATTTATTTACCAGATATTTATTTACCAGGAACTCACACCTTTACTGAGGCACAGATGTTGCTCTAGATGAGCATTTATTTATCTAAGTGATGAGTACATTTCCTTGGCTTTGGTCATAAAATGTAACATGACATACATATTTCCAAAATGCCACCCTTCCTGTAAGGAAGATTTCTACCTTTTGAGTCTCTCTGTGTTTGAATGATGGAAGTGAAAGTTTGAATGATGTGCAGTGAATGACAGAATTAATTGAGAAGGTCTCAGGTTGCCTCATGAGATACCTGCTGCTCCCCTGCTTTGATGAAGAGGCATAGGGGGAACAACTCAAACTCCAATGAATGCTTGGAATCACATACCCAAAAGGCTGCATCACGAGAAATCTGCTTCCAGGTGTAAAAACAGTGGGATAACTGTGTGCTACAGGTGATGAACTGGAATCTGCACATTCAGGAACAGCCAACATCTCAAACATTTTTGGTCTTGTCATCATATATATATTACCAACATATTTCTATATCAGCAGTAATGAAAAGTGGTCATGACCTAGATATTCTATGCATTTTTCAAATAAAATGAAAAAAACGTGTTCCTCCCTCCTCAGAGTGTGCAATCTAAATTCCTGTCATCGTGGTTAGAAGGTTTTTATGCATTGATAGGTTATAAACTGTTACAGATTAATTTCAAGTTAGAAATCCATTGGAGAAGTCTAATATATCTAGCTCCTTCTAAATTGCTCTTTGTCAGATACGATGGCTTTCCACTGCCTCCTCCCACACACTTTCCATCTCTCCTGAAAATTGCCTCATCTTTGAATCATTACCATTGTAATTACAACAAGAGAAATCACTAGTAGAAGAAAAAAAATTTTGACAAAAAGAGCATTATCATGGGACAAAAATATCTTGCTATATCCAAAGATAACACAATGCTGCATTATTAATATTTCTATTGATTATTGAGTCCATGATAAGGTAAAGAGCCAAATCTTTACACTTTATTTGTGGTATTCCATCCAGCTGATAGAAAATATGTCTAAAAGCTGGAAAGGTCATCCCAAAGCACTCAGGGAGGAAAAGATTTTAGTAAACAATTTTTTATTGAAGCCAGAGGTGGAATATGGTCCACATAGTGTTCATCTTTAAAGGGAGGGTATTTAAAGTATTTACCTATTGGGTGTGAATAAGTGGCTCAATATCCACACTGACAACCTACTGTTCTGCAAATACAGAACATATAGCTAAGCCTCCCTGGTTGGATAAATTATCAATTCTACTTCCAACAGTGGCATTGGATTCTCAAAGGGAATGACAGTCCAACTGCTAAGGTAGGCCATTAAAAATAAGAAGAGGAAATAAAAATAGGAATGCTTCCTCTTAAGCTCATTTAAAAGGAGGCTGGAAGAGAGCTAAGAGTTCAATGACTTCTGGTGAGCCTGCTGCCCCAGGACAGGATGAATTACCTCTGTTACTCCTGACGAATGTTTTCTAAACACTTGCTAAAACCTCTGTTGATGAGGAATTCACAACTTGCTTGGACAACCTCCTTCAATTTTTCATTTACTGGTAATAAGTTTTTTTGCTAAGACAAATATCTTTTACTGTAACCTAAATGTCTTAATCATCCTGGACACAGAGTTCTTTCTTTTTCCTGTACAGTTTTATGCATCTGAAAATATTAAGTTATTTTCCACCACATAGGTGTCTGAATCCTAGCTTTTTTCAAATCTTTCTCCACATAGGTGACTGAATCCTAGCTTTTTTCAAATCTTTCTCCTTTATTTAAGGCCTTGAAAACACAGAAGATAAGACACAGAGCTAATACCGATTCCCAAACCCCTTCTTTACTAAGAAACTGGTTCTACAATTTTGACAGTTTTAGTACAAAGGCCAAGGACTCAGTGGGGGAAAGTTGCTGACCCCCAGCTCTGGAGTTAGATTTCAGAAAGCAGTACCAAGGCCAGAACAGTGTGAGGTTTATGGCTGAAGAGTAGAGCCTGAAGAGATGGACTCATCACCTGTTTGTGTTTTGCCAGGCAGGAAGACAGGTGGAGGATCAGCTTCAATGTCTGTACAGGGGTATAGCTCATTAGCATCAAAAACCAAAAAGAAAAGAACATAAAATATAAGAACTATCTGGATCAAAATCTGCAGCAGAGTATTCATATTAGCAAATAGGCTTGAGTACAATTTTTTCTCACTTTCTGTCTGAAAAGGAGTGCTTAACCTACATCTAATGGAGGACATGAGCAAGGCTTGGGAATATGACAGGCAGCCACAAAGAAAACCTCATACGTCACCTTCTGGTCAGAGCTCACCTTAAAAGATCAATCTGCAGACATTTAAATTTTACTTGTAAATATTTAGGATTAAATCCTGCTTTCACTGGTCTCCCAGTGAGATTTTTACCAACAACTTATTTAGAGTCCATGCTCCAGAGAGATGAATTACAGATGGAATTACACTTTTAAAATGGTATTTCTGACTGTTTCATAAGATCTCCATATATATCACACTGTCCTTGGAATGCTATCTTGACAGTTTATATGCAGAACATCCTCTGCAAGCGTTTAAAAACAACAGTTTTAAACATCCAGATATTATTTTCAGTGAAAGTAACAGATCTGTTTTATAACAGCATGCTTTAACAACATTCAGATGATTCAAGGAAAAGCTAAATCCTCCATCTTAAATTTCTGTCATGAAATGGGTTCAAGATTAACAACTTCTATACCTTTCTTTCACTTTGTTATTAGTTTTCCAATATTTTTTTCATCTAGATTACCCTCTATTATTTAGTTATAACTTCCTCTATAATTGCAATCAATGAATAGTAATCACTTAATAAACATATCCTGACAGGTCTATTTTTGCACTGGGAAAAGATTAATTTTCTTTATCACCACTCCAGTAAGCAATTTCTTTTCTTACCTGAAGTAGCAAAGTGAACTGAAGTTCTGCTCTGCTTCAAACAGCAGCTGAGCAAGACCAGACACCCATTCCTTTCACTTTCATATTATTTGGATATAGATTTATCAAAATCTGTGTAACTTGGAACAGCATGCATTTGTATTTGCGTTGATTCTTACACATAATTCTACTGCACACAGGCAAAAGCTGCTTTGCACAAACACTGTGCTAACACTGCTGTTCTGGGAGGATTTTCTGAGTGCTTTTCCTAAACCAGGCAATTCAGAGAGAAAAAATGCAGTTCTATTAAAACTTCTGAGCTTAGATACTTAACAATGAAATGACAAGGAATGTGCATTCTGTCAAGCATCTATTAAAGCCCTAATTTGATATTAAATAGAATAAAATATCCTGAATGAACTTGGATACCTGCAGGTTGCTATGATGATTTCTTTTCCACTGCCATGTAAATATAGCACAAAGAAACTGGTAAAGAAACACCAACAAAAGAAAATGGTTTGTATATAGAAATCTCCTTTTCCTCCTCATAGATCAATTTGTTCCAAGTGGACTTGGCCTAAAGTCACTGGAATCAAAGCAAGTTTTTCTGCTGACTTCATTTCAGACGAGGTGTAGCAAAAACAGAAATTCAGAGTAAATAACCTCTCCTACAGGATTTGCATTTTCTGCCTTAGGACAAACAGACTGTGCAGTTTGTCAGGTACCTTCCAGAAAGGACTATTTTGTATCATCTTTTTAGGCAGACACTCCTCAGTAATTCTGACATTAAATGGAGTGTCAAACTTTCAGCTGAAAATGAAACCATAAAGGCAGTACCCTAAATGACAGTGAGTTTCTGTAAAATTTAAGTGCACTTTAATTCTTCACACCAACGTTTAAAATATCTTGAGCAAGTCGTTGTACCAAAGTATCAATTCACTCTAAGCACTAATTTTCCAGTGGTAACTTCCAGAAATTTCATACCAATACTGAGAAAAATCACTTTTACCATCCTTTTCCTTCTGAACTCTGTCTTTCAGCTCCATGAGACACAAACCAGTGGGGTCACACTGAGTTGTCCCTCTGAACTCAATCCCATTCCTGGCATCAGCCTTTGTGCTTTTGTAAATGGCCTCAGCACACGACCATGTGAAAATTCATACTAATACAGGCCTGTCACAAGAATATCTGTGCATGCAACAGGTAACTTCTGACTGCACAAATTTCATCCATGATAACTAGAAGGGCATACCTGAATTTTTTGCACTAGTCTCATCTTTGCCACAGGCAGGACCACATTAAGTTTCAAGGAAATCTGTGTAATGCATACCAAACAAAAAAAGCTTATATTTTAATCACTTGAGAAGTATCACCCTTCCTCTGGAAAGAATTGATGATATACATCAGTAATAAGGAAGATAACTAGTTCAAAGCTCTGAAAATTAGACTTAAAATCTCACTTCAGAGTTCACTAGTTCAGCTTGCAATTTTGAGATCTTGGTAAAAGGGATCTTTTTGTCTGCACAGTAATGAAGACTTTACATACACTAATTACTTCTAAACATCGGCACATTACTAAGAGATTATAAAGCAAAACAAATTTTGTGCGAAGCATCAACTTCTGAAATAAGCAATTATTACAGAATTTAATGAAAAAAATATATACTAGGCATTTTGTAATGATCAGGGAAGAACTTTGAAAACAAAATGCCTGGATTGATCTAGCAGAGGTATGTTGATATGATGGAAGTCTGAAAGCAATTATGAAAAAAACACTCTGCATCTGTGCTGGTCACAAAGTGTTCAGTCATAAAAGCTTTGATTTAAATCATATTAGCACAGTGTGGCGGAAGCATGCAGCACCACAACATCAAAGGATATGCCCTGAAAATACGTATAATTTTTTTAAAATTTTTTTTTTTTCTTTTTATCTCTCCAATCGGAGTATACTTTTAGTTTCAAACTCATGTGTGGATCAGAAACGGTTTGTACATCCAAAGAGAAATCAAAGGGGAATGAAAAAGAAAAACAGCTTGAGGGATGCAAGAATCTCACCATACGTTTAAGTAAAGAAATAACAATTCACTTGTAATAGGACTGTCCCATTAAGGTCCCTGATTGCCACGAAAATCTCAAGTGACCTTCTGTTTTCTTTCTTAAATTCACCACCTTAAGATAATGAAAACAACATGACTTTGGATTTGGACTCACCAGATTTCTTCTAAGGCATACTTCACAATTCTGCAAAAATCCTCTGGAGAAAAGCACACTAGCCTGAATCTCACAGTCTCAGTAGATGGGATACTCTTATTTCAGATAAATCTGCTCAGACTTCTCAGGAGGGATGTGATCACTGAGAATTTCTCATTTTTGATTACAGCTCAGAGAAAATAACAGTTTTCTCCTTTGTTTTAAGTAACGTTTCAAAACTATCCAAATAGACTGCCTGACTGCTAGTAGAGACAAAATAAAGAATTTCACTTAGGACCAATTAATTCCTTTTCAGAGTAAATTTTCAAGCACGGTAATTGAGAGGATAGAACATCATTGCTTTGTGTAAGGATGACCTTTTTGAACTTCCCAGGCTGACAGAGCCCAGCTGAGATTGTGATGCTGATGCTGCAGTGTGCTGCAGGCTCTCAGGGAAGGGGTTAACAGCGGCCCACAGGTGCTCCCATGTTGGCATTGTTTATGCAAACAGCAGGGCCACTGTCCCAGCACAGCATGGGGAACGCCAGGGAGCTGCTCCTGCACCACCAGGAACATTCCCCCAGCACTCGACCCCTGCTCTGGGTGCTGCTGGTGAGGGCATGTTTCACATGTGATGTACAGCAGCAGGACAGCACTGATGCATCAGACAGGGTAATTAAAAAAAGGGCCATTCACACAAAGGAAGGCTTAGTTAAGTCTGCAAATCATTCAGGCTTCGCTGATGTTGAGATATCATCCATAGTACCATGTGTTGTATTTGTTGATATCACACATGTAAAGATTTGTTACATCTTTACTTACTAATGTGGAATTTGTTGTTGTGTTGTTTTTGTTTGGTTGGGTTTTTTTCTATTTTTCTTTCTCTATAAACCAGTTTGTTAGTGATTTGAAATGATTCCACGAGCCAATTTCCCCCAACACATTTTGAGTCAGGGTTAATACCTGAGAGCACTTGGGTCCTTAAGGGAACAGCCCATTACAGCCCACGACAGTAACTATGTCTCTACGATTTATGAAAAGAAAGCAATATGTGCCTGTTTCGGTGCCTGTCGTTTGCCTACCAATGGTGCAGTGCTCCCCATTCCAGCCCTCTCTGCATTCACACTTCCCATCTTTACAAGTCCCGTGCTCCGTGCAGCGGGGGTGGCACACACGTTGGTCACAGCCCGCTCCTGTCCAGCCCTCCTCGCAGCGACAGGCCCCGCCGATGCACACGCCGTGGGTGCCACAGTCCACGGAGCACACTTCTAGGAGAGAGAACAGCAGTCACAGCCTCCAGGGAAAGGGAGCACTGCAGCAACGCTGCTCCTGCTCAGAGGTACAGCCTCTCAAAAGCTGGCCCGCTCACGGGCTCAGGAAAGCCGGCATTTAGTTTTTGTTGAAAAGCAAACTAAATTAAAAATAGTTTTCATGCCTTGAGGTTTTAGCCTTTCTGTTTTTCAAATCTTGTACTGCATTAGCACGTAACTCTAAGCTCCATATAAAGTGTTATCTACTGTCTACAATTAAACAATTCCTCAAGGACATCCTAGATCCTCAGGGCCCCAAAGGTATAAACAAAAGTGAATTGAGGAAGGGCAAACTGGGGGCAAATGACTTTGTTACCCGAAGCTGTAATTGGAAGATAAATCCCTGATATGTAAATGGACCAAACTTAAAATTGTCTGAAAAACTCATGACCATTGTCCACCTTGGGTGTAACCTCTGGGAGGCTTTTGACTGGCCAAGGTGTATCTATAGAAAGCCTTTAATAAATACACAGTTTTATTCCCTTAACCTTGTCAAGCCTCTGTTCTAGGTAGCCAATGCAAGGCATCAGTTTAAAAAAATCTGCTAATGTACACTGGACAGACCTGCAGAGCTACATCTTCCACACAGACACAAACGTGTCACAGGTGCTGTCCCCAACAGCAAAGGAGGGGAGCAGGTGGCTCTGCTTTACTGAAACCTGGACCTTGGGTGATTCTGACAGATATTGATTTGCTAAGAATTGAAACTGAAACTCACCTAAAACTCATTTGGCACAGAATGGCAGCAATTCGGGGTCATTTAGAATGATGGGTAAAAAGTCACTTTCCAAGGAGAGATTTTGGATTCCTGTTACTAACATGGTCAGTTATCTGGTGTCTCAGCCCAAAAATTCCACTGCTCTCTGCCAGATGAAGTTGCAGATAAGCAGAAGGGTCTTTTGCCCCATGCATCACCAAAGAAAGTGGCAGTGAAACTCATTCTTGAATTTTTCTGACTGCATATCCATACAGCAGAAAACACATCTTAATATTCATGTCACTGGTGGGGTATTCCAGCTGATTAACCTTAGGAAATAACTGAATAACTGTGAAAAATGTAAATACTGCTTTGAGACACCTGGCTTTGACCTACAGCACCATCTCAAGGTTCAACTGAAAACACAAAAGCAAAATTCCTCTTATTTTTTTCCCATAAATGATGGACATTTTCATTTACAGTTGGGAAACAGACGTACACTTACGTTACTTTTTCAGTCTGAAAGAGAATCAGTGTTAGACCAAAACACAAACCCTTAACCTGCACCCACCTCACAGCCCCAAAACACAAACTCATAATGTGCACCCACCCACCTCACAGCCCCAAATTAAGAATGTCATGAAAATCTATACAGAGGTACACACACAATTCTTCCCAACAAAGTTAAACGAGCCCAATGGTGTAACAAAGACAAACTTCCTCAGTTATTACTGCGTCGCAAACTCGCCATATAGGCGGTAACATTTTAACAAAATAGCAACTTATTGCAAAATGAGGGAAAAGTGTTTTTCTTACCAACGGAGCAGTCGGGGCCCATCCAGTTGGGGTCGCAGGTGCAGAGCCCCGTGTCGGCCAGGTAGGAGCCGTGCCCGCTGCACTGGTCGGGGCACTGGGCCCTGGGCAGCTCGCAGGTCACCCCGCCCCAGCCCGGGCTGCACAGACACTCCCCGTTCACACACACCCCGTGGTTGGAGCACGTCGGGTCCAGGCAATCCACTGCAGGAGGGAACAAAAGCCGTGCACAGGAGGGTCACTTCACACAAGGGGATGTTTGGGAATCGCGCTCGGAAAAGTCTGTACCGCTGTGTTAAAGAAAGCAAACTGAGGTAGTTCTCCAAGGCATATTAATACCTGGTCTGAGAATAGGAAAGTGAAGTAATTTACATTTTACATTAAATAAATCAAGCAGGGTTTGACTGTGCAATGACGGTTTACTGCAGGAATGCTGTGGTGGAGAAGCATGAAGGCTTAAAAAATAGCACTTAAATATATATATAGTCAGAGTTCCACACATAAACCTGGAGACATTTCTTCTGAAACACATTGAAGCTCCAATGACTCATGTACAGTATTTCAATTACAAAGTAAGTTAATAATTTGCAGTTTCAAAGGGTTTTTATTTGGAGTATTTTCATAAAAACTGCTATTATTACTATTGAAATGTTCGAGCATTGTTTGAGTATTAGGACAGACACTTCAAGTACACAGAAGTCAAAATGTCAGTGGCTTTCAGCTTCCTTTAGACTCCTAATCATTCAGGCACTTCTGAACATTTGATCCATGGTCCATTGTAGCTGAGCTGTGAAACTGAGAGCCCTGGTTACTTCAACTCATATTCTAAACCAGCAGACTGTTTCTCTCAAAGAAGTAAAACCAGATACAGATATGGATTTCAACCCAGAAACAACAAAGTGAAAATAGTTATGATGGAAAATGATGCAATGAAATTTCAGTCTCTATTTCAGTCCCATAAAGGAATGTTACAAGCTGTCCTTCAAATAAACTTTATCAGTAACATTATGAGTTTCCGAATTTTTATCTTATATCATGAATCTGTATAACAATACTATGCTTTACTGCCAATACCCACATGGAGGCTTTACCAAGTCTCTTTTGCTGTGAAATTGAAGGCCAAGGTCAAATTCATGTCTTAAATAACTTGAATTCATCTCATGACTGGTATATATTAGCTCACAACAGCAGGACCAAGAATGATTTGCATTCTCTCCCACTGTTCCAGGAAGATCTGAGTTTATAATGAAAGTGATTTATCTCTCATCTTTTCCAAACTGATCCTTCTAAATTAAGGCAGAGATGTTTTCACTCTACCTGATGTGAACAATAGTTGATCTTTCAAATCTCAACTTTTCTATAAACATAGAGCCTTGTCAAACTATTTTATTTAGTTGCAGAACATTTAAAGCAAGGTTAGACATAGATTAGATACAGGCAGAGGATTGAGACAGGCACATTTAGAGATGCAATAAAATGAGTTATCAGAATACAGTAGTATAGAATTCAGAATACAGAAGCACAGGAATAAATTACTGTAAAATTTCTTACAAGACTTTCATTTTAATGATGACATTGGCTATTGCTTTGGGTTTGCTTTTTCTTTTTTTCTTTAAGATTTAAAGCTGAGTTAATTTGACATGAAAATATTATAATGCAATTTCATATTTATAGGTAAACTGAGATTGGTTTGTGGTTCACCTCAAAGTTGATAAATTCATAAACTGTTTTAAATTACATAGAGTTCTTGTCCTGTATTGTTGCTCCTTCGTTGTGCTTAGCTAAATTATAACCTGTCTGAAGTGTACAATACATCTTCTTGGGTGTTTCTGTTGTACTCCATGGACAGAGCTGTGATAAAAGAGTCTGGTTGACTAAAGAAGTAAAGTACACAAAAACTTAGGTCAATCTACTTTAAGGATGAAGGTTAGTCCCCCCTATATTTAGTCTATTCTGGTTTTCTTTAGAATATATATTTTAACAGAAAATCTAGAAGGGTAATACGTGTATAACATCGTTATAGGACAGCTAACTTTAGGAGATAATGATAAGTCATAATGTGCTCTCCTTGTCAGGAATGTATCATCTTCCTTCTCAAATGAAAGCACTAATGAAAGGAGTGTGGAACATATGAAAAACACCACCTTCTGCTACATAAATTAACTGTCTTCCCTCTGTCCTGAATTACAGTGCTCATGCAGCTTTGATTTATTTCCTCAGAATGAGCCTATCAATGCTCCTAAGGCCCCAATCTCTCTTGTTTTACAGGATAACACACTAAACACCTTTGTCCTTTGTTCTAGACAAATGTGCTTTGCAGCTGTTTTGTTCTATCATCTGGGTAAGTAGTAGCTTTCAAAGTTTAAACTGAGGAGAGTTTTTACTCTGAGCTCCAATCTCGTGCTATTTTAACACACGCTCAGAGTTATCAACTCGGGCCAGATCCTCCTGTTGAAATTAGCATAATGTGATTACCTGCAATAGAACTGCACTGACTTGTGTTGCAGAGGTTCTGGCCCGGAGGTGTAGCAGGGTTTACAATGGTGTTTAACCAGGGTTTATAAATGGACTGTCTTTGGTGTTTAAACAAAGGAGAATGCGCCTTAGCAAGTACCTTAGGCTTGGAACTCACAGCCCCCTGGCAGCTCAGATCATTAGAGCTCATTTAGTATTGGGCCCTCTGTAGATTTGACAAAAAAAGGTACTGAAAGCAATTTATATCCTTAAGGACAAAAAAGGAGGTCAAGGAGTTTTCCGAACAATATGTACCATGAAGTCCCCAAAGAGCCATGAATTACACTTACAAAGTTAAATGTCATTGAAAAATGACTCGACCAGGAAAGTGACAAGAAAACCACCCTTAACTTAACCTAATTTGGCAATTTCATTTGTGTCCCCCCCCAAGCAGGCTGAATGAAGGCTGACAAATACCCCACTTCATCTTCTGTGCAAATTTGTTAATAGAAAAACAGTGTTTATACTGCAAAAATTGTGCATCAAAAATATTGATTTTGGTGTCACGTTCATTTCAGGTAAATTGTTTGAACAATATAACCATGATGAATATCAGAAATAAAAAGCTATTGGGAAGAAAAAAGAAATTGCTGACCCACTTATTTTAATTTAATATCCTAGTTGGAAAATGGCAAGTGAATCAACCTTTGCCATTCCTTTTGGAAGTTCAGATCAATAGAGGAGATTTCATATATTATATATGAACAAATATTATTTCTATCATTCTACCATTAAAAGTATAAAATTTCTATTAATGCAAAAACTTTAACTAAGACTTGATGATTAATTAGAGAGGCACCACTTCATAGTGTACCCTTTCTCCCATAGCACTTGAATGAATGTGAGAAATATGTACAAAAGAAATGGAATTTTAGAGTAGAAACATGGTGGTTGATTTTTATTTATTTCCAAATTAATTCATTGACTTGTTTATTGCCCAATCATATATGCAAAAGTTCACTTTAACCTTTCTTGTCATGTCATTGCCCCCTTCCAGGTTTGCAATCCATACCTCCTGCCTTTGTAACCCATTTATCTTTTTAGGAAGAAAGGTATCCTTCCAAGCACAGTGTTGATTAAATAATGTATATCATTTCATGTCACATTGCCATTCACCTCCCAAAAAGCTCTGTTGACTGATGGTTTTGTTGTGTTCCCAATTTTGGCAGGAGTTAACACAACACCTTTGCAAAAAGGCCTGCACTGGCTTTTTCTATAAGCTTCTCTGGAGCTGCTGATGCCTTTGCTTCACCATTCCAAACATTCACCTGAGGATAAGATGGGTTAAGCACTACAGGAGCCTATTTCTCTTACAGGAGTTTGGGGATCCAAGGTAGATAGATCCATGGGGATCCATGGCCCACAACCATTCTAGAGAACTGAAAGCAGAGAGAGAATTCCATGCAAGTACAATCAGGGAAATTACAATCAAAGTGAGGGAGGAATGGCTTGCAAGTTAAAATTTCCTGAATTAAATGAGACAAAGATCATTTTAGGCTATCTAGCATAATCTCTCTAATAACACAAGCATTTACACAACATCAGAAAATATGATGAAATATATAAAACTCAATGAGACCAAGCAAACAACTGTAGTTAGTACCGTGCTGTAGAGCACGTTAAAGACAATCTGTTCCATCTTTGATTTTGATGAGAATGAGAGTTAAAGCAAGACATTTCAGATAATTTTTGAATATCTCCTAGTATCACGCACTCAGGGTGAACTGACAACTATCAATTCTAAGCGGGGAAAAAAAAGGACATTACAGCATTTTCTGGATATAGTTTAAAATGTAATCCATTAAAAAAACAATGCAAAAACTCTTGTCTTCAACTGAATTCTGGAGAAAAGCTCTAATAACCAGTGTTGAGAGGATTTAGTGGAAGAAGGTGACAGGAATTAACTGAACAAACAATTTCAATCCCGCCACTGAGGATCCTTGGTTTGTTTTTTTTTTCCCTTTTACTACAAGTTCACTCAGACTAATGCAAGATTTTGTCCTAAAGGCGATGTCTGTGCTCCTGAGAATAAAACCCTTAGTGGTTTGTTTATCCACAGTTTTCTTCCCTTTATTTTCTGATGGGAGAGATAGCTGTTTACTACAGGGTAAGATAAAAATCAATACACACAGTATCAATACAGCTCTGCAACCCATTCAGAATGATCCAGAGAGACTCCTCAGCCCTAACAGCATGACATCCCAACCCTATCACTTCCATACTCAAGCTGCTTCTCTCTTTGGAGGATTAATAAACTCTGGAGCACAGTAATATATTTTAAAAGGAAAAGGAGTCCAATTTACGCTGTGCATTCTAACAGAAAACTCTGTGAATACAACCAGTATTGAACTTAATCTATGACCGCATTTTGCACGGGTTATTTTTAAAAATTGTTCATTCTACATACTCAAGGAATTGGGCACTTTCAACCTGAAAAGCTTTCCTGCATTTAAAGGACAGTTATTGTTCCTGTATGCCATCTACCTTTCCTTAATCCCATATGATACGGCCAACAGGAGTAATTTACTCCACATTAAGTCTGTGAGTAACATGGATATCCAAGTCTTTCAAATATTTTTCGTCAGTTTCTGTCTTAATAGTTACTGATATGTGCTTTGTGTGAAGTTGAAGCTATACAATTTTGTCTATCACAGCTCCTTTTTCCTCTGAATTTCACATCTAAATTGTTTGGTAAACATAATCCATAAGAAAAGGTTTTTCTTTGCTCTTCAACAAAGGAATGATTCAGGTTTACTTGTGGCAGACACTCTTAATACTGCAAAGCAATGTACACAGAAGGCCTGAAGTTTTGTCCGGACTCTGATAGATCAGTAAAATCGTGACAAATTACGTTTTTACCCTCTTTTACCTGCTATAAATGTTTTATGCTTAGATTTTTATTCTATTCTTTCCTTTTTTCCTAGCCATTAAATAACTCCCAAACCCAAAAAACAAACTAACAACAGAGAAAACAAATGTCCTACCTTCCTCACAGTTTTCTCCTTTATATCCCACAGAACAGACACAGTTCCCTTCGATGCAGGAACCATGGCCTCCACATGAGGGGTCAATACACTGGCTGGTGGGCACATCACATTCTGGACCTTTCCAGCCACTGTAGCACAGGCAGGTGCCTTTGGAGTACTGACCATTGCCACTGCACAGAACCGGGCAGGCAGCTGGAAAATGGAATCAAAAAGAAACAACACACAGGGTCATGCATGTAGTCATGTCAAAGTGCACTAAAAATCCACTATCAAACACTTATACTCAAATATGTTCATTTACTGGGGAAAAAAATATCTGAGATAATTTGTAGTGGTTCAGTTCTTCATTTCCCAAGCAAATAATTTGATTGCTATTTAATAAAGCACATATGTGTTGGGCATTCTGAGAAAACAACTCTCATTCTTTGGAGAATACTGATGATGTTTGGGATAACTAATGAGGTTATGTGAACAGATTTGAGTTTGACATTACTCTGCTTTGTTTCTCTAGGTAACATCCCATTTTCACAGATACAACACAAAACATTCAGTCCCCACAACAGCTTATTATATGGCATCTTTCTTCTGCCATAACACTTCTTTAATGTAATGTCCCCAAACTTTTTTAGAGCCTTTGGTTTTCAGTGTAACAATCTTGAACACAAGAATGACACAAGTTTTCAGCTACAAATGCACCTTGCCACCACTATCCCTGCTAAACCTTGTTTCCCTGAATGCCAGCCTTAGCTTTTACCCTGTGTGTATTGGCAAGAAAGCACCACTAACCCTTACCCCTCACCACTCTATTATTCAAGGGGGTAAGGCATTCTGAGCAAGTATTCATTTATGCAGATGAAGTGAAGCCTATGAATAATAAAAGTAGCCAGTAGGTCTTGGGTGCCAGGAATCAGATGTTGTACATATGCAGAGCAATGGAGAGAAACAAGTGGTTGATTAAAACCCAGGTGCATATAAATGTTTCAATAAGTCATATTCACTCCTATGTGCTCGTGTCTCCCTTGGCAACATGGCAATCTGTGAACTTCTGTGTCAAAGACTGGGTGTGTGGTCAGTAGCCAGAGAAATGGAAATAATAACAGAGAAATAACAGAAAATGGGATTAATGAAGTGAGTCTTTGAGAAAAGCTTGGAGAACTTTTGTGCTCTTCTCTCTGATGCAGTTTGATAAAGACAGAAAAGTATTTCACTGTCTTTTCCCTTTTCAAAGTAATTAAAAATGAACACCTGGTTTTACACTGCCAAAAATATACTCAAAAGCTACTATTAATCATTAAAAGGTCCTAATGTCTTCTTGGCTTCTATTATCCCCTTAACCCGAATGATCAAGAAGAACCCAGGTAATTGATTTCCTACAAAGAAATGTGCAATGGTCCAGTTATTCAACTTCTCCATTGTTCAGTCCTGCAATCCTTATTAATCTCAGCTGTCCCCTTGATCTGCTGCAAAAACACATTTCAGGATAGATTTTTAAATGAATTTTCTTATTTGATATGGGAAAAAAATTAATCAGAAAAAATAAAATACAGATTTCTAATCCGAAATGTTAGCTAAAATTTAGAGTGCTGAGAAATGTTTCAATTAAGACTAAAGATACATGGGCTGCATGTCATATAAGAGGTATAATATTTTTTGGCCTATTTTTCTTCTACTGTAGAACAATATCAAAATCAGTATGCTGAAGTTTGGGGTTTGTTACTGCTCTTATGTCTTAGATCCATATTATTCATCCTTTTGTAGCAAGAGGATTTCATTCTACTGCATTCCTGGTGTTCTCTCTTACTGTAAGTTTTGTCCAGTTGCTTTCTTAGGCACTGCAAAAATGAACAGAAATTTGAATAAAATATAATTTCCATCAGCAGCATTTTAATTTCTGATGTGATATATGTTCACAAGTGCTTTACCGAGTTCAGTGAAAAAGTTTATGCTAAATTTCTACTGGTTTTGCTTTCAGCAGCTGGTTTCAGAGTGATCAGAAGGCAGCCTGTCCTAAAGACCTAGAGTGATCATGCGTGACACATTCTTGGTGCCATCTTGCACCCTGAAACATTGTCCAGACCCTGGTCTTTCATTTGGAACTCACTTTAACACAAAAAATCTCTCTCTCTAGGACAAAGCACCCCTCAGTTCCTTTATGTGGTGGACAAGCCTGCAGTCCCTTTGGTCAAGTCCACCACAGAAGGAAGTAAATACTGCTGGATGCAAATTCTCTCCACGTTTCCATGCCTCTGCAGAGACTCAGAGCTGTCATTACTGATGGTTTCTCACCGTGGATTCCCCAGCTGCACTAGGACACCCTTGCTTCTGCCCACCCAACTCCTCACCACATTGTGATAAAGCTGCATGGAGAGAACAAGTCCCAGGAAGGCTAAATGAATCCATGGGTATTGGGCAGTTTCTTTGGACAAACCATATTTGTGCAAGTAGTTATAAGGACAAAAACTTAAAGCTGAGTCACAGGCTGGATACAAGTGAGGGACAGCCCTTTTTGTTTTGTTGTTTTACAGAACAACATGTGACTCAACTCTTGAAAAGATTTCTCTTCTGCAAAACCTCTCCTCTGGTGTGAAAACAATAATTTAAAGACAATAATTTAAACAGCACACTCCCTCGAAAGAGGGACTGAGCATAAAGAAACCATTTTAAAATAAATAAAAAGAGAAAACCAAAACAACAACATCCAAGCCACTAAGCTGTGACCAATCTAGACCTAGCTAGAGTGGTCTGGATCTGTAACTGTGCCAGGCACCTGCTACAAGATTACTTCTCTGCTTGCTTTGCCCCTAAGTCTCATAAAGCAATGGGTAACTGCAGCTAAAGGGGATGTGTATCTGCTACTTGGAACTTATCTGTCGGGAAGTCATTCTTAGCTCCTGCTTTTGACCTGGATTTGCAGGGTTCACCTTCTGGGATGCCAGAGCCTGGCATGGCAGAAGAAAGGTTACTGGATGGTGCTGGGTCCTGGGCTAAAGAGCTCCCACAGCAGTTTTTCAGTGCTCCCTGACTCTGCTATGGTGCTTCAGGAATTCAAGAAAAGCTGAAAGCCATGTCACAGCTTTTCATTCCTCTCTTCATGTTTCTATCAGGTCAGAGGTCTCGCTGTGGTTCATGGATCCATTCAGTCCTTGTGAGGCTTGTCTCTAAGCTGAACAGCAATCTGCCTCCAGGGGTTTGCCAGGGCAGTCATGATGCCAGTGACACCAGAACTGACTTTGGACAAACAAGAGAATCTGTCACTTAACCTTAGGGATGAAGTGGGTACGGTTAAGATTAAGACACTTGCAACTTAAAGTCACAGTTTAATCTACAACCCTCTGCTGGAGTTATTCTGCAAACTATAGGAATATCACTTGGAAAGTAAGAAAAATGAGAGAATCTGGGATAGTTTTTTTCATTTCCAAGACTGCCACGTCACTAAGATTGCAGAAGGGACATGTAAGCAAGAATACAAGAAGGTCTAGGTTATTATAAGAAGCTGGCTTGCCACTACTGTAATAAGCATGTCATTCTTCATGACTGCCTTTTTTTTTTTTTCCTATGGGTTTAGAGTCTGTCCTGTGCGAGGAAGAGAGAGAATCAAGCTGCTTTTCTATAGAGAACAGGAGCAGGTAGCCTAAACATAATTCTGCTGTGCCTATTTCCTAGATCATATTGCTGCAGAATGAGACCCAAACCAGTCCACCCTCGTTTTACATCCTGGCAGCTTCAGCTGATGTGCAAACTCCTCAAGCATATTCTGGAGTTCTTGTTATCTAGGACTGCTTGTGTTTTCCCCATGTGGAGTGAACAGCCCCTGGTCCAGGACAGAACTGATTGCTCAAAGTCTGTTGAAGCAATGTGAAGGAAGGTGGTTTATGTAATGGAACAACCCAGTTCCATCTCATTTCTGTGGAGAGATAGATTGCATATCTCACACCAGCACTGGCAAAAAGTGGACAGAGGTCTTCAGGAGTAGTTATGGGAACACTCAGGCAACTTATGCCCAAGGGTATACATCCTGAGTGAGGTCTGGATAAGCACAACAGCATTAACCCTCAACCTTCTTTGGTTATGGGATTGTGCCCTTTCCTGGTATTTGAACAAAATCAGACTAAGTTTTCACCATGGGGCTCAGCTGATGAAACCACTACAGACCTCTGAGTCCTGTGGGCTGCACACATTTGAGAACATCAATGAAGCAGGAAAGACAAGCCAAACATCCCTCTAAAATTCTCTCTCTAAAGGATATTTTGGAGTGATGTTCATGTTATGATGCATGAAGAAAGGTGATTTGGTAACAGCCTGTTACACATGGATGAGGAGAGGAGATGGCCAGGGCTAATGCACAAAGGGTCTGTCTGGCATCAACCAGGGTGTCCCAGCTGCAGCTGTGTACACACTCCTTGCACCCCCCTTCCAGTGCTCACACACACATACTCACCAGAGCAGTTCTTCTAGAGCATGGCAAGAAACCAGCAAAGGATATCTGAGGAGACAAACTCTTGGAGGCTGTTGAAGAAGTTGGGTTAGTTACAGCTCTGCTGGGTTGACAGGCCTTCCCCTGCTACTTGAAGCTCCAAACAGGATGTGAAGGCAGAGTTCTGGCTGGGTTTCTCTTGCTGTAGAGCAAACATTACCCTGGTGCAGAGACAGTCCTGCACCACTAGGATCTAGGCTGTCAGTTCTCTACTGCAGACTTTTTGCAGTTCCTCCTCGTAAAATAGACAAATTGGTATATTGAGTCTCTGGGCACAAATACATCCAGACTGGAAAGGTTTTTGGATTTGTATCTACAATGCTTCCCTGTCCTGGACCAGGTCAAAAGCAATGCCCTCATATTATTCTTATTTTGCAAGCAGTTCAGCTTTACATTCAGACGTAAATTTTCAAATATGGCAGAGGAAGAATATAATTTTTGGTCCCATCTAATTTTTTAATGTATGTACCACAGTATTTTGTGGTGAGGTGCCCACGACAAAACTGCACCAAGGGGTGGTATTTGGGTAAGGGCCAGAATGGTTGTATCCATAATGCTTGCAAGCCCCAATCTCACACAGAAATCACATTCTTAGCACAAGCTGGTGTGCAAAAGAGATGAGCTTGGCTGTTTGTTCACCATGTAAACAGTACGGAAAATCAGGACTGAGTGTTCAAGTGTGATCTTAAGACTGAACTAAAAGAGCACTTGGAAATCATCTACAGTGCCTGAGCACTGCTGCCTGTTCCATCAAACAATTTTAACAAGATCAATTGACAAGTTAAAACTCATGGAAGAACATTCTGTGATTGATTATAGAATTTCGACAAATTCATGGAATGAAAATCTGCAAAGGCTACTGAACACAAAGAGGCTTCATCTGTTGTAGAAAGTCGTAACACACTATCTCTGGAACCAGAAAAATCTAATGAAGAAGCAACAAAGACAAATAAAATTTTTACTCTCCCTGAGCTATCTGCTGTGTGTCACCACTGTAGCTGAAATCCTGGGTGAAAGGAATTTTGGTCTCAGCCATTACAGCTTTACTTCCCTCTAAACAAATAAATACATTAAAAAAACCCCCACCATTCTGAAGAGACACTGTTTACACTCCTATGTAAGATATATTCAGCTGTTGTTGAACTGTACAGAATTTTGCCACACCTAAGAAAAATATTTATTTTTGTCTGTAGGTGGTCCTGTTTAGAAGGAAGTAAATTTCAGTCACAAAACTTCACTGAACTGATTTGGGCAGTCTTGCTATGCTCTTTGGACACGGAATTGCACAAATTCCTTGTTGTATAAAGGAGTGAAATCCACACTTGCATAATGAAACTAAAGTTGATCTTTTTTTTCACTGACCACCAGGAATTCAGCTGAAGACAGATGTAGGTCAAACTTCTTAGCACTGAGCCCTACCAGCGACCCTTCTGGGTGCAGTTCCTCTAGGGGATAATTAATTCAGACTCTGTAATACCTCACACTTGGACTTCCTTTGAGCAGAGATTAGGCTGCTACTGCTGAGAGATTATGCACGATTTTGCCAATTTATAAAGAAGATGGATTCCAGTTTTTAACAGTCTAATCTGAAGCCTATAAATGCACTATAGGTCAGCTCCAAACTGGAGCTGAAATAGAGGAAAGAGCCAAGACAAATGTGTACAACTGCCTGGTTCCTAACCTGATAGATGAGGGCACAGTCACACTGTACAGGCATTTTTTCTCTTTTTGGTCTTTATGTTGGTGATGCATGTGCAACATTTAGACTACACATATTAATTTCTCTTCAAGGGACAAATTAGATTTATAAGTAAGCAGGTGAGGATGCGTTTCACTGATGCAAGAATTGAATACTACAACTGTCTGCAAAAGCCCAAAATAATTTTAGATTCACTGCGAAAGTTACAATCAAGTTCCTGTTCTCTTAAAATGAAGTCATACCTATTTTTGTATGAACAATCTTAATCTAAATGCCTTAAAGTCAACAAAATCACTATACCCAAAGGAATCAAAAGCATTTGCATTTTAGAAAATCAGCCCAGTTATTAAAAAAAAAAAATGCTGTCAACTTGATTCAAAATGATGGCTCTAGACTTTACATTAATATTATAAACAAAAAAAGTACTGACACATCCCTTGTTTTATTATACATCCCATATTACACCAAATATTTGCCTGTAATTGTCATATCCCTTGTTACACCAAGTATTTGCCCACAGAAATTTCAAAAAAATCAGACGGCATACAATTCTACTTATTTGTTGTCTGAAAATACAATGGTTTTGTTTGACAACACTTCCCATCATATTTTCTATTTAAACTCTTTTAATCAGTTGGCTGCACATTTCACCACTTATCTGCAAACCCATTAGTTTTTCCTGATGTTCACTTGTGGATATGAAAATCTGAAATAACTTCTAAGACCACTTCATGGTTTTTGTTGTTTCTCTTTTACTAGTTTATGCTAATTTTGTACTTTCCTTGTGAGAAGCCGCTCCACCCCTAACAAAATGAGGCCCAAGAAAATCATCCTGGAATGGGAGACTGAATGAATCCAAGAGTGTTTTCTTTCACCTGCTCCTTGTGCCTCACAATCCTACTATTTGCACAGTCAGGAACAATTGTGTTTGACTAGACTGGCAGCTCTTCAGAGATCACTAAATTCATTAATTGCCATCAGGCTGAAACATTCTTAAGAGCAGTGACAATTAGAAAGATCTACGATGTCTTTGAGGTTGCTCTAGGAGCTCGTGCTCTTCCAAGGAGAAGTCATCTTCCAGAAATTCACCCAGAAACAGGAGAATGAACAACTATGAAAAACTGTCACTGACATGAGGCGGTTTAGTAGTTACTTCATGAAACTGTTTGCTTTGACTGCAGAACACAGACCTAATTTAAAGGGTTTAACACCAGTCCTTCTCTGCCCTGGCAGGCCCCAGGTCTTCATCCAGAGGGAAAGTCTCTCACAGCAGTCAAGCTCTGCTCTCCCTACCTCAGCTGCCCAAACCCAGTCCTACCAAGCTCCCAAGCTCTGCCAAACTGCACATTAGCAAGCGAGGAGGAAACCCACAGAAGAATTTCCAGAAGGACAAAAAACCCATCAGGTGTGTCAAATTTCTGACATTCAGAAACCATTTGGGGAAAGCAGCACAAGCTGACTTAAGCACTAAAGTATGGATGCTTTAATTAATCCGGGGTGAATTTAATTGCTTTAGTTAAGTGGAAATCGGGTTAAAAATGATGCAGAGCATGCTGGGGTGTGTTAAAAACATGACATATGAGTTGGATGAATCGATAAATTAAAACTGCACAGATGTTTTAATTAAACCCAGGAAACTTAACAAAGATCACTAGAGACTTTTAAGCCTATGATTAATTCAATTCATTTAGAATACCTGTAGAGATATGGGGATGCCTCCATTTTGGGAGTTATAGAAGTTCTCAATCGATAAGTACTTAAGCTGTTCTACAAAAAAAATGGCATGGTTTTTATAGAAGTGACTGGACAGCATTAACTGCACAATTAATATTTATATTCTTCTGAACACTCAGCAAACTTTTGCCTTGGCCCAAATTTATCACAAAGGCCATATTTTGTCTCACGTCTTCAGGGCGAGCCTATCCTTCAAAAAGAAAACACTTGCTGTTCCCTCCTCTACCATTGTACAAAGTATCTATTTCCATTAGATAATTGCTTGGCTTAACAACTGTTACAAAAAAATCTGTTTTAGAAATACAAATGTGTCTTCCCATACTAACACCAATTTCCAGAAACACAACAATTTTTTAAAATGATCTCTTTGCAGTTGCTCATTTGGTACAAGTAAATTTTGCTTGATTATTTAACCCCTATAATATTTTCAGTAACAATAACAATGCAGCCCATAAGAATAAGGAAATCAAAACTAAGCCAATATCAAATGCCTCAGAACTATTTTAATGGTGGATTGAGAGGACTGAAGCCCCATTCCTGCTTTGGTGAAGATGAGCTCTCAATCTCACTAACCACCAACAAATATCTTAGATAAAGATACTGGAGTGCTTCAGGTGGAGGGAAAGAGACCACTGTTCTGTCTCACTGGAGAAGTGACAGCTGCACATAAAAAGAATTTCAAGTGGCATAAAACAAACTACAAATTTGAGATGGAGACAAAAGAGGACGTTTGAGTGCACTGACACTTGATAAATCAGCTAGCTGTGCCAGAAGTCAAATGTCTTGGGGACTTTGTCCTGTCAGTACATTCTGGATTCAGCTCTTGGTCAGCCTGGTTGTTTCTTTCTCCACTGTGGCAGAAGCTCTGGCACTGTCACTGCCTGTGCTGAGGGAAGACTCAGTTCCCCACACAGTACAGGAATGTGATTTGCAGCCAATCCAGATCAGGTCCTCACTCTTTGCTACATAATTAAAGAGCAGCACAGTTCAATCTCTTTTCACGTGCATCTATGCATTCAAGGAAATGGAAGTTCCCTTGCTCTGGTTCTGATTTACCACAGAAGAATGAGACTGATCAGTTTGCCACTTATTTTACGCCTTTGAAAAGGAAGGAAAAAACCCAAAGCAACCAAACCAACACTTTTTCTGTGAGTAACACAGAATCAGAGCTGTGAAATTCCTGCTTTAGATATAAGCAGTGAAGTTGACACAAGACCACGCAGAGAAACAAGTTTTACTTCCTACCAACAGATGGAAACCAACAGATGTTGAAATCAGCTACTGTCATAGACAAGCATGTAGATATTCATTCGTATGTTTTGATAACTTCATCACTAGGAAAACTGCGGAGGAAGGCAAAACTAAACTATTTCAGAGTTTTCAGTTGCTATCTCAGTGGGAAGAGTCAGTGAGGAATCAAAGAGATGATGCTTCAAGCTCACAAAAAGCAGCTGTAAAGACAAACATCAAATACCAGAAATTCCCTTCCAAACATAAGTGTTGTGATCCATAACAGAAAAGCACTAAGAGCATGAAATCACTTATGCTTCTAGAAGAAGGAACAAAAAATGTGAAATATTCCTTCAATTTTTTTTTGGTAATTTTTACATCATTCCCAGTGAATGCTATAAGAACTATTGCTCCTCTGGTAGTGGCTTAGCTGTGGCTAAACAGCAGTGCAGTTGATGCAGGACTGCACCCACAGGCTGCAGCACTCAGGGTATTTATAATGCAGGCTGGTTTGGTCTCATTTTAGTTACTATTATTTGCCTTGTTAAATTTACCAGAAAAGTTAAATCATAACATGTTTAACTGCACAGTTCCACATTAGCTGCAGATATTTAAACATTTTTCTACATTTGAATTTTTTGTTTGTTTGAGAAAGGGAAGGGGGATGACAGTTAACTGAATTTCATCTTACTGAAGTAAGGACTAAATATAGAAAAATATCTGAATTACAGTTTAAAATCCAGATATAGTGTAGGTGTGAAAAAAGTCAGGCATGCTGAAATCTGAAGCTATGATTCAGGGCTGTTTCTGTTATTGAGGGATGGCAAATGTCTAAGGATGTCTGACAACAGCTGTATTTCTAGAATGTGATTTACAATACTACTTAATCATAGTCACTTCAATGACATTTACCATCATCACAAGGACTCCAAGATGATCCCAACACAACTGCCAAGATGAACATTTAGAACCTAATGAAATAAACAAACACCAGTACAATTCCAGGGAGACAAAGCAAAGAAAAACCAAAATGTAGATTGCAACACAATTAGATAAGCTAACCAATTAAGCACAAAAACAAATTACAAGGCATACAGCATAGTGAACACAATTCAGCTCAGCAGAGCAGAGTGGGAGCAGAGAAATTCTTGGCCACCAATGGAAGTACTATGAAGGAGAAAAGCTTTTTGGCTTGCCAGAACTAAGCTGCACAATGTTTTTTGTCCCGCATGTATTTATATGGATGTCCACTTCCTGGTGCTGCACTCAGAACCTTTTGAAATATTCTACTTATTGGAACTCCACTGAAACAGAAAATATTTGTGCAAATAGATGTGTTTGTGCTGCACATGTGTAAGAAGGGAAGAAAGAGAAGTAACTGATAATGCAGCAGTCTTCAAAGGCAGCTGAGAGATCAAATGAATATACCCAGTTTTTATTAAGTATGAAAATATTACATAACGCTGTTGAAGAAAAATCCATTAATAAGATTTTACTGTGTTTCCATGTGCTTTCCATCTTGGACATAAGCAAAGCAAACTGTCTTATAATACTAAGCCAATAAAATTTGGTTCCAGCTCAGCTACAGCGCTTACTGCCTGTGGCTCTCTTTGGTCTCTAAGTTTCTCAGATGGGGTAGTGAATGATCACATAAAAATACCCAAGTGTTTGGTGAAACCAGAGACATATAATTCCTTACATGTCCACTTTTTACCTATCATGTTTGGCCATCACTGGCACCAGTGACTTCTGTCAATTACTTTCTTCTTCCTTTATTACTGAATTCCTCAGTATTCCCCATTTTCTTTTTCTTAATCCTTTTAGCTTTGTCTGAAATTTTCTCCTGCAGGATAAATCTGCCTTCTTAGCTGCACCACTATCCTACAAGCTCTTTGGGAAAAGGAATCATACATAATTTCAAGTTCATAGGCTGCAGCATGAATTCAGAAACATATGAAAGGACAATGGAATTCATGAGCACAAATTTGCCTGTATGTTTACTGGTGGTTTAATACAGAAAACATGCTAAGAAATTGCTACAGGAGATGCAACTATTAGGTGCATTTAACAACATGAAATATGTTTTTTAAAAAAATTAAAGCATTTCTGTTGCCATGGAGAGGTCCAGCAATAATAAAAAGAATGAAGGATGTGCTTCTAAACAACAGGAGAATCTCCACTAAAAATGATTCAGATCTTCAGATCTTTTGCAGATAAATTCTTTATTACCCTAAATTCAATGCTGGAATCGGCAGAAGCCATAGAAACTTTAAGAACAACGTAAAGTTAATATTTTGCAAGTTGAAACCTATATTCTTAAAGTCTATTTTCTCAAGTATTCCCAGGCAGCTCATGGGCTCTATTTCAACTTTGCAAATATTCTCTTACAAAGAATGCAGAGGGTATGAGCACTAATTCCAGCCTGGTGCAGAAAAGGGAGCAATCTGAGTGCTGCTAATCGTCCTGTTCAATCTACACCGCACTAGAGGGACAGGTAAGCAGCAGTAAAATGTTACCATGTCAAATGCCTTGTGTTGTAGCACAAATTTAACAAGGTATCTGTTGCAGGATTCCAGAGTCCATACCCTTCAGCCCCCTGTTCTTACTTCTAATCTCCAGGAGGATCCATGAGGATTGATGAGGGAAGCTGCAGACTAGACACGGTGGCTCCTCCTGCCTGCGTGCCCCGAGCCCCTCCTGGAGCCGTGGCCACTAACAACCTGAGAGAATTCAGCCTGTGACCCCTGCAGCCCCTGCCTCCTCTTTAAATTGCCAATTAGGAAAAGTTGCACTGATGGATTTTGTGTTGGCTCTCCTTGTGTACCTGACACTGGATCAAAGCTACTATTTCATTTCATGCAGGCAAGTTAGCAGCTGATAGACAGCAAGGGCTGTCAGTCATTGTCAAAATAGGTTCCATGTCTATTTATTTATTCTGTAATTAATTTTAGGCAGAGTTAATGGCACAAGCCCCTTTTCAGAGTGTAATGCAGTTCTGTAAAACTAAGAAAAACAAGGGCAGGCAGGCAATCACTGCCCTGTACGTAAAAATCACTGGAAGGCAACTGAGGACATGACCAGTTTGCAAGAAATGAAAATAGCCTGCTAATAAAATATGAGACTGGGAAAATGAGAAGAAAATTTATAACAAAGGCACTTTAAGGTACTGAGTCAGAGAGGTGGGAACTGCTGGAGGGGAACACTGCCAAAGACAGCCTTGTCTGTTCAAGTATCAAAATGATGCTTCCACCCACTGTGAGAGAAGATTTGAGTGACAAGCCAGGGCCGCGCTGCTGCTGCAGCACGCACAGAAGTTGGCACACACACACACATAAACACACAAACCCCAAAAACAAACCCACCCAGAAAGAGATACAAAGAGAGAAGCTGAACATGCTGAATTCTGTCAGCTGCAAGAAAGGATGTGAGATATGTGTGGGTGGCAAGTCAGGAATGCAGCATTTCCAGAGAAAAGAACACTTTTTCTTCTTCCTTCAACAGTACAGTGTAAGTGTAATATATGTTATGATTATGAACATCTAAAATGCTTACCATAGTTATTTCTTTGATTTATTTTTTTTTTCTCACTTCTTCTCAGCCCTACCCTGCATTGTTGCTTTACCAAAGTTGAAAATACCATCATTCTACCTTTCATTAAGGTTCATAGTCTGGATATATATATATATATATATAATTTATTTATTTTTTTTTCCCCTTGTTTTCTTGCCTCACATTCAGGCTTTGTGAAAGTTTTTACAGACTTTTTTCTGCATTGCATCTCTAGGTCAGAATTCTGCCCTGGCTTCCAGTAAATAAAATCTACATTAAATAAACATGTTTTTCTCTACATTGGTAAATTCAGTCTTCTTCAGTCACGTTTATGTGCAACACTACTCCAATAATCATATTGTTAATTTATTAATCCAACCTTCAGCTGTGTGGCTCTTGTTTTTCAGTCTTGTTTCAGGTCTTTTATCTTATGGAACATGAGCTTCACGCTCTAACTTCATTTACAGACCCTGTACTGCTCACTGCTTGAATTTTGACTTCTCTTTTTAGGACTTAGTATAGGATGCTTTTGAAAGTGAAATTTCAGAACAGCTTTTTTTGAGCTGTTTCCTATGCTCAGTCTCCCCTCTGAAGGCCCCATTTGCCCTCCATTATCCACAAGATGTTATCTGCCCCGTCACCCCTCTATCAGACTGCCTTTACCACAGTGTTCCCCCAAGCTGACAACAGTCACACTGCTGGTGTGTTTATTACACTGCATTATCACCATTTTTTCCTGCATCTTCGTATCTGTCAGTTGGCTCCCATGCATTCCCTTTAAACTTGTATTGAGGTGGTACATCCCTGGAGTCAGGCACTGCTTTGATTTATTTGCTTTGCATGGAAAGGATTAACCACAAGAGGTTGCCTTTAACTTACATTATTGCTCAGGACAATATCTTAATAATGCCACAAACCATTTTTTCTACATTGCTGCTCCTCTCCAGCTCTTTGCTCTGCAAACCCATCTGGGGATGGCATCAGCATATTTGACCCACCCTCCCTCGCTGGTCTGATCCACAGCCTGTTACTGCACTTGCAGGGAGTCACTTGAAGAGTTCAAGACCCATTTCCCACCCTGACTGTGCCACAGAAGGTCCAAAGCTGCCTCACCTCAGCTCCCATCTCTTCTGTGAGGCCATTGCCATGTGCAGCACAGGAAAAGGAAAAAGGGGATTCAGTGTCCCCTCACCTTTTCCTTCAGAGTCCAGGGAGCTTCTGTCTGCTTAAGCGATTTCCAGTTCCTAAAATTTCGAGCCAAGTTATGATGACAAATAGTGTTTCCCTGACTCTCAGAGAGAGGAAATACACACTCCTCTACATTACCATCATTCATTCCTGTGGGCCATGAGCTCTACAGCAATGAACCAACTACTGAGTTATTCTGCAGGATGCACCCCAAAATTTCGTGTTGTCCCCATTGCAATCACTCCCAGAACTTTGTATGCTACTGAGAGCATTCTGGACATGGCACAAAGACAGCATTTCAAGCAGTGTATTCAATGGATGAAAAAACATTACTTTATGCACTGTTGTCCAAGCAGGAAGCCTCTGAAAAGCCTCAGAGCAAGATGAGTCTCAAACAACTGAAATTAGAGAACAACTGAAAAAATGCAAGAGTTGCTACTTCTAGCAATTATACTTACTTACCTAATAACTGACAGCTTTTTTTACATTTTTTTTATACATTGATTAATAGTCCACACAAAACAAAGAAAATGGCAATTCTAGGAACTCTTACTGTGGTGCAAACAGCAAATCCGTTAGAATAAATTTAAAGAGAGAGAGACTACACTTTACAGCTTTGTAACTATTTCAAACTAAATAGGTGTTGCAAAAGAAATAAAAAGAAATTTAAAAAAACCTACCCTTCTTTTTATACTTATTAAAGTGGCGCCGTCCTTTGCCAGTAAGCCAAAAACAAACAGAATGAAAATAAAATAATGAAAAACCCACACAAAGAGAACAGGAAAAGAAATTGCGAATAACATAAATCTGAATAATTAGAGTTCTTAAAATTAGATTAAAAAGTCAACTGATCAACATCGCACAAATTTCTGGTTCAAAAAAATCCCAAAGCCTTCATTTCATTTATATTAAAATATTAAACATGTTTCTTATTACATTGCATAATCAACTAGAAGTATCTGCTAAATGGCAACTTCATGGCAGTTGACAAAAGCTACTTGACTCCCTTTCTGTCCTTCTTTCACAGTTTGGACACCATCTCTTAGCAGGCCACGCTCATCATATCAATGTGGAAATCCGATGTGATGGTGCACTGTTCACCTTTTCAGATTAGCTGAAGATGCTTATGATGCAAATCTAAGTATTTTAAAAGGCAAAATTAAAGGAGGCTCTGCTCCCAGTTGCAAAACAGTATTTGACAGTGTCTTTGGAAGTGGTTTTGTTAAAGGAGCGGAAGAGTTGCGTGCCTTTCAAACTTCTTCTGGGATGAAATGAAATTATAGCCAAGTCTGAGTCACTTGTAGGAACTCAACTCATTGTAACACTGAACTCCATTCCCAGGTGGTGAAAGGCAGGACATGACGAAGGACGCCTGCCTGCAGATTCACCACAGACCTTGGAAATCCAAACTATGATCAGATACAAACAGTAAGAATTCTAAGCAAGAAGGACTTCTTGATATACTTCAGTGGTTATATCACAGAGGTTACAGAAAAATAGAGATGAATAGAAAAAGGTGACAACACACCAAAAAATAAGATAATCACAGTTGCATGTCTGATTCTTTAATTGATTCTTGGCCAGAGCATCTCTTTTCACCAATAACTCTTAGACGTAATTGTGGACAAGAGGTTACTCACAGGGCAGTTTAATCCACAGCAAATCTTCCACTGGCTTTAACTGTACACACTTGCTTTATCAGGACACATCTCCACATGGAATTATCCTTTGATTATCAGATTTTCTTTTTCTTTGTATTCCATATCTTATCCCCATGAGATCAAAATGTATCATTACCGTTTTTGTATGTCAGATGAAATTCTTTAACCTTAATAAGGTTAAACTCCAAAGGGAATCTTGCCTAAGCAAGAATGGAGTAAATCTGCTGATACTGAATACCTGATAATAAGTTATTTCCACAGAACAAGAGTGAGAAATACCCCACACAGTGTTTGGCAGGAGTGTTGGAGAGGGTGAAGTTTGTTCCATTTCAATCAGGGTATGAAAGTGTGTTACAGCCTGTGGGTTGGGCCAAAAGTTCACCTCATTCCAATAATTTCCAAAGTATTTTCTTGAAGCTAATGGATCTGAAGTCAAACCTGTGCTGTCTCTCACAGCTTTCCTTCATTTTTACCTTTTAGAGCCATGTGGATGGAGAGGTCCCTGTGCACTGCCTGCAAATGGTTTGCAGAGACTGTTCTGATGTCTCAGGGTCAGCCCTGGGACAGGGTACTTGTGGAATAAAGGATGTGTTTCCTATCTATCAGACTTGGGGTTCACACAAAGGGAAGCTCTCAGACTGCTGTTACTGCATGTTCTAAAAGCCATCTGAGGAGCCTGTTCACACATTTCTCTATTTGAGTCTTGCCTCAATTTATGGTGGAGAAATGAGATATTGAAAGATGCATTGCTAGGGAAATAATAATTGAAAACCAAATCAAATTGAACAAAAGCATTATCCTTCCATACTTGTGATAGTTCAAATAGAAATTTAACATTTTGGTAGATTAAACATGTGTCCATACATGTAATATGATATAAGTTATGTAATTCTCTATCTCATTTTACTGTGCTTTACCCTGCATAGAATCCCGATTTCGATTTCTGTGTCCTGAAACTGCTCTCACAGATGAAGAGCATTCAAGTAAGCAGAAAAACCTGCGGCTGTGAGAACAGGCATGAACCAGGTGAGGCAAAAAGCCCTCACACCCAGCTCTGAGGGTAACGCTGTGCAGCTCCTTCCACACAGAAACACCACTTCTGTCAACACTCCCATGTTCTCATTTTGTGTAGCTTTTCAAGCTTCTTTGTTCTTTAGAAATACCATGATGTCTGACAAGAAAACAGTACAAGAGTTGAAGGATGCTTCCATGAAACCATTTCTGCTTTTGAGGGGAAAGAGACAACACAGAAGGGACAAAGCAGGAAGCAGAGGGAATGCACTGAGGGGCAGGAGAAGCCTGACAAATAGTTTGACAAGCACCCTACAAAAAAAGCTATTTATCTGTCACAGCCTGAACAAAGTATTTTCTAGCACTAACACAGCATACAGTGCTACACAGAGGTTCAGTAGACAATGCAGGATTGCTCCACAACTCAAAATGCAAATGAGTTGATATAATGGCCATGTATGTGTGAAGGGTGGCAGTGAAGCACAGTCGCTGCATGCATACTTTCACAGGTTAACACCACAGAAATGCACAGAGCTGTCAGTCTGTATTTATAACTCACATTATCACACCATTTACTTTGTGCAATACAGATATCTCCTCTCTAGATTTACCAGCTGTCTTAATTTCTCAGGTAATCAAGCAACTATTTGAAGTGCTCTGTAAAATGAGCAGGGTGAACACTGAAATATCAGCCTCAGCTTTACANAGACAAACCCCAGAAATTACTCACTCCAGTGCAACTACAGCAGCTACTCAAGGAGTATTTCATAGACACACAGATATGCTACAGCAGTGACAGAGGTGCGGCACAATGAACTCTCCTCACGACTGACCAGGGGTCCAAGAAGAAATGAGTGAATTTCTAAGGCCCTTCCAGTTATTTGAAAAAGCTTTCCAACACCAGGCTTTCCCCCTCGGAACACTAACAACCCCGTGGAAAATAATTGTAAGTGTGATGTTGATAGTGTGCCTAAATCTCACACAAACTAAGAAGGAAGCAAAGTGTAAAATGTTCTGAGTGTGCTCAGGAGCAGAGGGGAATACAACCAAGCCACTGAATTTAGACAGCATATCTGCTACTGGCTGGACAAACTAAAGAGATCCTCCTTTATGAATTCTTTCCCTAAGACTGCCATCCAAAACTCTCAGAAAAACTTACTGCCAATCTGTAGATGTCATTTAGATTTCTACTTAATCCTTGATAGCAATGTATTTCCCTGTTTTAGTTGTTAAAATTCACAATTGATATTACAGAAAATGTTTTATTTTCTGATTATAATTGTGATAAAATTTTAAGATTTTATCAGGTCCTACCAATTTTTATATAAAAGGCAAAGTTTCTTCAGTCAAAGAGCAATTTTATATGCAAGAAAGATACTTTATACTAGAAGTAAGGCTCAAGCAAGCCAGAATATGTACTACACTCTATCGATGATGACAATCAGTCTTTTCTTGCAGACCAGCTAATGATTATCAGAAAGCATTGATAATTCATCCACTTTTCCAGAAAATAAATATTTTCTGCCATTTCTGCCTGCTACCTTTGCCACAAAAAAAAGCCGTAGCTATGCAGGCTCATTGGAAATATGGCAATACTTCCTCTTGATCATATTTAACTTGAGATCTAAGAATAAAAGAAGCAAATTGTTCTATTTGAATCTAGCTCAGACCCAAGCTAGCTAGCAGGCACTGCAGATCACAGACACAGGCTGTGGTTATTTGTAAATATAGGGAAAATGATACCTTTAGCACAATCTGCTCCATGAAATCCTGGAAAACAGTGGCAGACACCTGATACACACTCGCCATTCCCGTGGCAATGACGTGGGCAGTCTTGCACTGAGTCTGAAATTAAAGCATCACAGGCACGTTAATTGGTTGCTTCCTACTTAGGCTACAGATTTGTTGTTTAATTTTTCTCCATTTTTATTTGTCCTCAATACTTAGAAGCACAACCCCTGACAATATTGCCAGCACAAGGTTCAGGTGCAGCAGAATGCACCGAGTTCCATGACAGTAGTGTAGAGATCTAGTGACATGCTAAAGTCACATATGAAGTTCTGGGCTTTCTTAGAAGCTGAAGTGTCCTGATAGTGCTCAAATCCCAGTGTTCCAAAAATAGGCAGGACCTCTTTGAACCTCTACAGCCACGTTTGAGTTTATATTGTGTAACAAACACAATGCTTCCTCAGGAAAGTCAGCACTCTCTCTTTTGCAATGAGACTTTGTTCTTGCTCACCCACTCCCCCATGGGAAACTGATTATCCCAAGGACTGTGTCTTCTTTTCCTTCTACAGGCATTTAAAGTCTCATTAATTAGGCTGACAAAAATATCTGCTGAACATGACAAAGAGGAGCTCTTTTGCTCTGGCAAATCTACTAGATCCTTAAAAGAATTTAAAAGGTGCAAGTGGCTGTGCAAGAGGATGAAGAAGAATTCTGTAAAAACAGAGGACAAAGTTTAATATCAGAGTTTGAGTGACTGAAATGTTGATGACTTCAATAGTATGAGAAGAGTAGTTATCAGCCTGATAACATTTCAGCTGTGCCAAAATACTTATTGTCCACAATTTCTGTTATCATTTGGATAAAGCATATACTACTTTGCATAATAACAATCTAAAAATAAAGTTCCATTTATGAAATTAATTCTTAAAATGATTTTAATTTGAAAGCTGTTGGATTTCAGGGGAACATATTTTCAGCAATGAATTATTGGAACAAAAATCCAGTTGGAGTATTACTCTTCACTGTCTCACTCCCTGTTGCTGTGGGACCTGTGGTTCCAAACTAAATGGTTCTGTCAGCCCCAGGCAGCAAACCAAGCTGCTGTACAATACAGAAAAGAAAATTTGGATTTGGAACTAGCAGAACTATAAAGAGAATTTTTATTTGTCAAATTAAACTGCAAAGGAGAAAAGGATTCAAGTAGAACTTTAAATCTAATTTCACAGTTGCAGGACACCAAATACAAAATGTCTAAAGCAAATTTTCAAAGAGATGTCATTAGCTTGGCCTCTTGAAATGATTCATGTAAACTACAAAAAGAGAAATTGAAATGTAATGCTCAAAGATATCAATTTATCTAATGAAGAAGCTCGTTTATAGATTTATTCATTATTTTGCTTCATGGCACACAAAAGCATTTTCTATGTATTCAAAATCATGGTAAATTTAGTATTGTCTGAGAGTTAACATAATTTTTGTTATTCTTCCTCCTCTTCCACACCAGAGAGCTGTTCAGCTGTCTCAGAGCCTTTCATTATGAAGCATCTGATATAAGGTGTGTGTGTAGACCCAGATAAAACACTATATTTTTCTCCAGATTTCATTTCAATTACTATCATTGCTCTATCAAGTAGCCTACCTGGCTATTACACCTTTGATGCCCTTGAAAGCAATAGCCTTGACCAGGCAACTCTTTAAAGGGCAGCTTATCATATCCTAAGGTTTTCTAAGCACAACAGGGACATAACAAGACAGAATCACAAATGTTCTTGTTTTTAGAGAAGTGGAAAAAGCCTTCTTTGGGGAAATATGCAGAAAAAAAGAAGTGTGTATATATATATATATATTTCAACATTCACAGAAGAGTGGTTTTTTAATCTTAATTCAGGGTAACAGAAACAATTATGCTTTTTCTTAACGACAGTATTGATTATCTGCCTACATCCCCCTGTGGGACATTCAACAAAGTGAATGTTATACTAATGTAAAAGGAAAAAAAACCACCCCAAGCTGCATATTATTAATAAGGCAAGACTAGAAAACACCTCTATTTTTCATCAAATCTGAAACCTCACTTTTACTTTTTACAGTTTCCCTAAACTAAGAGGAATTACAGATTTATATAACACAGTGCCGTTTAAGACTTCACCAGCCAGGACAGAATATCACATATGATACCTCAGAATTTGTTATACCACTGTGAAAAGATAGTCAGAAAGTTCATTAAGAGCTTCAAAGGCCAACAAATCTAATATAGCTTGGAGAATTTAGACTCAGTTTGATTTTCAACTGAATGTAATCCTATTCCAACAAAACTGCAGCTGGATGTTCCTCCACCACACTGAGGAGATGATTCACTGTTAGGTGAGTCATAAGCTGTAAAACAACATACAGCTAATTAACTGGCTCAATTAATCTCTAGGGTGGCTGCAAACAATAATCTCATTTGCAGGTATCTGTTTCTTGAGCTGTCTTTCCACTAAGATTAAACAGCTCTCCTGTTGGATACTATCCCACCTGAATGTGAAGAAGCTTCTTCAGAGAAGCAAATAAAAAGTATCAAAATGACAGAGATAAGGGAGAGGAATATTAGCTGGGGAATGCTTCAAACCACACTGAACTTTTCTGAGCCTTCTTTTCCAAAACTAAACTCGAGATCTATGGGAATGCTAAAATATTAAGAGAGAAATGAGTGAATGAAAGGCAGCACACCCTATTGCTGACTCTTTGCCAGAGTAGTGTTGAAAAAATGCACAGCATAAAGACAAACAGAGCAAATACTGAGGACTGCAGGAAAATATTACAGCCTTGGGTGAGGGAGGGTATAAACAGAAAGGATTTGCAGAAATACCTACCCAAGATGACTGTACTGAAGGACACCACCTCCTTGTCCTTGCCATCGTTGTAGAACGCCAGGTGCCACAAACCCACATCCAGGTACTGAACAAACACGGCCTCGTTCTGAACAAGGGTCTGGATGCTCCGACGTTCCCGGGGGGACTCCACCACACTCCACTTCTCTTTGCCATCCAAACGTTCCATGAAGTCATACTGCAGGGAGGAAAAAAAAAAAACCAAGGGAAAAAAAAAAAGAGAACACAAACAAACAAAACCCCAAACAAACAGACCTGAATACAGACTGTTTCAGCTCAAAATCTGACTCTGTTTTCTCCTCTACCTTGTTATAAAATGGTATTTCTGGAAGAAATGTGAAACTAACATTTACTAGCTGACCACAGAACATACAGAGATTCTGTGACTTTTATTCTTTCTTAAACAGTGACCTAAAACTATGCATCTTTCCTCTGCGTAGGTGATCATAAAATGTACAAATTGACAGGATGATTTTTGAGAAACAATTTGATATCTATTATTTGACCCATTAATTTTAGGTTCCTACACAGCTTTCAGGGACCCAGGAGACCCACACCCTTTTCTAAGCAATCACCTGCAATAAATTCTTTTTGCAACAGGAACTGACATCTGAGGTGTTACTCCAGACATATTGAATGGAAGCCCCCAGAATGTGAAACAGGAACAGCCCAGACAGGAAATGTGTTTGTCTAATGTAGCTCATCACCAGATAAAAATACACTGCACAAGTTTTACATTACAGAGCAAAAGTTGCTTACCTGAGGTTGTATGAGGAACAATCAGGCCAAGTGTGATACAAAAACCAGAGGGAGCATGGAAAGGAATAACACAAATAAGGGAATTGATCTTATATTAAGGAAAACTGAGAATTTCTGTTTGGATGGCTTCCAAATAAGGTAGAACATCGTATTAATCTTTGGAAAGGGGATCAAACAGAGCAAGTGATTATTTAGAGCATAAGAGCGATGGCACCATTAATAGCATGAAACTAAAAAAAGAAAGAAAGAAATTTAAGATGAATGTCAGATAAGCTTCCCATCTATTAAGCTCAGTAAATAGCCTCCCAATGGAGATGCCACAATTAAACAGGACTGGAAGAAATATTGGTTAGTCTACAACAGGGAATAACTCTGCATAACAAAGCAGCTGAGCTGGCTGTCCTAAAAGACTTTTTTTCTGTCTTTAATGTCTGTGATTCTGGAGCTCTCAAGCTCAGCTGAGTAGATCTCATAGTCCCTATCTAAGGGAAGCCCTTAAGAAACACCAAAAACAATATATCTAATCTTTTGATAGCTGTATAACAAGTCCCCTATGAAAACACATCTTGTTTTAGACACATTTATCTGTGTAGGAGTAGATAGAGATAGATAGACATGTCTAAAGAAAGATGTATGTGTCCAATAAAATACAGTAATAGTATGTGCTTGCTTGCCAGTAGCTTCATTACATTTCCCTCCGTTATCTCTAACACTTTCCAGGCTGTGCCCACAACAGCCACGAGAAAACATCCACCTTCTCTTGCTTTCAGTTTAAACACAAAACTGCAACCTTGCTTCCTAAACAGAATAAACATCCAGGGGAGGCTGTCTTGCACACTGTATACCACTCATTAACTGTGAGTCCTAGTAAATTATTCATGACATGCAATAAAATAATGAAGATTCTCCCTTCTAGTGGAAGAGACAGACAAATTTTACACTCTAGTGCCATCACATCTCTCCAAAACTGGGGTATAAAACCTCACCTTTCTGGCTGAAAACCTCTTATGTACCAGCATTATAGAGCCCTGGTATGCTCAGCCTTACAACAAAGGGAAATGTCTGGAAGAACTACTGTCTTCCTAGTAAACATGTGGAACTGACACTGACCTGCAGCCTTTCCACAAAGGAAATCCATGGCAGGGAGGAATTTGAGCCCCAATCTACTAATAACGAGAGCTATCATCACAGAAAGTGCATTATCCACTCTAGCTATTATTCTATGCTTTTAAAGTAAGAGAAGTGGAATAAAAAGTTTCACTCAATATCACATTACCATCCACTTGAGCCTTTTTCCATGTATGATTTTTAAGGGGAAAGGTAAATCAGACAAATTAGCAAAATTCAGGCAAAGCATGCCAAAGATGTAGAGAATTCTGGCATGCCAGTAACTTTCAGCATATGTGAGGTGCCAAATGCACATATATCTATCTCTGAAATCAATGGCATTTGGAAAGATTGCCAAAGCCCATTGTCTAACAGTCAGAGGTTAAGGACAGACTCATCACCTCCTTGGGAAATGTTATTACTTGGGCAACATCTTGGGAAAAAGAAATTGTGCTCTTCAGAGCAATTGTTCACAAAGGGTCAACTGAGGAAGCAGCAATAAAAGCTGACATTTCTCACTGGCAACATGCTGTTCGTCTCTGCTTGTGCTGGCAGGTTCCTCTGCCTCCCTCTGTTTGATGCTGATTCTACCTCATAGAGCAGAGAAGGCTCAGCAGTTGGCCAGATCGAAGAGGAAGAGTTTTCAGCCTGAAACTGCTTGAAGTAGTTTTAGCTGCAGAATCTCTTTTCACGATGATGGTGTGTGACCTAGCGAGAGCAGGTCCCTTGGCACAACGATTTTAGCTTTAGTGCAGTTAAGACTGGTATTGCCCCTCTTTAATCAAACTATGACAAATAATTTAGTTTAATGCCCAGGCAAAAGCAAAATTACCAAATCTGGACAACTCTGTGAATGCTGAAGTATCTGTGCAAAGTGATATAGAAAACAATAAAACATTTTTAT
>VYXD01008535.1:1170707-1186372 GCA_013397195.1 Hylia prasina | reverse complement strand
AAAAAAAAAAAAAGGAAGTTAATGCATCTGTTGGTGTATTAATGCATTCCCTGGGTATATTAATCTTAATATGCCAGTAAGGACTAGGTATATGTACCCCAAAATCGAAAAGCTTTGACTGAAGGGTCACCAAGATGACACTGTGAACTCATAAGCAGATAAGATTTCTTCACATGCTTGGCTGAATTACCGTTTTGCTTTTCATGGCCCGGCTGATTTTCTGATTTACCACCCTTGCATGATTAATTACTTCTACATAATGTTGTGCTGAAGATATCACTCTTGCTTTAAAGCTACTTATTGGCATATATGAATAGATTAGAAGACCCATCTAGGAAAAGGAGGCAAGTAATTTCATGATCATTAAAAAGCAACTGTGGAATTCTTAATGAAACACACACACACAACTGCTAAGGAAGAGGCCACTAAATCACATGAATTAGGGAACGGACATGTCAAACCAAATTAAATCTCTGAAGTAATTTGGAAGTTTCACTGACTTTTGGCTTTTCTGTTTTCATTTTTTATGATCCTTCACATTTCATGGCTTCATACCGAAAATCACATAAAAATGGCTAAAACAGCTCAGGAACAACATGCAGCAGAAATCCCAAATGACTACATCATCAGAGTTCAATTTTGCAGCAGGGAGTACTTACTATGATTAAAGCTCAATATAAGCAAGTGACTTGCCAGCCTACACCGCTAAACAAATTCCAAATTCACTCTCTTGGTGAGTTTGTTTATTTTTACTACCCAGCACACCGAAATCCTACTGCTTACTTTTATTTACAAACCTAAAATCTCATGCTAAGTTCTTTCTGGGCAATTTGTTTTTATAATTTCTCCATTCAGGGCTTTCTACCCTCTGATGCATTTTATTCACAGGCTAATAAAGACATTCTTTTTCCTGTAACCATGGGGAGTCAGCAAAACAGTTTGGGAACTTTACACCTAGGGCTGTGACTCCATCACTGCACAGACCCAGCAAGCACAGCCACACACAGGGGAAGGGAGCCACTCGTGACCACTGTGAAGCAGAGAGAGCTTGCAGGGCTCAGGACTGGAAATGTGATAGAGGCTCTGTGGTGGCCAGAGTGTTTTCAGCCCAACAAAGATGCATCAGGCTCTAAGGGCTGATCTGCAACCTCCCAGAAATGGCTTTTAAATAATTTGTGAGACGGCTGAACAGTGAGCTTTGAAAAGCAAAAGGTTTTGATTAAAGAGAAAATATCAAATGATACAAAAACAAAACAGAAGCCATGCACAGGTGCAGGAAAGCCCCTTACACCTGGCTAAGACACCCCCAAAAAACCTTGTGCACCTCTGTACTCTTTCTTATCTAGTTAATGCTTTAGAAGGGGTTCTTGACTCGCTGCCCAATAGAAACTAGCTACATTTCTGAAGAACAGCTACAGAGACCAACAGGTGCCTTTATCCCGGCACTGGGCCTATAATGATGAGAGAAGAACAGAAAGTTCTGGTGTTTCTTCCTTAAAAGTCAGGGGTGTTGTAACTGAAACCCTTTTCCTTAAATAGAAACATCTTGCTCGGTGTGGGAATGCAATGCAACAGAAATGCAGAGAACTGCCATAATCTTCAGGGGTTTTCTTAGATTTGAATCAATTTGCGTATCTCCATGAAATGCCTAGGAGTTTTTGAGATTAGGAATTGAAAAGGAAGATCTTTTAGAGGTCTTATCTCAATAAGGATGCATATTCAACAGGAGAAGGGGAGCACCCTTGGCATAGTGGCGAGCATTCACCTTTATCCCAAAGTACTGTAGGATCTAAGCAGCCAGGAAAACATATGGCAGGGAAACTTGTTTGCAAAGTGCTCTAAAATTAGTTCTCCATAAAATCCAGTTGGTAATTATTCATTAGAACACAGCCACGAAACATCTGACACCCACAATGGCAGCCAACCAACCCACATTTGGATGTGTCACAAGCCAACCAGTTCAGGCCAGCCCTGTGGCCACCAGGCAACTCTGAGGTGCTCAGAGTGCCTAAAAGTGTGTGAGCATCTGCTAAAAACCAAGGGAACACTGATGCTCCCCTGCTCTCCAAGGTTTGTTTTTTTTTTTTCAAATAAAGCCATTCCCTGTTCTGAATGAAAAGTTTTCATTTTGACATGAAAAATTTATAAGTATAAGCCACGCTGCTGGAAATGAAAACAATACAGCTCCACACACTGCCTTCTCCAGACATTCCAGTGAAGTTCCTCTCAGGTTCCCTCATTTCATGCTTCATTTGGAACGTGCTACCAGCATGTAGCAACACCATAATTGCTGTAAGCTCTGCAGAGTCACTTCATGCATTATTTGACATTTACAGTTTGTTTTCTGTACATTATCAGTTCTATTAATATGACTCTCTTCTACTAAATTCCTATTGATCATTCAAGCCTGCAGTGTGCATTTTGTTATTCTGCATAGCACTGCACAGGTTGGAGGGATTTTGCCCAAAAGCACTGCATTCCTGTTTGTACTCTGCTTGCCACTCAAAACTGCATTTTTGCCTCTCCTCCAGAGCTCCCCTCCCCGTGCACATGGCTCACAGGCTGCATCCAGACAACTTCACAGCTACATCAGTTTGACTGACTAAACCAGGCATTTGGAATATTTGCTAAACAGTAATACTGAGAAGGTTAAATCTCAGCAGGGCTCTCAGACAGGAACTGCATCTTGTTGTCTCAGGTTAATCATGTACCTAATTTGCTGATTATTGACTTGTTCCCACAAAGGATTTTACTCAGCTTGACATATGAGCACTGATCAGTGATGAACTGTCAAGCTGTTCACTGCTTTAGAGCTCATGTCCCTAACCTACAGAAACAAGGATTTTAAATTTCAATTTTAAAATATCGTCTGGTGTCAACTTCAGACTGTTTTCATTCATACAAAAGTATTGTGCTCCTTTCTGTCAGAACAAGGCTTCTTCTCACTAACTCAGGTCAAGAACAGCTTGCCTTTCTTATACTAAAATAATTTCTCTTGGTAGCAGCTTGACTGCATTTTGATTGCTGGGCAAAACTGCCATGGAATCTCCAGCTGTAGCACCCTATTAACAAGCACCAGGACCCTGCCTGGATGGGGGAAGGTTTATGCTGGTTTATATTGCAGGTTCAGACCAGATCTATACTAGTTTATATACAGCAGATTTCATTAACCCACTTATAAAGAGGTTTAGAACTGCTTCCTCTGAAGACCGGAAAACAGATCTCCTGAGGAGGAATCCAGCTCAAGAGGAAACACAGATGATGTTTCTCATTATTTAATTTAACAGAAAGGTCACAGAATTTCTATTCTATCCATGTGAGATGAAGTGAAAGAAAAAAACTCTGCCTGATCACAGCCTTCTCAGATGAGAACGTCATAATGAAACTTAGAACAAATACATCTGATCATACTGCAATATAAAGTTCATCCTGAATTAAAAAAAAATATTTTTTACTTCGAACTACTTCCAACTGGATTTCTTGTAAAACATACATGCATATCTCCCTCATGTCTTAGTCAAAAAATTAAAATTAACCTGTATTTATAGCAAACTTTGATGATTGCTTTGGAGCTTTGGTTGCTCTAAGTAATTTTCATTTAATGATTTATACTTTTGTTTGTTTTCCTCAAGTAAATTGCCATTTTATTCATGATAGAATAGGGAAAGTGAGCACTAAAAATCTGAATTAAATGAATTATGCCATTACTTCACTGGAACAGCTGAAGATCCACAGACATAATTTCACCCTCAAGACAGCATATTGAATGAAGCCTTACAGCCAAAATCAAAACATTCTTAAGAAAGGCTCCCAGCCTGGAACATATTCTCTGAAGATTTATGTTTTGTGTTGCCTGGATGGCTGGAAATGACTGAAAATCAGTCACCAGCTCTCTGCAATTTCCCAATTTTTTTAGTCTTTGTATCAAATTTCAGGACACCCTATGCTAACATGGAAAACTGACCACATATCCTCCCCTCCTTGGGCTGTGCACTGCTGATCCTGATTTCTTACCACACCCATTCAGTAACTCACAGAACATTGGAAAACAGCTTACTACAGTAAGTTGATGAATTTTGCACAGCCAAAGCTCCTTCTGCACAAATGCTTAGAAGCAGAGGTAATAAACCCATGTCAACCTCCTCACTCCTTTACTCCCAAGTCTAATCAAAGATTTCGGTCCTTAACTCATCATTTTTGTCTCACAGATAACTGGATAGTTTTATCCCAATTCATGTGAAGACTATATCAGAGATTTAAAACCTTATTTGAATGGCAAGGACATAATTACTTCTTTTATAAATGTATCATTGAACTACGTGACGATCTGAAAATGTTAAGATGAGGATGGTTCAGTCAAATACCATAAATGAAAGAATTCAGGAAATCCCTAAACTTGAATTCTGTAAACTCCAACATAAACCTAACAAATATGACCTGGATTTTGCATTCTGACATTCAAAGCCAACAAATACATTGATAAAGTACCTGGGCATGTGATGGTGGGAGTCCTCTTCTTATATAAACACCAAAAAGAGCATCCTTCCCTAAGGATATGTTGAACTTCAGGAACTGTGGCTGGTTGATATGGATCTGAGACCTCCAAAAAACTCCGGGGGGCACCTCCTGGGTGACCCTGTGGCCAACTTCTGTTTCTCCACTATCTATGCTGCTATTCCTAGTGACCCATGGTCCTATAAAACAAAAGCAAATATAAATCAAATGAGATAACTGGCTTTAATAGAGGTAGTTTTATTCATTCAAGATGAACATCTGTGGCACTGACACTTCTTAAATCAAACTGTAACTTCCTTATTCTGATGCAATCTGCCTGCTGTTTTAATCAGTATGTAAGAATTTGGCCCTTATATGTGAGGCAAGAACTCTGCAAACCCTTTTTTTCTGGGGAGCATCAGCAATCCTCTCATCCCTCAAACCCTTTAATTGTGTGATTGCTCCTCACTGATCAAACAGCAACAGCAGAGTCAATTGAGCACATGTGAATCTCCCTGCGCTCTTTTCAGTTGCATCCTGTACACAACCGGGGTATTAAAAATTGCCAGAAAGGTGAACTGAAGGGTAACTTCAATCTAAATGAACTGATTGCAAATTTTTATTACCACTGTTTTCTTCTCTAAAGCAGTCCAATAGACTTTAGGTCACAGACGAGAGAGTTGACAGAAGAAATGAAATGCACACAAAAGGGTCTTGAGGACAATTTCTGTACTCCAAAATGCATCTTCTCCTTGAAACAGAGTTAGCACAACTCAGTGCAGTGCCTTTGAAGTTCTCTCTGCCTGAAGCAGGGTCTATCTACAAGTCTTTTCCCCTTGTGCTGTGGTTAGTTAAAATCCATCATTTGTTGGTTTTTCAGCATGCATTATTGAAGACAAGATACAAGACCTTTCTGGTTGAGTGCTCTGGCTTTCAGCCCATGAAATAGTCAACTCTTAAAATATGGTGCAAATCCCTTCTGTTCTCAACTGAACAGGTTCTGAGGCTACACATATTTTAAACATGGAGTTAGCAGTGTTTTTAAGCTACAGTATGCAGCAACGTTTGATTCTGTGTTCTGTACTCCCAAACAACGTGGTGAGAAATCCATTTAAAAATTCTTACAACAGACACTATAATAAACCAGAAAACCACAGAAAATATCTGTTAACAATCACAGAAATTTAAAGGTATCACTAATACCACTATTACCACGGACTGGATGGTAGTGATACCTGTGATACAACCTGAGAGCATTTGTAAAAAGCTCAGTGTTTACTTCATGGGGTTTTTCTGCCGTGGTGGAAAGCTATTTTTGATAAATGGAAAGTTACTTTAGAAATATATTCCAGCACTGTATGAATGTAATGGTATGGCACAGAACAACATATAATTCCAGCAGGTAAGTACATAACAGCTTTTCTGTCTTGACTATCTTTAATTGAGAGAGCTGCAAAAGCACGGTTTCAATTATAGATTCTAAATTATCTGTGTTAGCAGCACTTACACTTGTACATAATGAAACAGATACTATGTTGGCAGTGTTTTGAAATGGTAAAAGAATGCTCTGAATACCAACTGCTATACAGTTTTTGGCAACTTGTTTGTTTTTTCATTTTCTATGTTAATGGGTCTACAATGATATCACAGCACTAACAAAGAAAGAGAAAGCAGGAGAAGCTGCAACCAGAGGCTGCAAAGAAAGGAAAAATGGCTGAGAGTGTGGAGCAATGTGCCCTTAGAGCCACCAGAGGCACAGAGAGCAACCAGATCCAAACACGTCCTTCTTCATGGAAACTACAGGATTTCATTTCTAATGGATTACTGCAGCAGAGGATATCTCAAGGTTCCTATCTCAATGAAGGCAAGCACCACCTCACTAGAATTTAAATTAGTTCTTACCCACCCATGTGGAGAGGAAAATCAGGGGCAGAGAACACACCAAAAATCACCTCTGGCATATTATGCTGGAAGCACTGGCAGAGCTGGGAAGTCAGCAAAAGACTGCAGGCACCTTCACCTCCTTTGAGAACATGACATTTACTTCACAATTCCAACATGTGGTAATAAATGATGAATATTTTTTCAATATTCTCAAAAAGCATGCTGTAAATATTTTCTTTGGAAGCAGACTGAGCATTCTTTAATGAACATCAACTGTATCTAACCTGCAAAAGGCTCCTTGACACACTCTAAAGAACACTGTTCTTCAGGAGCAATATACCCATAGCCAACCAGTCAAAGAAAAAGCTATTTCCAGGAATTATTATTATTATCCAGTGCAGCAAATGTATGGAGCATATGAAAGGTAAGGCCACAATAGTCTCTGCTGGCAGTTACAGTTTCACTGGTTATTAAAGCAACTCCAAAACTGTCAATGGCTTTTGCTAATAATGTATATATTCTCTAGAATTGTAACTGTACCTAAATTTAATTCTAATGGAGGATCAAGTTTTAGTATTTCTGGATAAATTAAGCCTCAGCTTCCTTTGGATATCCAAAATTCTGCTTTGTATTTCTCTTTGGGAAAGGGCATTTTTCAGGACTCAAGGATCCTCAAATACATCAATTAAGCTAAAATGATAAAATTTCAGCCATCAGGAGAACCAGAGTTACATTCTCATACTACTTCAGCATGCAAAGGTAAAAAAATATATTGGATGTCAGATTTTCCCCCCCAAAATTACTAGAAGAAGGCCATTCCTTTGTATTTCTCATCAAAATGTTGACGCTCCCATGGTGGAATAAAAGTGGGTGAAAACTGCAGATAAGACAATTGAATTTGTAGTTATTACTGAGCCTAGAGTCATGATTCGTGTTCTTAACACTTATTTGATTCTGCTCAGTTTGATATTATCCTTGGAAGCATCCATCTCCCCACAGATGCACTTTTATTTTGCTCTACAACACCAATGACTTGGTTTTTAGCTCTCCACTCTTCCCGGAACATCTTAGGAAAATCTCCCCAGGAAGGGAATTGTGACAGGGGAGGATTAAAATCCACAGCAGAGGATTTTAAGAGCAGGTTAGATGATCAACTCTCACAAGTGACTGAGATATATTTAACCTGCAGCAAAAAAATGGGGCAGATGGGTGACTCTTTTCAGTCTGTATTTCTGTGGTGCAGCATGCTCTACACCCAGCCTGCGCCACATCTGCAAGGAACAGCTGCTGCCTCACCTCTGGCATGCTGAAAGGATCCTTTCCTTTTGCTTTTGAGAATTTAATTCATGACATCCTGTTCTTACAGAGCTACATTACAATGCTGTAATAACAGAATTTAGAAATGCTTGAAGTTACACTAAAATCTAGGTTTCATATTTGCAAGCTTAGCTAACAACTTATAAAGTTTTAAGTCCAACAAGATATCAATAAACTCTAAAGATTATGCATTATTGAATCATGCTCTCATAAATTCCTCCTGAGTTACCCTTGCTTGTGTGAGACACAAAACCAGTGGCACCATCTTGGTTCTGCTCCTTGCTCTGATACTGCCAGAGCACCTGGGTTGCTCATGATCTTGCTGCTCTCAGATGCCTGCTTGTAAAACAGAATTATTAACAATGACAGAAGTATTAACAATTCTCACCTTGAAGATGAGGAAGGCAGAGCAGTAAATATAAATATTACAGGAGGTGTCTCAGCACTGGCCTCTTCATGTTCATTCCCCCCAGGATATAAATACAGAGAGGAAATGCCAAGTAGATATGACCACTGAATCTACCTTAGTTAATAAGCTAAAGTTTATTTTTTTCTAACCTGAAAAGCAGACCATCATCCTAGCTTTGGTATTTGCAATGCCTTTTTCTGCACTAACAGCTGCACTGGCAAACCCTGTCACTAGAGACTCAAACTTTTTTTATAGCTCCCTTCAGTCCTCACCTCCTAATGCAGAGAATGTATCTTGCCACCTGACTCACTCCCCTCCAGCTATTTTTAGAAGCTTTTCCATTTGATGGACCACTGCAGATCACATTCAAAGAGCATCAACTGCATCTAAGGGAAGTTACAGATGTAACTGACAAATCCGTGAAGAAAGACTAACCCAAACTACTCATACTGCTGTGAACAAATGAATCCCAAGATCATTCTCTGTGTTGTGGGTGACTGTTGCAAAGTTCCATGTTTATCTCATAACCCCATAGATACTTGATTTTTTTTTCCCCTGTCATTTTCTCTCTATAAACATCTACAAAAGAGTTTTAAAAGCATACTTCTTCATCTTACCCAGGGGAGCCATTTCAATCACTCAGTCAAACATATATTCATCAACTAAATAACACTTATTCATTTAAACTGCTGTTTTATTTATCCAGCTGAATTACTATTTTGGCATATACATTTGAAAAGACTGTTTTAGCATTCAAGTGTATTTGCCTTTGAAGCTATCAGACAGGCAATCCGTGACAACAGCAGTGCAAACTCCCCCTGCTAAGTTGTCAGCAGGTCTCATCTGTGAGCTGGAGGTCAGATTCAAGGTGGCAGTGGATGGGACATGCCCAGTCAGCCTTTAATTTAACTGATGTCAAGCAGTGTCAGCTATGGAGGCAGAGCTGTATTTACACTGAAACCAGATATACTTGATTATTTATAACTACAGTATCCTACACTGTAGCTAAAATTAAAAATAAAAATGAAATCTGGCTACCAGCAGTGTCACACTACAGACATCACATTTAAACAGCAATTAACTCCAGTCCTGTGACTGTGTGCCTCTACCATGGGGATGACTGCAAATTGCATCTTGATAGCACTCTTGAAAAATATCTAGCAAAATAACCATTCCAATAGATCAGAAATGAACTATCAAGATAATGTGGACAACCTCAAACTAAATACAAGGAATAAATACCACCAAGGTTGGTGAAATTCTCTTTACCTTCTTTTACTGTAATTCTATATTTCTTATAAATCACTGCTACAGACATAGCTTACCTTATCTCTTTATCTAGCTTATTTTTCTGTTGTTCTATTTATATAGCCAGAGATTTTCACAGATGACTTGGAATTCTGAAGAAATTTATGGTACAGCTGTGTAAAGGAAACCATTCAATATAAAAATAGACTTCACTGACTTTTTGCCAAAAGAGACCGTGTGAGAATTACTATGGTTCTCCACGATAGTTTAACTTTTTTACCTTAGGTAAATTTGCTACTTATATGACCAGACATGTCTTATTGTTCCAGAAAGGCAAATAAAATAAAGTAGAAAATGTCTTTTCTATACAAATCTCTTCGGCGGAAAAATCAGTGCTATGCACTGTTACCGTACTGACAACTCCCTATGTGAACTTACACTTCAAATTATCTACTATCACCTAAGTGCCCTAGGACTCAGGTGAGAACAGATTATTTCTGGAATGTGTACAATAGATTGACTGCTACTGCAAAACAAATTCCCTCAGCTGCAATGAGCTAAAAATCCAGGCAATGAGAGTTTGTCTGGAGGAGCTGCTGTGGCACATTTGAGCTTCAGTTCTGCTGCAGATGCTGAGGTACCAATGAGCTCTGTTTTGGGAAGTAAGAAGGAAGGAAGCTTCTGAGTGGATGAGCTTTTAAAGTCCAGGAAAACAGCTTCTGGTACAAACCCAAAACCTCAGGTTGGCTGGTCAGCATCCAAAATTTCTATTGCAGCAAGAGGAAAGAAAATCTTCAAAGGGCCTGGCTGCATAAGACCCCAGCTCTGGCCCAGTTACAGCCAATCAGTGTGGCAGTGAAATGAAGCCGTTTGCTTTTAGTAAAATATGACACACCTGATACACTTAAAAATTTAGACACATCTTCACATTGGTGTGAGCATGGCTTCACAGTAGTCATTGCTTTCAGAATCAAAAGCAAATTACAACTGAAATAAAATTAAGATCTGTTTGCATTTCATGAAGAGCAAATACATACTAGTATGGGTTTCTAAATCAGGATAACAATCTCTGATGGCATATACCAAACTTCATCACCTAACTTTGAACAGGGCAACTCATGCTATCACCATTAACACACCCACAAATCTAAAGCTCCTCTTCTGCTGAATTTAGCCAAACCCTTTGCTTTTCTGAGACAGCCCTTGAGTCTGGCGTATTTTCAGAAGACCACATCTGCAAGCCTTCATAGCCTCCATCTTAACAGTTCTGCTTGCTAACATGTTAATTAAGATCTACATTACATTAGCCACGTAACTACTCAATAAGATTAATCCACCTGGAAAATGATGGCTTGTCGTGATTAAACTGGATGAAGGTAACAGAAGTGATATTTAAAACACATTGACTGTTATTCCATTTTGATCATCTGTTTCAAGGCATCTGACAGGAAATGGTAGAAACCGAGAGATTCATGTTGTTTACATTGTTAATGAGGGATGAGTTTATCTTTTACAAGACGACAAAGAGTTCCCTGCAGCTGTTGCCGAGCCCTTACACCGAGTGCTGGGCCAGTTTCAGCAGCAGCACAGCCGGGGGTAGCACGGGTGCCTCAGGCAGTGAGTCAGGAGCTGCTCTGTTTGCATCTGAACCCTGGCTCATCCCTCTGCCAGGATGGCAGATCCTCCCATCTCAGGATGTTGTTACTCCTTTCGCACTGCCTGTGTGCTGCGTTGTTAATAAAATATCTTAACTATTAGAAAACAATTTGTGCAAACCAAAATGTGACTCCCAGCTGCAGCATCTGGCAGAGTTCTCGACATCGTTTGGAGAGAGCTGGAGACAACCTGTACAGCTCCACAATGACTGCTGAGCTCAGCTTTCCACATCTATCCAAGGAACATTCTGCCACATCAGTAGATATCTGTTTTTCCTCTCTCTCATGTCAAGCAAATGAGGTGGTGCCAAATTTAACAGCTAATTAAAACTTTCTTCGTTTACTTATTGACATTATATTTGCAGTTCTCAATTTAATATCTGGAAACAAGTATTTTTCATGACACTTCAGTATTTTAATAACTGTAATATTTTTGAAAAAGTCTTCCTGAAATCCACATAACACTGCGGTATACTTTGTGAAAGACCTCAAACTGAGCATGAACTCGGATCATCCAAAGGTTGGTACATCCAAAGAGAAGCAAAGGCTGGATTATGCGAGTATCAAAACACAAATTCATATTAACTTTCTCCAAATAGTCAGTATATTTATTGTACCTAAAGTGATCTTTCCACAACTGTCCACAACTACTTCTGGTGTCTTTTAAAATGGGAGGTTCTGGAATCAGAGATCACAATCTCTTCTGTGCTCTTCAGCTTTTTAGAACATTATTATAGCAAGCAATCAAGAAAAAAACCACTATGTCAATTATGAATTACTAGAAAATCTGCTAAATTTGTGAGCACATCAAAGACAATATGTCCTAAACAAAAAAAAACTGACACCAAAGCATTTTTATATGGGTTTTCAGCTAGGGTTAGTTTGGATATTTCCACACAAATTGTAGGTTAACTTAGGTGTCCTCTGAAAGGATTAAAGTTGAATTTATGGCATATTCTGTCAATTAGAAAGGAAACAGCACATAGTCACAGATTTTATGGAAATGTGTGTCTAGCCCACCACATAATTTTAAATGTAGAAAACTTTTGGCATAGATTAACAGAATTTAGGCACAGAAAAACCCCATAAGGTCATCTATTTCACTTCTTTTTGAAAATGCAATTATTCCCAAACATGCCTCTTTTCTTTTCCCCCCACCTTCCCCCTTAATTTAGATTTGTCACCCTCAATTTCTAACATTATCCTTATGCAATGTAAGACATACATAAGAGACAAATGGGCTTCTCTCTCAGAAAGCTTTTTTAATGTCATTACAATCTATCTCATCCTAGTAGAAATTCCAAGGCAGTACCAATTTTTGGGGTTTTATGCCCTATGAAAGGATACTGCCTTATGATCTGTATTAAGAAAGGAAATTTTGTATCCTAATTTAAATCCCTAGTTGAACACAACTTTCACAGCATGGTGGACATAATTTGTAGTTTTAAAGCAGCACTGAGGATTTTTCTGCCCATTGCACTTGCCTCCTCCTTTCAGACATACCCACTATTAGTGAGATGTAGTGTGTAATTACAAAAAACCTGAAACTGTGTTATCTTAATAGTGAATTTTGTTTTCATTCAGATAGGAAAATGCAGTAATAAAGTAATTTACATGCCTTTTAAATTGCAGTTTTATTATTTCCTACCAGAATTTAGTCTCTTAATAAGGAACAGGCAGATCAAATTGAATACCTGCCTTTTTTTTTTTTTTCTTTTTTCCTCCTTTCAAATTGCTCTACTTTAAAATGCTTTGCTTGCTGAGTAGGCACAGCTTGTGTTTAAGTGGCCCTTCTCAGACTAGGGGTTAAAGGTTTCTTTGGGAGACCCATGTTTTGAAAAGAATGGCTTCATCCTGAGTTATGTCAATTATAGAAAGGTCACTCTCCACAGCCAGAGCCCTGAAATGGTTGTTGTGTTAAAAGCTGTCAGAGGCTTTCCTAAAAACTGCTGGGATAGCAATATTAACTTAGACATAATAAAAAGAAAGGTGAAGTAGAAAAACTTTTCACCCTTCCCAGCTCTAAGAATTTGTCTTTTCGATATTTCTCGTGTTCATCCAAACCTGTCATTCATTTTATTCCACTGTGGAGGATTACTTGCCTAAATATTGTTCTTCCTCCTTCCCCCACGTATATCAGCATTTCAGCAACCTTCTACAAAATGTCAGAAGAACAAGTAAACTTTTCCAACATGCTCTGAGGAAAGCTAATTGCAGCAATTTCAGACATAACCAGCAGTTCTGTCTCCTTTGTCTCCTCTACAGGAGGTTACCACTCCCAAAACAGCATCTCAGCCTCTTCAAATGTGCAAAGCTAATTAGAGTGGGGCTGGGATAAACTGCCAGAATTTGCACTGAAGTGCCCCAGGCAGAGGAGCACATTCCAATTCTGCAGTCCTGCTGCCCTATATTTGCACAGAGATGGCAACAAAAAGCTGCAGGGAGGGAATTGGGAAAGGTGTTAAAGCCCTGCAGTTGTCTGCTAAATGACCATAATTGCCGACCTGAGCTCTTCAGGTTCCTGCCCAAAACCACAGGGTCTCTCACCTGTGCACAACCTGGAGGCAGTTCAGCAGCAATGCAAACATTCTGCCTTGCACTTAGGGATGTGCTGCTCATGCACTTTGACCTACAGCCAGTCAGAGATGAAAGCCAAACCAATGAACACTTGTCTAAAAATGTTCAGGTTTTTGGCACCATCAGGATGCAGGATTTCATGACAAGGAGGAAGTCAAAACTAGACCCTCCAGGGAAAACATGGAGAAGCTGAAGTGCAGCAGCAACACCATTGATCGAAAACAGAAGCAAATCCATAAAATGATCAAGCTCATAGAAGAAAACTCAGTTTCCTTTCCCAGCTCTGTTTTAACTGTTCTCCCAGTACAAGCATCCTGTGTCAGCATTTGCTTCTATCACTTGCCTTGGCAATTGCTGAGTTTAACGTGAACCACAGGTCCTGAGTGCAGGACAGTGCTCAGGCTCTGAACAGAACTCTTCAGCTGACAGGAATCAAGTGCTCAGACTTCTCCTCAGTCACCCCATCCACCATCCCAGCACACTAAAGTGTGGGAGGTGCTTTGTTTAATTGTAACATTCTGTTCTGCCTTCTCCCCACAATTTTTGTAATAACCAGAGAAGACCTTACTGTGATATAGCAAAGAAAACCCCTGAACCTCACCAGTAAAAAGCATTCCATTTAAATGATTAAAATTCTTTATGTGACATGTAATTTCTCTGTGGTTTTAATGCGTTTTCTCAGCTTAAGAAAGTATTTCTCATTCTAGGTTTTACTTATTTTTTCTTTTCACTGCCATGTCTTTGTCATCCTCCTCTGGAACACAGTTTTTCTTTAAGAGAAAAAGAAACTATTTGTTGTCTAATTTCTCACATTAATATCACAGGACAGACTGTTTACTATGGGTCAAATTCTGCTGTCCTTGGTGTTTGCTGTTAGAATTCATCTGAGAAAGAAGAACCAGGGATGTGGTCCTGGCTGCAAGCCAGTTCTTGACTTCTCTCAAACACTGCAATGCACTTCTGCCAAATCAAGCTTTTCACAGAATCTCAGAATGGGTCCGGTTGGAAAGGATCACAGTGGGTCATGTGCTCCAACCCCGCTGCTCCAGCAGGGTCATCCCAGAGCACAGGGCACAGGATTGTGTCCTGAAGGTTCTGGAATACCCCCAGTGAGGGAGACTGGGACAATACGATCCAGTGCTTGGTCACTGCACAGGACTTCTGCCTCAAGTTCACTGGAGCTTCCTGGGCATCAGTTCCTGCCCGCTGCCTCCTGTTCTATGGGCTGGAACCACTGTGAAGAGCCTGGTCCATGCTCCGAGCCCTCCCTGCAGATATTTACACAACTAACGAGGTCCCCTCTCCAAGCTGAACAGCCCCAGCTCCCTCAGTCTCCTCTTTCTTCGGGATCCCTAAGCTATACCTGGAAGAAGGACCCACAGCCAACAAACCCAGCACACTTCTGTGAGCACTTCCCCGGTGCCCATGGCAGTACAGCTTCATCAGCAATAACCACAAACCATGATTCAGCACGAGCACCGAGCCAGGGCGCGCTGAGAGCCACGCCAGGGAGAGCATGGGAGGCATTTTGGGGTGGTTTGGCAGCGTTTTGGGGTGGCTTGTGGGGGTTTGGTGGCATTTTGGGACATTTTGGGGCAGTTTGACAGTGTCTTGGGGTTATTTGTGGGGGTTCGGCAGTGTTTTTGGGCGGTTTGTGGAGCTTTGGGGCTGTTTGGCAGCATTTTGGGGTGGCTCAGCAGCGGTTTGGGGCATTTTGTGGGGGTTCAGTGGCATTTAGGGGCAGTTTGTGGTGGTTCAGGTGGTGTTTTGGGGTGGTTTGTGGTGTTTTGGGGCGTTTTGTGGCAGTTCAGGTGGCATTTTGGGGCAGTTTGTGGTGGTTCAGGTGGTGTTTTGGGGTGGTTTGTGGTGTTTTGGGGCGTTTTGTGGCAGTTCAGGTGGCTCTTTGTGGTGGTGCAGGTTTGCTTCTTGGGGCAGTTTGGAGTGGTTCAGGTGGCATTTTGGGGCAGTTCAGGTGGCGTTTTGTGGCGGTTGAGGTCGAGTTTTGGGGTGGTTTGCGGCGGTTCATGTGGCATTTTGTGGACATTGAGGTGGCATTTTGGGGCAGTTTGTGGCAGTTCAGG
>VYXD01008535.1:951793-1170518 GCA_013397195.1 Hylia prasina | reverse complement strand
GGGCGCAGCCCGTTGTTGAAGGTCGGAGCCTCGGCCGGCTGCAGCTGCCAGTTGAGCCCCAGGAGATGCATGGCTGCGGACACAGGGGACACAGACAGCGGTCAGCGCGGCTGCGGCCGCTCGGCTCGCGAGGATGGGGATGTGCTACAAGAACCGGCGACAGCGGCACGAAAAACACCCCGCTCCCCCGCCCCGGCCCCGCAAAATGCCGAATAAACGGAAGCGAGCCCCGGTGAATCACGCGCATCTATCTGGCGCTGAAATACCAAAGGAAAAACGCTCAGAACTCTGGGCAGACCCGGGCACCACGAGCCGCTTCCCCGACTCAGTGCGGGGGACACATCTCGGGAAACAAAGCACTTGTTGCAAGTGCCAGCTCCGAGTTTAAATTACAGGTGGTAATTTATATGTTGATTATAAAATTGGCTTTAGCCCTATGTAAAATAGTGACTTGGTAATGCAATTATTTTGTGTTTAGTACAACTTATTTAAAGCAATACATTAGAGTAATAGAATCACAGGATCGTTTGGGCTGAAAGCAACCTGAAAGATCATCCAGTTCCGATCCCCTGCCATGGGCAGGGACACCTCCCACTACATCAGGTTGCTCCAAGCCTTGTCCACCCTCACCTTGAACACCTCCAGGGCTGGGGCATCCCCAGTTCATCTGGGCAACCTGTGCCAGGGCCTCACCACTCCCACAGGGATGAATTTGTTCCCAACACTCAACCCACCCCTCCTCTCTATCAGTGTGAAGCCATTATAGAACCTCTATCTTCACTTTGTAGACTGAGCTCCCCTGACCAACCCAGGGCTGTGCCAATCCTTTTACTTCCCAGATTTTTGACCCTATAGCCCCAAGCCCCGCACAGCCCCGGGCAGGGAAGGTTTGCCAGCTCACAGCCACGGGCTCTGCAGCCATCCCTGTGCCAGACAGGTCCGTGTGGCCACGTCAGAGGCTGTGCAGCTGCACCTGGAACACGAGCTGAGCAGAGGGAGTGAGGCCAAGCACGCCCCGCACAAGTGCCTGAGTTATAGGCACTGTGGCAGGGCTAATTGAATAAGTCCTGTGCATTATGCATGAGACTTGACAGGTCTGAATCATTCAGCCAGTGGATTTATGTGCATCTTCACCTTGTATAAACACAGCTACCTGCACACTCTCATCACATTATCCCCATGGCACTCGCAATACAGAAGAGTGGTGAGGGATAAAGCCCACCAAGCTGCTTCTTTTCTTTTCTTTGCATATTTCTACTTACACAGGATGTATGTAAACCTATATACCACAGAGAACAGTTGTGTCAAAAGGTGTTTGAGAGGATTCACTGTCAATTTGTGGGCAGGGAAAAAATATGATTATGGGCACCCTTAGAATTGTTCTCTTCTGCAGAGTCAGAGATTATCAGATATTTTGCATCCAATTCAAAGTGATTATAGTGGTCACAAACAGCCCAGCAGTGGCCACAGACTACGTGTTCAAAGATTAAATGTTAGGAATAGGAGAGGCAAAACACTTCTCACAGAAACTGCCTCTTACAGTGCTGGAGCTACCACTCAGATGATCTCAGAATGCAGGGAATCCATTTAGATGTGACTGATTCAAATGTGCATTCCTCAGCCCCAAGAAAACAACAAGCACTCCCCATCCCCACAATCCATCTATCCAAAGCCCTGGAAATCTCTCAGCATGGAATCTATGCAGAGTTTAACCTCTGTATTTTTGACAAAAGCAGCAGGGGAGCAAGACATCTTTCCTAACACCATCTTCCCCTGGACATCCTATGGACTAAGCAGGTGTCTAAGAATAGTAGCTAAAATCAGGACACATTTTCTGTGAAGAGGGCAGTTGCCAGATTTCATATTCTAGCTGAATTTGCTAATTTTGTGTCTATTATATCAAAATACCTCACAAAAACAAAAAAAATGTCTTAAAGCCTCTGGTATGTTAAATACCAGACATGAACCTGAAAAAGATATTACGCAAAGAAACTACTCAAAATTTATTTCTATGGAATGTTTACGAATCCTTGGAAAATAGACACGAAATTTATGTGGAATCAAATGATTTATTCAATTGCAACTTATTTGTCTTGCCAAAACAAACATTTTAAAAGGCTTTTTCAGTCTAATCTCAAGCGACCAATTTTTTTTTTTTTTAAGTATGGCCAATGAAACAGAAAAATCACTCACAAAGCTCAAACCCCAGCAAAGTGCATCCAAACTGCCCCACTGGGCAGAGACAGCTGTGCCAGGGCTGGGACAGCAGAGGAGCAGCTCGGGGAATGTTTGTGCTGTCAGCAATTCCCACACCCTGCACAAGCACCAGATTCAGCTGGACCAGCCCCGAAAGCCAGGAGTGCATTGAAGGTTTAGTGAATTTCAAAGCCCCACAATGCAAACAAGTCACACAGGAGAATTAGACTTTTGTGTTTTATACTCTCAGTTTGTCTATTCAAGGTTGCCATTTGTATTTTATTTTATTGTGAGTGTAACCATATATGTAGGTCACTTGCAGAGATGAAAGCCTGCTGCTTCAAGTGTGAACCAGTCCTTACAACAGAGAGATAAAGAAATCATAACTAACAGTCTGTCCAGGAAAATTATAGTTGCTACCTTATAATTACCAGGTAAATTCAGACAAGGAATTATAAAAGATCTTATTAACATAGTATTAAAAAAACCCTGTGATCCATCTGCTTCCAAGCACACCATGGTTTCATTAATAACTGTGTTTTAATCATGGATGCATGTTAGGTGGGAGCAATTAGAGCTCCTTCCTAACGGGGCAGGGATTTGCACGTCTGCTCCATCCCTCCTGGAGACTGAGAATCTCCTGCACAGCTCACACATCCATGAGGTGATCCACAAACTTCCACTAAGACAGCTGCAGTCACAAACACCAGGAACATTCCCCTTCCACCAAGGAGGAGTGCAGAAAAGTGTGTCACAGGGGCCTGAGAGGAAAGCTTCGTGTCTGCACTGAGCAGAGCTGAGTGGCAGCCGAGCAGGGGGAACGAGGAGATGCCTCCTCTCTGCTGCTTCACAACGCCGTGAGATGGCAAATTTATATGATTAACCTTTCGTTCTGTTAATCAAACAAAATGCCTCCAGCTAAGGAATAAGTAGAAGCCCGTTTAATTAGAAATGTGGGGATCCACGCAGAAGTTGAGTGCCTGTGTCTCAGAGGAGAAATTTGGGCTAGTCAATTTGTGCCTGTTTGCTGGTTTTTATGTTTTTCTTTTCTAGTCTGAAAATGACTTTTTTTTTTTCCCAATGACAATTTGTCTATCCAAAAATTATATTTTGCAGAGTACTTATGGGTATTATTTTTGTGTGTTTGCTTTTTCCCCCCTAAACATTAAAGCTTATTTTCAACGTTCTCTCTGATACCTGATTTTCAAACACTGAGCTTGTCAAAATTTATAGGGTTAATTTAACACTAACATCTAGTAATTCAAAATAGTGTATTTATATGCTTTAAACCATGAGAATTCAGAAATGAGAAATTTTCAAGTAAAACCTTTGTGGTTTAGGTAAAAAATAACAATCAGCCTCTCACTCCTACTCTGGCACCATTCACATACAGAGAGCAAAAGCACCTGGAAGCTAAACCTGCATGCCCAGCAAGAACAAAAGCAGACAAGAACAGACCTGGTTCATCACTCCAGGTGGCAGAGCTGCCAAGGATCAGTCTAAGACTTACATAAGATAGAGGTTCTAGAGTGAATCACATATTATTTTAAGAAGTCCCAAAAGGTACACTAATCCACAGGAAATTGAAAAAAAAACTTACACTCAAATTATCTTGAAATTCTCTAAATTCAGTAGTGTCCCCACATTGCTCTTCCATTGGCCTCCTCTCATTCTGGCCATGAACCCACTGCCTACTCCAGTCAGAGATTTCTCTAAAGGACAATGGTTCCCAAGCTCAGGAAGCTCTCTGTCTTGTCTTTGTGCTCTTGTCACTCTTGACCTTGTACTTTTAAAAGGAGAGACCTCTGGTGTCTTTGTGAGCTGGAGATCTCCCAGTAGTACAGCTCAGTGTCTGCCAATAGGCAGAGCAGAATGAGGATTTTCACTTATCCCTTTACTTGATGACATTCTTTCTTAAAGGGAAAAATATGCAGACAAATGATCCATCATTTACCCCATTCCTACTGCATCTACAGTTAGGGTCTGTAAAATACACACTGCTTGCTTGTTGGAAAATTCAGTATTCCCTAAGCAACTCAAAAAGATGGGAAGATTATACAATTGAACAGAACAAAGAATGTTTCCATAGTTAAATTTCCAAAATTTCAATCTCATGCCTATTAACCCCTGAATTAATGTCATCCACAATGAAGCCATCAAACTATGACTTCACTTTGTCAGGATACATCCAGTGTTTGTCTGGAGCAGGACAACCTCTTTTCATATGAACAGGAAATCATTCCGTAATATCATGAACAACATGAACAAACATACACTAAAAGCACATTTGCTGTCCAAAGGCCATTGTGTTACAGGAGCAGAAGTGTTCAAAGTTTCCTTTCCATCCACTCATCAGGTGAACGATGATGCAACTCTTGTTATTTATTATGTAGTTTTCAGCAATATCAAATTAATTTCCAAGTCGGGTCTAATGAATCACAGACATGACGAAACAAAAGGTATCTAATAAATCTTAGCACAATGTTAATTTCATAGCATCTACATTCAAAGACCTACCTGCACATTTTTTTTATTTTATATGCTCTGAACATTTTTTAATGCACCACAATGTGTGTATGAAGCACAAGATAATTAGTGTTTTGCACTTCTGCATGCATATAGATGGGTATCCAAACAACCTGAAAAGAATAAATCTATTCCCCAAAAAACTTAAAAATAATTAGACATTATTGCATGCTTACTTGTATTAAATCTTACTAAGCTGAGACTCATGGTCTTTTATTAGATACTGCTTGATTGTGCAGCAGAACTTGAGGAATACCAGAAATTGATCTTACTGATCTCAATTATTATTCATAAAATAACAGTTACTTAAAATATTAGAAACATAGTAATTTAAAGTTTTATTATTCCTCTGGAGAAAGAGGTTCAAGTTCAACCCAAGTCACAAGTGAAATGAGTGCATTAGGCCTATTCCCCAGTGATTACTTGCCCCCATTACAGGGAGAATGCACAATCCATCACAGCTGACAACCTCTCCTCAAGAGATGCCCGAGACAGGAATAGCAGGGGGCTGAAAGTCAGGAAAGAGCAATGGGGGAACTGCATGGGAAAAACTTGCACAGTGCTGCAAACACTCCAGTGGACTCTGAGCAGGGCTTTCAGGGCTCTGCTGAGGAGCGCTGGCTCTCGGTGGCTGAACAAGGGAAGTAAGAAGCCTTTCCCAGCTCCTCTCATATCTGAAGAGGTTGTAAGACAGTTCACAAACACACAAATGATCAGAATTTCCTGAACTAAATCTCAGTGGAGATCCATACTTTGCTAATGTAGCTTACAGTTAACAGGCACTGAACAGAAGGCAGGGAGGCTTTGTCGGACGGGCAGCACTGCACGAGTTCCTTTATGCACAAGGTATGTCACCAGTGGGGACAATCTGTAAAGGTCCTCTCCCACAAAAACTGGACCTGGCAACACATATGCCAGACAAAGATTTCCATGAATCACAGATGATTTACAGAGGCTGGCACCGCCCTCAGCTCGATAATTTTGTTGGGCATCCTTCAGCCACATTTGCAGCAGGAGCAGTAAAGCACTGTCAGGACGAAGCTGGGATGGGATAGGAGTCCTTGACAAGGGCTGAGGAAGGTGTGTCAAAGAAAGCTCACAATTATATTCATGCCCTTTCATATTCTGCTATTGGCAGAAAGGGACAGTGTCTCCAGGAGCTCTAACCTGCAATCCACCTGTTAAACATATGTGCATGAAATATCATTTTCAAAGAATGTGAGTCTTGCAATGTAAAAGGAGCAGTCTTAAAATAAACAAGGTGAGCAAGTAGCACCTTTCCTTGCTAGAGAAACAATGACATCTCTCCTAAAATTCAGAAGTGTCAGAACTTTCTATTCTTCCTTGAATACCTCGTGTGACTGTGACAAGGATGCCCGAGCTCTCCTGAGGGTATCCAAGAGATGTCACAGAAATTGATCACATTCCCACGCCTTTTTCTAAAACAAAACAAAAGCCACATGGCTTGCTGGGTGGACATCTGCCACTTTTGATATATTATCTGCAGGAAAGTCTAAAGTACAATTTTAAAAAGTCCAAATTCTATCATAGAAAACAGGCCATGCAGGGAAGGGGGCACAGTCTGCTGCTGATAATGCATTATTCAAGAAGAGGCCTGACCGAGAACTGCACAAGGACATACAATAACTGAGCAACTGGGCCAGAAATTGGCAGATAAAGTTCAAACCTGTAAAATAAAATATGCTGGAGAGGAGTAATTTTAACTCCATGTATAAAATAATGACTTCTGAGCTGACTAATATTAAACAGAAGGGAAATTTTGGGTTAGATGATAATCTCAAATAAGTCAAACATTGAATCATTATGGGAAGGGTAAACAAAGCAAGGAATATTGTTATGCTACCACCCCTCCTCTCAGAAAGGACCTAGAATGACCAAAGGTTGGAGAATGAGTAGGGAAAAGTACATGCATGATTTGTCCTTCTTAAAAGATAACCATTTTTGGGCTCTGGAGACGAAAGAATGGGTAACTTGAATTGTACCTAACCCAACACTAGTGCCAATGTGTCTGGAAGTGTTTCACACAAGTTGCTGCAGCATGTCCCACCTCTGCACCCAGGCCTGGCAATCCAGGGAATGTTTAGTTCACAGGCAACCTCTGGGATGTTTATGCCATAAAGTGTTTCCTAGAAACAGCAGGGTTTTAGGCAGAGCATGCAGTACAAAAATGGCAATTGCTGACCTGCCACAACTTTTGTGCAGGTATCTCAACCCAGTGTAGCTATTCATCAGTACATGGTAAATACTCTAATTAATAACACAGCAGAGTGCAGAGTTATAATTATGAGAGATGCATTTTCAAAATATTTTGTGGGAGATCTCAGGGACAGAGCAGATAAGGATTTAACTTTTACAGGGTTGATAGCAGAGATCAAAGATCAGCTAAAAAAAATGCATCATAGTCTGGACTACCAGTACTTAGGGTATTTATGAACTTGTGTTTTAATATTAATGACTTAGAATCCTACAGAGCTCATATGGATATATTCCTGACTATATTGCCTCTTCTACTCATGGCCATTCAATTGTTTGTGGCAAGGTTAAAGTAGCATTTCAAAAATAGATCATTTGATATAAATTTAATACTTCTTTTGTGAAATACATGCAAAATGTCCTGCTTATTGACTGTGACCCTTGAAACTCAACAACAAATAGATGGCTTACTTTCAAGGTCATTCATTCTCAGCAATTCATCTTAATCATCAGTATGCTATTTGCTATGCACAAAGTTTTTGTAATAAATTTAAATTAAAAGTTCGTTTGGCAACTCCATATAAAGCATTATCAAAATCCACAACTTCAAGAATTTACAGATACCACTATTTTCAGTAAAACAATAGGCTTGCTTGTATTGCACCTAGAGAGCAAAATAAAGAACCATTTTGCCATCTTATTTATCCTGCCCATAACATTGAACAAGACCTCTCACTTCTCAGAGTCATTTTTTGCAGTTTACAATGCTGAAAATGGAAAATTCCATTAACTATAATGGCACTGCTGCGTATTTTTATATCTTGCTGCATGTTTTTTTTTTCCACTTCTCTACCAATTGAATTAAGCTTGTATTGTTACCCACGTACAAGCTTCTATATGTTATCCAGCCACAGGTTTATACTCTTGTTAATTGTGCCTGACATCTGCAACAAACAACAACAACAACAACATTATTTTGTAACTTTTGAAACAGAAAGTGTATTTTCTGGCTTCAGGAGGAAAACCCTGAGGACTTTTTATAAAAAATCAGTGTAAGGAATCTCAGGCTGCCATTCCTGCTGCAGCGAGAATCCAGCTCTGGGCTTCTCTCACCCAGAATGTTCCTACAAACACAGACACAGTCAATGTGAATTCCAGCACCTAAATTTCTGGGATATGCAGCAAGGGCAAGGAGGCAAACCCTGAGATTTGGACAGTTCTTGCTGTGGAGGAGGGATGAGCTCAGTGTCAGCCGTGCTCCTTCTGCTCACCAGGGAAACGCAGGAACCATTGGAAAACACAATGGAAAGGAGAGCTGACTTCACACTATATTAAACATAAGAAAGAAATCCTTAGGCATAATTTCACCCTCAGCATGTAAACTCTTTTAGACAATAAACTGTTTAGAACAAGATGTTTGCTTTAAAGCGTCCAGCCCAAGAAGCTTTTTATAGAAATACCGTAAAGGATCTATGAGTGAGTGTATTGTTGTCAGCAGCAGAGAAACTTCTGCTAGGAATTAATTGCTTTCTTTTGAATAAATGTTATTAAAGATTGAAAAGGAGATGGAAGAAGGGCTATAAGATGCTTCATTGTCACTGTGTTCACACAGAAGGAATAGGGGGACAAAAAAAAGTTTTTTTGTTTTTTTTTTTTTTTTCCAAATTGATCACCCCCCTCCAAGCTGACTGATTTATTTCCCTGTGCACGTCAATAAACTGAATGGAATGGATTTTCAAAGCACAGCATGAAAGATATACCCACAAATCCCATTAGGAGTAATGTGATTTGTGTGCTTATCTGCCATGCAATGCTTTGAACGTTCATTCCTCTACTTCCATCTTCAGTTTTTCTACTTCCAAAAATAGTTGAAAAACTTGCAGCTCCTTTGGGGGTAGGGAGAAGTGGAGAATGTGAGGATCTGGTACCCAATTCCCAGGATAAAGCCAGGCCAGCAGAGTCCCAGCCCAGGAACACGAGAAGTACCTCGGGTGGGTGTTTGTTCCCAGTCCCCACCGTGGTGGGATAGAAGGATCCCTGGCTCAGGCCTCGACTTTGCTCCTCTCAGTCCTCTTTACTGAAATGTTTTGATTTTGTGCCACTTTGAGCAATCTTTTTGTCACGGGAAGGGTAACAGCACTGCGTGCTGCCTTCAGAATCTGGAATCTCATGACAAAGACCTTAAAAGAGAAGCAGAATACCATGCACTGCTCATTTATTCTCATGACAGGCCTTAGATTGTACAGAGCGTAGAGAACTGGCACACGATTAATCAGTTCCTGGGACTGTGTAACGTGAACTCACTTCTCATGGCAATTTCAAGAGTCAAGGCTGCAATCTTTTTGGTCTTGCATCTGAACTAGATGACTGTAACTAATAAGAAAAGTGTATATATTTTTATTTGCCCAATAGAGCATCTTTCAGCCTGGAGGATCTCAGATCATGTTATGCAATATCCACTTCACCAGCCTTGCCAAAATACTGCCACTTTTGAAACAGGCTTAGAAGAGCAGAAAGGGATGCTCTTAACTCAATTTTGCTCTATTTTTGAGCAATTGTGAGCATTCAATGTTAATACAAAGCAAATTGAATCCAATTTTAATTTCACACCTAAAAGACACCATTATCATGAACAAAGTACCCAGCTTGTCTTTATTCTGTTTCCAAGAGGAGGAAGAACCTAGATGAGACTTGAAACTGGTGTTTCAAGGAACATAGAGACAAATATACTCTTGAAAATCACTGAGGCCTGAACTTACAAGAATTAAAATAACTGTTTTACTTTTAATACCGATCATAAACCTAAGGGATATCATGTCAAACATTTATTCAGCTACGTTCATCTTCTGAAACTGCATCTGCCCTAATTTCTATAAACATGTTGAACAAGATTTTCATAATCTCACTGTTCCAAAGCCTTGACTCAACTTGTTAGCCACACTGCTAAGAGAATAGTTTTTACCTTTATTACTCCTTTGCATACACTGAATGAAGTGAAACTGCATTATTATGAATGGCCAAATTTCTGTCCACAGTACAAAAAAGGTGTAATTTCTAATCATAAAGTATATTCTTAATAGAAATGATACAGAATAGCTTCATTTAACCATCTGATAAAATCACAATTTAAAACACTATGTGAATGATAAAGTTTAAGGTTTTAATCTCTACGCAAAGTAATTATTGAAGTTAAAAGTTCATTACAAAGAGAAAATAAATCCAAAGATGAAAAGAAAACATGATTTCTTCTCCCAAAGCCTCTAATTCATTTTCAACACTATAAGGTGTTTATATTTCTTGCACAATGTGCCTCAAAAGGTGTATATATAAACCTAGCCTAAATCATATCTCGATACTGACATGAAGGTAGAGATTATATTTTGCATCTAAGCAGATTGGGACTTTCTGTAAGCCTTGAAAGGCTGACATTATTAATGTATTGTGATTTAGATGTCCTACTGAGCCAGAATAGAAGCCCATGAAAATAAAATGCACAGATTTGATGAGTATCTTACATAATCAATCAGTTACAGCCTTGTAACTCATATTCCTTCGTGTGGGTTGGTTTTTTTAGTAGTAATTTTGAAAGAAATAAGCAATTATCAAATTGGATTTTAGTTGTATTTTTGAGAATTTTATTTCCATTGACCTTACATGATTCCTGTTAATCATTTCCCATAATGGGTTTACTCTAACTGTTTCCAGTCTTTTACCTGTCTTATTCTGAAGTTTGCTCATGTTGCCTTCAAAGGAAAAACAAGTTTTATAGCAAAATTTTATAGATTTCAGAGACTAAAATCTGGCCCTCCAGCATCTGTGCCTTCTGTAGAATTGTAGAGCTGGTAAGGGAATACAGGCTGCAAGTGAAGACCGGATTTTTGTGTGATCACACCAATATGGAAGCACATGAGAAATCAGTGAAGGGTTTCATGGTGCCAGGATTTTAATTTCAGATCACTGCCTTTTTGAAGTGCCAGAGTTGCAAGTTTTCAGACTGCAGCAATAGACTTTTCACAAGGAATTCCTCTGAGTGTGTGTGCTCATATATGATTATGAGTTGCATCACCAAAACATCTGTTACACAATTTCATCAGCCAATACAGGAGCAAGGGCTTGCCTGTGCATCTGAAGTCCCGAGACACCATGACAGCACACCAGAGTCTGTCCACTCTGAGCACTGTGTACCATGAATAATGGAAAACATTTTTATTTAATTTGGACACCTACATCCTGATTAATCCAAGGAACATCATAATATACACTTAAATATTTGTATTAATTTTCTTTATCTCTTGTGTCTCAAATTGCCTTTTAGAAGATGGGGTTTTAAGACTAGCTCAATTTGATCTTCTTGGTAAACCAAAACTAATCACTGCAGAGATTGCAGAAATCACTGTACAGATGGAGCTGCTGTCCACAACAGAAAAATGATGCCAGTTTAATGTACAGAGCATCTGATACCTGGTCATTTTAATGAAGCTTTCTGTCTTGCATACGAGGTGCTGCAGGAGCCTCTGCACTGTCTGAGGTCAGCAATGCAGAATGCTCCTCATCAGCCCATTTAGAGATGGGTAAAATCAGGGCCCATTGTAACCAAGGTCAAAATTGTCACTGACTTCAGTGGAGAGAGCTTCACTTCAGAACTCCTCTTGTGAAGTATTTGAGACTACGAGTATCATACCAGTGCCTGAAAAAACAATGTTTTCTACAGGCAGCAGCAGCACAAGCCATCAAAAACTCAATGGTTTAAACTGCAGGGTGAATTGGACAAGAGCTGCAATGCATTAGCATATGCATCACTGTATACAACTAATTAAAGTATCACAGAATAAAATAGAAGCTAAATTACACACCCTCAGAAACCTTTGCCTTTAATTACATGCCCTTTGTAAGGCATTACTGAGTTAAGTTAAATGATTAATATAATCATAATATATGTAACAACTTTACTTAGTAATACCAATAAAATAATCAGGAATTATACTTCAAAGAGAAGACAACTCACACTACAAGGGGCAAAAAATAATATATATATATGGTAGCTAGAACTACACACTGGTACTTCATTGCTAACACTCAAGTTCTACTTCTTCATGTCTGTTACACCCAGCTGGCTGGCAATCAAACCAGGATTATATATATTTTTTTCTTTGATGGATGAAACAGTAAATACTATATTTTTAAGGAACCCCCAAACCCAAACTATACTGAAAATCTATCTGGCATTTCAGCTTCACTCTTCACTATGAAATTTATTTTCCTTTTTTTTTGTCCCCTTCAAGAACTTGCTTCAGCTTGAAAGCAGGTATCAAAGAAGATCCTCAGCATCTTAAAAGAAAAATGACTAGGAACTCCTCAGTGTCACTGTATCTGACAAGTTTCTGCAATGTATTTACCTTCTTCTTTCACTACAAACATTAAGGACACAAAAGGTACCACAGCTGAGATTTTTTTTCCTCATCCATCCTGGTTTGAAAAAGCTGCATTTGATTTTATGGTCTAATAGAGAAAATCTGCTTCTGCCTACTAGAAGTGGCTGTCCATACTAATTAGTGAAGAACAAATACTCACAACCTCTATTTTGCTAGGATATAAACCAAAATGAAAATTAAGATACTGCCAAACCTATTCATAAATCTTTAAAAATCTCACCTTATAGGGCAGGTTTAAAAAACCACAAACAATTCAAAACCAACCCTGAGGTAACATCTACCCCAATTTTCCCATTTAAATGTAATTTTAAAAATTTAATGACTGCATTCTTTCAAAACTAACAATGGCATTATATGACTGGCATGTAAATGTAACTCAGGATTGCTATCAGTTCATAAAATTATTTCAGAAATCTGTTCACATCCCATGGCTTTGCAGACTTTACATGAACTGCACCTCTCACTTTGTTCTTGAGAACCATTTCAACATTTGCATTTGGGTCCTCACAGGTAAGTGGGAAGCTGAGATGCAGGATTACCAAGGTTCCACGCCTATCCCGTACGGTGAGATTTTACACAAAGGCACCTCTTTTCTCCTGGAGGCCCCCAGGCCTTTGGGACACTGCACTGTTCACAGTGGGCTGCAGGAATCCCATGGAAAAGCAGGGCAAGCTGCTCTCCCACTGTGCTGGCTGGAAGGCAGCAGTGCCCAGTGCAGCAGGGATGGATGTGGAAGGATCAGACGCCGCTCGGAACAAAGGCACTGACTGCACAGTGCTGGGGAGCTCCGAGCGCTCCGTGCTGCTGGATGCTTCAGAGCCAGACCACTCAAATTCTTTGAACCTTTGCTGAACCAATTTTGCATTTGAAATATTGTCAGAAGTTCTCTGCTCCATTTTAGCAAGCTAGACACAACACACTCCCCAGCTCCTGGCAGGGAACAATGGAGGGACGGAGCGTGCAGTGGCTAAGCACTCTCATTGAAAAAACCAGGGGATGCTGCAGTAATTGTCCTGAGAGGCTAGAAAGGAAACAAGCCTCTATGCTGACAGCTTAGCTCAGCGTGAACTCTCATTTTTCACATGGAGCTAATTAAAAACTGAAATTAGTTAAATATGGAAATGACACTTGCAAGCACTTTAGCTGAATCCTGGCGAAATCCCTCTGGAGTGCTGAGACACTACCTGCTGCTTCAAAACTCCCCAACTGAATTTCACAGTTAAAAGGCTGAGCAAAGGGAAAGTTATTACAGAGATTTCCAATTCAAAATGTGTCTGTAAAATCCTAAATTAAATTTCATGGTAGCCCTTTCAATAACGAGGGACATACTGTGCAGTCCAACGATATGGTGCTCCAATAACGTCCCTGCGTGTATTCTCTGATTATCTCACCTTTAGGCACTGTGCTGGTTGTGCCAGCACTGTGATGCTCACAAGGATACCAGCATTACAATGCTACAAAGATAAGCCATGTACTGCTACTGAAGGAGTCATTTGGAAAGCGTGGATGCATGGCTCATAAAGGAATGACTTCCACTGTCTAACAGCAGAAATCTGAGAAAATCGGAACCCACCAACCAAAATGTTTTATGCCTAGGATTTTAATTTATGTGATGAAAACATACGCAGAGAAGAGTCTACACTGCAACAAATTACATGGCCTATATATCTATATCTCCATACTTTGCAGGCGGCGTAATAATAAAAAGCACTTCTGCATATTTAAATGGGCATAAAGAACCAAGGGACTGGATATGCATAAAAGGTAGGATGACTGACATTAGCTTTTTGACTAAACCACCATGTGAATTCCATTTTAGTGCATGTGACTTGCCTAGTGTGCATAAAAGCAAGGGTATCTGCCCAAGGGCAAATATGATTTCTGAATGCAATTTAACAAAACCCGCCCACAGAACAGCTCATTTTGGAGCCAGACCAAGGCATTCAGGACAGCCAGTTGCTTTCAAAACAACTGGAGCTTTTTGGGTTCATTGTTTTTCCTACATTCCATCCCTTTACCCTTCAGGCAATCCCCTCCCCCTGGCCTGCTGCCACTATTGCACCAACAAATTTCTGTCTAGGAAAGCCAGCAAAAGATGCCACATAGCACGAAATCCACTGTTACTCACTCCCAAGTCTTCTGGCAGGGGGTATTGCTGTACCCAGCCTGCCAAAACCTCTTCCCTGGCAGCTATCTGTATAATCTGTACATCACACCCAGGCTTTGCTAGTCCAGGGCCTTGAAACATCTCAGCTAACCCAGCTGGAGGGGATATGCTGCAGCTGCACCATCAGACCCTCTTATTTTATTGAATTTTGAATATGCTCTTTCAAAGCAATTCAAATGAATTTGCCCAAGGCCTCAGATCAGTAAAACTACTGATACCACCTGCAGTAGGCTTCCTACATTTGAAGCATTTAAAAACAGGTGACAGGATAGGAGCTTTCAGTTTAAGGACGGACTCTCATGAAGAGCCTGCTAAACAAACTTGGTTATGCCCCATTTTGGCAAGGAAGGAACTGTATGGCTTTCAGCCCAATTTTCACAATAGCACTGGGAAAAATGGGAAACTCCATTTAAAATTATTTTTAAATCATATATATTTTTTTCAGGTTAAAATGAAGCATTTATTTGATCACTATGTTTCATTTATTTTCAAGCATCTATATGAGTGGAGATAAAAAGCAGACTTTGATGAACATGAACTTATTAACAAGAGGTGTATTAGGAAACCCAGAAACAAACATCTAGGTTGAAGCCTCTTAATGCCATCCAATTCTTCTTCCAGCAAGCAGAGGCAAAAAAGCAAATTCCCTATCCAGCAGTTTTCCACAGCCACGGGCCATCTAAATATGCCTGACGGACAAGCTGAAAAACTACTGGGACAAATTCCTGGCTGGGTATGAAACCAGGAGCCAGAGCCTCAGGCAGAGGAAGCAGAGCCTGACAGCCAAAGCCCTCTGGCAGCAGGAACTCTGTGGAGGTGGTTGTGGTCCTTCTGTCCTTTTCTTGTCCTGTGTGTGCAGAGACAACCCTGCCTGGAGCAATGACGAGCAGATAACCAGTACCTGCTTCTCCTCCTCGTGGGTTTTAACAGCACCCATGGTATTTGTACAAGGAACTACCCTTGTTGGGGATCAGTATTCTTGAAGGGATAAATTATTTTTGTCATCTTCTCCTCGTTCTGTTGTCCTACCTGAGTACATTCACAGGAACACACAGCTTGGTGAGGAAGCTGGGGACAGAAAAGGGGGAATTTGGGGAATGGCACTGTCAGATACAGCCAGGCAGCTTATTCTGAATAGCAATCATAAGGCAGTGATTTGTGCCTTTAAAAAGATCTCTAAAGAATAAACTGTATAGAACTGGCTGGAAAGAACAACATATACTCCAATCAACTTGTGATTGTACTTCAGATGTGCAGTGAGGAGTCCCTGTTCCGAGGCAGCCTGTGATCCACATCTGGGGAGGCACTGCTGGGATGAGACCCAAGGAACATAAGGGGACATCCACACATGCAGCTGCTTTGTCACTAATGCTTCTGGGAAAATATTGACTCAAGAAGCAAATGAATAGTGGCTTAAAGGTGAGAAATTAAGACTCGGGATTTTCATCTTCAGGCCCTTAAAGGCCTGTAATCATTCTCTCATTCTTTTCCCTCCTCTTGCATTCAGAAATATCCAATAAAGTTTTAAAATTTGAATCAAGGAGAAAATCTAAGCCTGCAGCCTCCCTTCAGGGAAAAAGAAGACAGGAGGGAGCAAAGGGGACTGACAGGCAGAAATACATTATTTATTCTTTCCAAGGCAGCACTGTGGTGTGAGCCAGGGAATTCTGTGCCCAAGCACACGTGCTCCAGCCATCTCTGCCCTTGTAGGGACTACTTCAGTGCTTGGAAGATGCAGCATCCACAGACCCAGCAATGTCATCCTCGTGACATAAACCAGGCTCCACATGCAGAAAGCAGTGGAGTGAGGATTATTCCCAAAGCTGTGGCCAATAAAGGGCTACTGGTTCCAGAATACTGGCGAGCCAGATACCCCCAGAGAGTTTACAAGCTGGTTCTTCAAGCCACAGGTGAGAACAGGACTCCTAAGATCATTCAACCTCTCTCTGCACTGCTTTCCTGTACTGATTTTCTCTGTAAACAGAGTTTAAAATCATCCTGTGAGAGGCTGAAAGAGTCACTTTCTCAAATACAGGGTCCTCACTCGGAGCTACACAGGTTGTGCCCCATAAAGAGATTGTGAAATTCCAGACAGTCTAAGTCATTACATGAATTCTTTGAATTGCAAAACTTTAGTCAAGGTCATTTGCAAATGCAAACCTTGAGTTCAATTATGTTTTAGCAGAAGATGACACAATTACATAACCCCACCCGTTTTTATAACTCAACAGCTTTTCCCCTTGGTTATCAATTTTTAAATACAGGCAAGAATAAAAAGTGTACTTTTGAGAAATTCTGAACACATAAATGTTTCAGGTCTGTTCTACCGCACAGAACAAGAAAATGCTTCCTTTAATAGTATGATTTGATGTAATTTGCCTTATGATTTTTCTTAAGGTACAGCAAATGCTGAACAGAAAATGGCACATATTTCATTTCAAGAAACAGAGCCAAATTCATCCCTGCATCTTTTTCATGCCCCATTGGTTTAAGTCAATTATTTTCAATGTAGCTGTATCAGTGTGGAAGAGGAATAATGCAGTCATGAATCAAGTCCATACTATTTTTCATGACAATTCCACTTGAGCAAAGCCTCAGATATAACCTAGTGAACCACAGATCACAGTCATATTTTATAAAATTTATTCAACAAAATGTATTAAATAAACTTACCTTTCTGCCTGTATCTTAGCAACTTAGCAGCCCTTACAATATGAGAATGCTGGAAACAAGCCTCTGAAGTCTACAAATGCAGACTTGACTTTTAAGAATAGGTGTGCCAGCACTGAGGGCCATAATTGCAAGAATAAATTTTGCTGAATGGTGCCATAATGCACATTTTCCTGTATCTGCACCCAGTCCTTATGGGATTCCTTTATTAATGGTAACATTTTCTAGGCTATTTGCTAGATCTGTCATGTAAATTCAATGGCAAGGATATTAAGGTTTCATTACAGGAGATACCAAAAGAAAAGTATCCCTCAACAGCTGAAGTGTTCCATGGCCACCTGTCACACGTCCCATGGTTTCCAGTGATTGCATTAAAGTGAAAGCAAAGGATGTGCCCCGTGGCACTGCCTCCTCCCCTCACAGCACCAGCTTCCTGCTCTGGGAGCAGCCCTGCCCAGCAGAGTCCTGCACACACACCACGCCTTAGTATGAGACCATCCCACCTTGTGGACAATAGAAGTGTGGCTGTGACACTTGGGGACTTGGCTTAGTGGGGACATGGCTAGGGGTTGGACTCAATGATTTTAGAGACCTTTTCCAACCTTAATGGAACCACAGTTGTGTGAATCAAGAACAGTGCTGCACTGCAGGATGCGGAAAGGAAACTTAAATCCCCATGGAAGATGCAAAGGGACTGTAAGAAAACCACAGGAGCTGGTCTGCACCAGCCCTAGCCATGTGTTAGATAGATGGCAATCAGTCCTTAATATTGTAGGGAAAACTGGTTTACACTAAAGCAGTCTGCAGTTTTCCCATGTGAGCCAAGCAGCAGCTCAGCTCTGCCCAGGAAGGCACAGCCACTGCCAGCTGTGGGACACCAGGAGAGCACAGAGTCACCAGGGCTGAAGTGAGAAATGTGGGGTTAACCCCTGAAGTTGTGACTCAAGATGACTCCCTTGCTGCTCAGCCCCTGCCTGGCAAGGCACTGCACAGTGTGGGTTTCTCTGCACTGCCTGAAGCCCTGCCAAAGGCTGCCTATGCCCCAGGAACAACAGGAGACACCTGGCCCTGCCACTCCAGAAATACAACCAAGCCCATAAACAAACTTGGGAAGGAGAGCAAACGTTCAGCAAATGCAGATGCATAAATCACAATTTTAGCAGTGGCTCCTGTTTAAATGTCCTTGTGCTGGGTTCACCAGAAACACTGACAAACGCTGCAGCCAAAAACCTGAACAGTTCCCAGCAGCCCCAGCAGCACTGCCCAGGTGCACTGGCACCCTGGAGACTGAGGCAGCAGAAAGTTATACAATGAAGCAGGAAAATCCTGTTTTTCTAGAAGAATAGTATGAATTTGCCATTAGTAAGAAGTTTTCTTGACAAGCACTGTGAAGGACAGTGGCTGTGGCAGAGGTGCAAGCCCAGGGATGGCTGAATGTGCCCTGCCCCCAGACCCTGGGATTGCTCAGGCACAGAAACTGGCTCTGCTCCTCTGCTGGCCCCCAGCTGCAAGCCACAGCATGCTGCTTACCTTAGTTTGCCTTAAATTTTCCTTGTGGATGGCTGCACTACACTTTTGTGTAGGCTGATGATTTAGTGGTTGCCCGCTGGTATCAGAGGGAGAAGCATTTTTCCCTTCAGCACCCGCTTTGTAAATCAATCATTAAATTATGTGCTACTTCATTCACACTTTTTGGGACTATATCTGCCATAAGACACCTGCTGTGGTGACAGCTGACAGAATCTATGGAACCTGGGGAGAGGATGAGGAAACAGAGGAAGGAAGAGGTTTTTTTGTTTCTTTGCACATGAGACCTACAGGCAGAAAGGCTTAGGCAGAGGCACACAAATGCTGTAGATTGAAGCTATTGAATTTTTCAGCAGCACAATACACTGCATAACTTTCCTGTGGCACCAGAACACGAGCACTTAAAGAGCAATCTTCAAAGCACTAAAATAAGACATACCCAGCTGTGTTTCCATTCATATACATCAACAAGGAAACATGCAATTGTTACACTAATTCCACAGAGAAATCAAATAGTAAAAAGCTATCAAAAAACCTGAAAAAAATCTTCAAACACTAGTCAGTAAGAAAAATAAAATCTGGTTTTATTAATCTGTATCATGGAAACACAAGTGATTGAAAGCACCTTTGCAATATCTCTCCAGTTTAACCTGTATGAGGTTTGGAGGAAATCACAGTTGTATTGTCAAGATCAAGATATTCACTGTCTTCTCCACAAAACAATTATTAAAATTTTTAAAAGTAATTTGGGGATGTTGACAGAGTTGTCGAGATCACACTCAAACAGGTGCTGCTAACGCTCACATCTCGTATTTTATCTTTCTTTTTCAAGTCCTAATATTATTTTTTTCCAGTAGTAACATATAAATTGCTTTTCTTTCAATCAGAATGAAGATTCCTGCAGATTCTTAAATGAGAAAACACGTTATCACCACTAGCAGTAGCACAAACACAAAGCACAACTACTCCTACACCTGACAGCATTGAAAGGAGGAGTGTGGAGTATCAGCATTAGAAGATGGATCAGTAAACCAAAGGTGGGAAAAATCAGATTACTGCTCGAGCAGAGTAATTTTGAAAGCTTTACTAGGGGGTTGGGATCTGTTGCCTCCAAAAGAAAACCAGAGAACAGAAATAACACAACTTTCTATGTTGTTCTGTGAAGTTCTTCTGTTGTACAGAAAACAGATTAAAGATTGACTTTTTCCTTTCAGATTGGAGCACTAATGTAAAATATTGTGTTATTTTTACAGCTTCTGCCATATTAGATTGCACTTTAACTCTTTTTATTTTTTTCAAGTTGACCTTTCTGCAAATAAAAGACACTGGACTGATGGCCCCAGAACCTGATATTTGCCACTTATTCTCAGAGTGGGAATAGTACTGAAAGGTTTCTCAAGTGGCCCAGCTTCACTCCTACTCTGAAGGAATTGTTCCTTTATACTTATAAAGGATATATCTCAGCTAAAACAACAGTAAAGAGTGACTTAACACTGAGCGTGGGCCAAGGGTGTCACACCTGATATTCTGGCAGCAACAAGAATTCACTGAAAGCCACAGGCTTTGTTCCCCTCAACAGCACCAGCTCAGAGCTGGGCAGTGCTGATTCCTACTTCCCCTCTGCTCAGCTCACAGAAGGAAAATGATGCAGTAACAGCTGCACTTCCACAAGAAGCAGGATTTCCCAGAAAACAGGCTGAAGAGCAACACCTTGCCCCACAGGACAGTAACTTGGGGTCCTGAAATAAAACTGGATAGATGAGGTGGTGCTGGGAGAGCAAGTCCTGCATCCTTAGAAACCAGAGGAAGATTTTAATTGATCTGGTGACAACCAAGGCTACAGCCCTCTCCTTCCACAGTTACCTGTGACAAGCTGAGAACAAGTGGTTAGGCAGAGCAGGACAGTGGGAAAAGAACTCTGACACACAGATGCCCTAACTTCTCCTGATCCCTCATCTTAAGTTTTAATAGAATATCAGAACTCAAAAAGTATACACTGATGTCCTTCAATAAAATAACTACAACATGCTAACTGTTCACAAGTAAAGGTGTTGAGAAGTTAGCCAGAACAAATGATTTTGCCTCCTGTAAGGGAAAACACTGTGAACATGTGCTCCAAGTGTGATGTGAACGTGTAGGATTCTTCAGAAAGTGAGTGTAGTGCAGTTCACATTATCATTCCAGTACTTGGTGAAGAAGCCTCTTCATTATCCACACACACTCAGATCTCTCCTCCTGAGGTACCTGGAATAGGCATGGATGGCCTGTCATGCTTTGCTGTCTCAATAGGCATGAACTGCCTATCACACTTTACCAACTTGTGCTGTCATTTCTTTCTGAAACCCAGCGCTCTTCCTTACATTTAGTTCTTATGATACTTTTAAATACCAGAATACAGAGGCTGGAACTACTCAAAAGACACACAAAACCAGCAGACCTACGATCCATTTTTTACAGTAATATAAAATATATACATTACTGAAACTCAGTTTAGCCATCTGGAGTGCAGGAATAATAACATTTACTTTCCCCACAGTAAGATGCTTCTAAGCTAAATTAGCATTAACTATTATTCATCTCAATTCTGCAAAACAGTGAATCATAATCTTAACTTCAAGCGCTATTATTTTAAAAATGACTAAGTAATTTCATTGTGCAGAAAATAAAACTTTTGTCTTCCTTTTCAATTCCTCCAACTATCATTATTTACCAGATGCTAATTTAGCCTATTTACAGAAAAATCAAGTTATTCTTTGGCTCCTCTGTGCTAGAATTAATCAGAAGCAGCATGATACCATGTTTAATTTCAATCACAGCAGCTATCGCTTTACAAATAAATAAAACTTACAAAATTTTTTACTGCTCTTAAATCAGATGCTATTTTTTTTTTCTAAAGGAAAACAAAATTTATAATACTGGCTTCTGCATAAACTTTTGTTTAATTATGAGAGCACCACCTAATGTGGGCTTTTGCTCAATAAAATCAAAGGGTATAAATAATATTGCATTTTCTTAAAAGAAATAGCAATAGCTGGGTCATCAAGATGCCCAGACTGTTAAGAATTAAAACACCCATAAGGAAATACAACCTGAGGGGTAGACGAAGGAAAAGGAAAATATGATTAAAAGAAATCTATCAACATTAAGGCAAGTGCTATGGAGTGGTACACGGAATTCCTTTTGCAGATCTGGGACTCTCTTGCTTCAGTTTAAGTCGGAAAAACTGGTTATCAATTTTCTAGCTAGATTTCGTGAGAGGACAGCAGAATTCGCCCCATCTGTTAGTCCTTGGCTGGGACAGCAGTGCTATTTGTTTTCCTAGCGAGGCATCCCAGCCCATAGAGCAGATTGATGGTGCCAGGGAGACACTGCAAAGTGGTGCCAGCCCCGCTGCCAAGGGCAGGCAGGAACGGGCGGTCACATCCAGAGGATCTTGCATTAAGGGATGAGCAAGTGAAAAATCTGTGCTGCCTCCTGCCTTCCCCCACCCCTGGCTCACGGGAGGCTGATCTGACCTTCAGGCAGAGAACAGAGAGCAAAACTCACCTTCAAAACTTCAGAGGTGTCCAAGAACACTTTCAGCTCGAGTTTTGCCCAGCCACAGGCTGGTTTTAAACCCATTCTGTCAAGGTGAGAGTCAGAGGGACAAACTGCTTTGTCCTAAATATCTTGTGCTTAAAGACCTTCCCTGGTGCCTTCTTTCACCTGCCTGCACAGGGGAGGGTGGCTTTGTGCAGACCCAGCTGATCTGCACATCTGTTGGGAGAGTCTGGATTTAGTGTTCAGGGACCCTCAAGCCACACTCAAACTTATCCAAAGCACTGCACTGAGCCTGCAGGAACAAAGGGTCTGAGGAACATTCCTCCTCATAAAAGAGTACAATTTTATTCATTACAAGTATTGGTGGCAATATATACAAGATTCCTCCAAAATACTGAATGTTTCAAGACACTGTAAATTTCACAAAAGAAAATAAAACTATTTCCAGTTACTGTTTTCTAGTTACTATTTCCAGCTATTTTTGTAAACTTCTTCCCTGCTGCAGAAAAGTTCAGACAGATTATGATAAATTTTCCCATTCCTGACTTTACTGATGTGTACTTCTAACAAACTTCAGAACAGTACACGTGGACAATTTTCAAGAATGGGCCTAGGGTAAAACTCCGAAGAAATATATGAAATAAGTGAGCTAAAAAGTAGGGGAAATATTTTCATAGTTTCTGTCAGCTCATTGTAATATTATTTATTTTTAGTACATCACAAAGTATTATCGAGATATGACTTAAGAGAATCTAGTAGCACACAACAAAAAACAGGTGAAAGAAATCAGTAAAATCTACAGAGAAATTAGTTCCATTTGTACATATCAATACACAAACACAATAAGCAAGCTAGAGACATGTAAAATACAATTCTGTCTACTACAAATTTGGCCTTTTCATAATCTGCAGCCCAAACTCTATTATGATCTTGCCATTTCAATCCAGACCTTTGACTTCCACAAAAAGGCTTTAGGGAAAAACTGCTTATATTTAGAAAAAGCTTTGAAAGGTAAAACTACCATAGAATAACATTATCTTTATCTTAGCAGACTAGTCAGAGAGTTCAAGCTGAAATGGCATTTCATGCTCAGCAATAATGTCTCTATTGGTAAATGGCACGTGGGGCATTTATACTGCTGAGAGCCAGGGATTAATGACTGCAGGATTTCCAGTTCTCCAGTTGACAAAGGGGATATTTTCATGGAGGTGACACACAGAGGTTTCAGAGGCCTCCCCAGCCCAGAGCTGGTGCTGATGAATCGCGTGACTTCCTAAAGACTGAGCGCACGTTGCACAGTGCAGGCTGACATAAATCACACCTAACAAAGGATACCCCAGCAGAGGAGGGTGGGAAAAGCCCCACAGTCTTACAGCCCCTGCAAACCATCTAGGATTGGTGTTTTCCTTCAGCCAAAAAAGGATACGACTGCTTTTAAATTTCCAGGCAAAGGAAACAGAGATTCACCGTTACCTTCCACACAATTGAAAACCTTCCCCTTTACCTACCAGAACTGTGTGCCTGAGCACTGCAATTGAGACCAGCTGAGGAGTGAGTGCTGAGAAGAACCAGAGTGCTTTCAAAACCGTTCTCCTGCCCTCTGATGAGAAACCTTTTCATCAGAAAATTTTCATGAGCAATGTTACTAAGCAAAGTGAAAGACTGAATTTCTGCCACCTCCAAACCCCCAAATCTTAAGATTTGGTGTTTGAGACCTGTTTTGCCTTGCAAGAAATTATAAAAATCTTTTGTCTCTGAAAACAGAAAGATTTGGGGTCTCACAGCAAAGCTGAATTTAAAAAAAAAAAAATCACAAATTTTAGCTAACAGCATTCACACAGATCCTTACTGGTGACCTGCCGTATTCAGTAATTTACCCACGTGTCAAACCCCTGAACACTGAACTAAGGAAACTGCTTTTTACAGCTATAAAAAATATTGACATTTCCAGAGCCACCACTATACTCAAGAAAAAGCAAGGTGTGCAGTACATGCAGCCATTACCTCTTTTGCAAACTGCTCTGGGATTGTCAGAGTATGCAAGTTGTAGCACTCAGCAGAAACTCTTAATGGAGAGCATTTAAAACAAAATCTGCTGAAAGTATGTAAAGGATAGCTTACAGCTGAAGAATGGAAATATGTTAAGAGAACTGCAATTCCTAAGCTTTGGGCTCTGAGCTTTGGTTTGGACCTTTCTATCAGCAACAGCAAAGATCTGTGCTTAGAATAAGGCTCCAAATAAGATGGATTTTATGAAGGCAACCCAAGGCCTTGTGCTGCCCCATCCCTGGGAGATGATTCATCATAGTGACCCACACTGGTCTCAGGTCCCAGGCAAAGGCACCCACTGTGCAGGCTGGAAATCCAAGGTCCCAGCAGCAGAGCTGCCAGAGCAGGATTTGCAGCACCATCCACAACCTGTAGTTCATGCTTTTCCTGTGACTCTGGGGCTCTGGAAAAACAGTGCCAGAATGAAGCTAGGGACTGCATGGATTGTTCTAGAAGGCTGCCCTGCTTGGTGACCTCAACCCCTCAGCTGCACTACACTGGGAAGTACTCACCTCATAACTCCATCACTCTGCCAACAGTAGCTACTAAAGGTCTCCTCCTTCAGACTCGAGTTGAAATGCAGGTTGGCATGCTGATAGCTTTGAAATGGTATCCAGGAATTCCAAATTCATTGAAACAGTGAATTCTGTGCTAAATACTGGCTTCTCAAATCATAGGCAACACAGGAAAACTGTACATTTTGAAATGCACACACAGCCCAAGTAGAGAAATCTCTCACTGCTAAGGTACCTGCTGTATATTTGGTACTGCAGGAGTGCCAAAGCAATGTTAAGCAAATTGCACTGTGTTTAAAAGCCTTTTTCTTTTCTAGCTGTTTACAGTTTTCTAATGGTAAATATGGGAGAAAAGATGAATGATTTATGAATGCTCACTGTAAAAAGTCAAACAACATATTAAAACAATGCTTCATAGCATGGGGAAATGGAGTTAAGCAGAACGCTTTCATGGTGATGTTTACAGAAAGAAAATTCATAGATTTTTGACAGGGAAAAAAATCTAAAGATGAAGAGAGTGGTGTTAAATGTTGTTAAACCTTTATTTGGCCTAAAGCAAAAGATAAAACTCATTCTGTCAGAGATCTAAAAGAAAATCTAAAGAGATGAAAACCACAGCTTTTTAACTTAAGCAATTCCCCTTTACAAATATTCTCAGATGAGCTTGAGTGAAACCCTCCACCGAGCTACATCCTGAAAAAAAACCTTTCCAGTCTCTATGTTAATATGAGAGTGGGCAGTGCTGATCAAGTGACAGAAAAACAATCAAAGAGTAGGATGCAGCCTGCTGTTTTCCTGAGCATTTCTGAATTCCTTGCTCCCAGGGACAGCAACCCCTTCCTTTCCTTGCTGCAGGTCTAATGGGTGGTGCTTGCCCACGGCTCAGGCAATTGCCCTGACACAGTTGTGCGAGGAAATAACGAGCCCCTGAATTGACTAAGGGGTGTCACAAGGACAGAAGAAAAAACTGGCTGACAGAGCACATCAGCAGCTGGAGGAGCATCCTCAGGTGGTGCTCAAGGAGAATGTATATTTTAATTTGTAGCCCATTTACTGCAATAGGACAGAAGTTTAAGGCATGCCATGGAGGACAAAATGGCAATCCAAGTAAAGAAAGGGAAAACAACTTTTCTGTATTTCTGAGAACAAATAGCTGTTTCTCCCACCACATCATTGTTTTACTATTACCAGCTAATACAAGAGCAGACTGAAAGTGCAGCTGCGGTCCACAGAATATTTGGCATTTCTGGCCCAAGCATAATCCCTCAAGTAATGAAAAACCTATTTCTATTTCTGCATCCTCGCTACTCTTCATACTGAAGAGACTGCATCTGTCTCCCATTTATTGAAGCTTATTCTTCATCTAGACAGCCAGAGCTGGTTTGTATTAGAAATTAGGTTTTAAATCACTATTTTTCTATTATTTGTTTTAGGATTTTCAGGAAGCCTCCAGAGGTGCAGAAAAATTCTTCTGGTTGGAAAAGTCTCTAATACTGTTCATGAACCAAGCACCAAATCCCTAAAGGCTTGTATAAGAACTTTGATGTTTTTTAAGGTTCAGATTCTGGCCATGAAGACAACATGATAAGAGATAAAATTAGACAAAAATATTTTTTAAAAAGGTCAACCCCCCCCTGCAAGAATAAGACTAATCAGATCCCTGAGCCTTTCCTAATGAGCAGAGTCCATTATGGAAACACTCTTCTCATGTGGTTCGAGTTTTGCATTTCAGTGAATAATGGAGTCTCACGATGGAAAAGGGGGATACATATGAAGAAAGAAACAACAGGTAAAATAATTTTTTGACTCAATAAATCAGGTGAGCCTAAATTGTATCTCTTTTCTCTTGCTGCTCCCTGCTACCTTGTGGCCAGTTTGAACAGGATTCTCTATTTTCAGCTCCCAGCTCTGCGCCACATTCTTGCCAACATGCACAGGTCTCTCCTTTGGAAAAAACTTGGATGCTAAAGGCACAGTAACCCATCACCATGATGTAAGTGAGGCTTTGGTGTTGCATTTCCCAGCTCTGGTAATTGTTAGTGTGCCTGCTATGAGACTGCTTCACTTCTCTTTCAGTCTGAGCTTCTTCTGCATTTGCCACAGACCAGCAAAGATGTCACAAGTTTATATCTACTCTTATATTACCTTGGGATACTTGGTATCTACTCCTGACATTTTTCTAGCATTCATTAATTTTCTCAGCATATCCAGCACTATTTACCTCTCTTTTAAAGTCTTTAATAACTGAAAGCAGAAATCCTCTAGTGATAGTACAGTTTGACAGAAGGAGTATGTTCCTTCTGCAAAAGAAAATATTACCCTCAACTTCAATTCCAACTGTCAGGAGCAAAACCTGAGTTTGTTGACAAGCCACCTGCAATGAACCAGCTCCCCTGGAATTAGAGGGGTTTCATGGCTTCCATCCTTAGGAGGCAAAGCTGTAGCAAAAAGATCCTTTCATTGAAAAATGAAATCTCTTGATTATATCAGGATGGTTTTGGACTTGCTGTGAGTACAATTAAGTCAGTTTATGTGAAGCTGGGATCCTGCTCACCAGCAGTGGATCCCTGGCAGTCAGCAGGGATGGGGCCCTCTGAGCAGCTCCTGCACCCTCAGCTCATTCCTCACCCTCTGACCCCCACAGGAGAGTTCTGCAGCCCCCTGCACCTCGCAGAATGTAGGAAGCCTCTTGCCAGAGAAATGGGTGAATTGAAAGAAGAACATGCAAATATACAGAAAATACAAAAGAGAACTGCACTCCACCCAAATTTAAACAGAACATCTGTTAACATGCAGGGCTGAGCAGCACACAGGGAACAGACTGTCTGACCTTTCCAGGAGCGCTGTCTCCTCCTGATTCCTGCAAGGCAAGTGAGGTGCCACAGACACAGAGACACTTTGTCATGCAGCACATGAGGAACATGCTCTGCCACACTGGATGGCAGGATGTGAACACATCTTCTATTCTGTGGCTTTTCTCAGAAAGTACTTAGTAAGAAAAATGTCGGAGGAAATCAGCTGATCAACCAACCAGCAAATTAAAATAAAGCTTGAAATTCAATTAACTTCAGCACTCTTATGCATTATGTATAATACCTTTTAAAAATTAAATATGACACAGAGGGATAAATCTGGACACCCCAGAGAAGAAAACAAACTAAACCTAGAGCATATTTACAATTTTAGGTAAGGTTCTGTGAGATCAACTTTAGAGAATGAAATTCCTTTTCCATTCAGGAACTGCATTAATACAAATGCTTGCCTTTTCTAGTAATTATTTAGCAATAGCCAAGATAAAGACATTAAGAGTGTTTCATAATCACACAGTGGGGTTCAATACTGATTCTCTCATTATCAAATCTGCTCAACATACAAGTCAAAACATGATTTTTCTAACCAACTACATTCTTCATTTTGACATTGTAATCCAAGCTTCTGATGTTAGAAACGATTATGACAAATTAAGAGAGAGTTTGCTGACTATAAGATGTATATGCACCAGTCCAAAAAGGAGCCTCTCCTTCCTGTGCTCTCATAAATAAAATATCTTTGGCCTGCCTCTATCCATCGAAAGCAGCCTGTTGGAACCTACAGGTCATGAAGAAGATAAAGCCACATGTAATCTCTGTCCTTGGTGGTCATCAAGAGCAGAGTGGACATAAGAGATGACCTGTTTGGAGCAGAAGAGACATCCAGAGGCCCCTTCCAACACAAATCATCCTAAAACCTTGCAAACCCAAATCTGGAGTGCAAAATTTGTCCCAGGGGTCAGACAGGTTGTCACAAAAGATGTCATTTTTCCTGTTTATAGCTACAAGGCTATCTTGTAAGGAATTAATAACAAGGCAAAGCATCACACAAATATGGTGTGTTAGCTGTTCAAATACTCTGACCTTGGCAAGTCCATGACTTGATTAGTGGACATACAGAATATATATGACGGCTGAGATCTGAGTAGTGACATGAGAAGGCAGGTCAAACTGTGATGCAGTAAGACTACATAAAATTAAAACCTGAATAAGCAAAAGCTGAAATGAACCTGAAAACTATATCTTAAACAGCTTTTAAATCACTGAGATAACGTCATCTTATTATACGGCGAGCAAACTTTTCTGTAATATGTCATTTCCAATTTTTTCAACTTCTTTTGCTCCATAAGTTCCCTTCTATGTTACCTTGTTTTATTATTTTCAAAAATTGAATTTAATTCCAATTTTTTATTTTGTCTTCTTTCAAGTTCCTTGAATATTCCCTTGTCTCTGTAGTACACTTACGTATTTTTTATTTGTGGGGTTTTTTTCAGGCATTCATAATGCTGCTTTAAGAGCTACATTAGCCACACTTACAAAATCCATGTCAGATCTTTCAATATTGCTCTACAAACCCATGGAGCAATAATGCTATTCCTAAAGGCAAATATGTACTGCTATACTTAAATAAATAAAATCCATAAGCAGACTAAGTGCAAGACAACACAGTGAGTCAACAAAGAAACACAGCAACAAATAATCAATATAAATGAATTTATAAATGATCAACTGGTGATCTCAATCTAAATAACTGCTAAAAGAGCAATGTTTCCCTAGGAAGAAAGGAGACATTTTACACTGATATTGATCATTGACTTTTTGGAGAGAATGACCACAGGTTTGTTTGATAGGTGTCTCTGACTTGGCATTATGTTAGCAAAATTTAATCTTCAATATCCCTTATGCTTACCCTTCCCCTGAAAAATGGCCTGAGCTCAGTTGGTTGGGCTGGGTTATAAAGCATGTCTCACTAAAATATCTCCACGCTTTTTCATCATTTTCCCCCTGATTTCCTGCAAGTCTCATTTTGCATCTACTTATCTTTGCTATCTCTTTGCCCTGACAAGACTTCATAGCTGTGATTCTGGGATTAAATCCTAGACCACTAAAAAATTCATAATGTGAGGTATTTGCACTGATGAAAGTGAGAATAGGCTCTGTCACACAGTCATCATGAAATCCAGCATATTTTCTAGTTTGTGCATGGGAGCATGGCAAGGGCACGTGAAGTACAACCTGTGCTTCCCAACTGAGAGAAAAAAGAGAAGGCACCTCTGAGGAAGTCATTCTTGCAGCTATGACTAAAAAAAACCCCAAAGTTTCTGTTGTATAAATAATGATTGTACTAATAAATGACTAATTGTAAACAGCATCTCTCTATAATATCTGGGTTGGCCATTCCTGTTCTGTCACATCACACTGCTCATTTCTGTGGCACTAACCTTGGTCAAGCAGACGTTTTGAGCACTGCAGCCACAGCCAGGACAGCGAGCACCGGCCAGGCAGTTGTGTTTCTTTACTCAATTTCAAAGCAATATATTTGAACAGCTCCTGGGGAGCACTACCAGCATGTGTGAAAAATGTTTCCTCAGACCCATCCTGGATTGTGCTGTGCAATTTGCATTAACAACCCGAAACGTGCCCTGAAAACACAACTCCAGTAACACACGAAGGAAAACATTAGTGATCCTCTCTGCCCCCTGCCTCCTGCCAAGGCTTCAGAATATGCTCAGCCTGGTAGCTGACCAAGAAAGGTTTTCAATTCCAAGAGCTAAGCTAAGCACATGATAGCACTTTGATCTCACTCTACTTGAAAAAGTGCTGAGTTTCACGGTATGAAAATGTCCCACAGACAAAGAACTGCCCAGGCTGTGGGGCTGCCCCTCCACACTGAAATCCTCACTGAATTCCACACTGAAATCCTCACTGAATTCCACACTGAAATCCTCCTCCTCTCCTTCTCCCCAAGATCTCTGCTAGGCAAAACAACAGTACACTGGCTTTTCTTAGAACAAATCTGCAGATCAAACTTTTGCTTTTGACTCAGGAAAAGCCCAGGAAAACTATGCCCAAGTAATATCATGTCAAAGTCCTCCTGTTGTTTGAGGCACTAAGCATACAGTGCAGCTGGAGCAGCTTGTCTCCAGAACTGTCTCGGTAACATAATGAATCTCTCACACCTTTGGACTGGGGAATAGGGAAGGGACACTTGCTAGGCTAAAAAGCCACCTCTGAATTTCCTGGACACAGGCACTAAAATTCCCAATGCTAACACCTAGTTTTTTATGGAATGAAGCCAGATGATTTTTCCTAAAACCTCTCAGAGGTAGCATCAGACAAGCTTATTGAGCTACTACCACGCTTTCCTCGCTCAGATTGACTGATAGCAGTCAATAAGAATCACTGAATGTGTGACATTTAAAATATGACAGGCATATTCTAAAATTTAATTATTGCCCCTAACTGACACCTATTTTCAATGCAAATTTAAGAACAGAACCTTCTGTCAGCAGCTAATCTTGCAAGATGCAGCGTTCGCTCGGTTTACATTGATTTCAAGTGAATCTGATCGCAGTGATTGGCAGCCAGATGCCCTCTGCCTCTCAGAGGTTCCAGCTTTGCATCATTTTCCCTTTTTCAGTCTTGCTTTCCAAAATGTCTAGCATATTTGATTTCAGTGAAGTGTCTGGACAAGACAAAGACTGTGGTTTTCTGACTCCACAAGTAATAAGCAAACGCAACATTAAAAAAAAATCAAATTAAATGGAAGTTCCTGTTTTTAAAGTACAACTCAGAGAGAGAAAAAAAAAATCAATGGGTACATGAGACAGGCACTTCAGCAACCCATTCTGATGAGTCCTCATCTATGGAATCAGAGTCAAAAAGACAACTTGACTTGGGAGTGGAAGAACATACAAACATGAACGAACAACAAACTTCATCCAAGCACTTACATTAGTAAAAAACTGACTCATTTGTGGGAAGAAAATAAGTTGGTATCAACACCTGAAGAATAAAATTTTACGCAAACTGTCCCATGTACAGATATTTGATGCAGAGTAAAGATGAGACTTCTACTTCCAGGTCAGAAACCCTTATTTTTGTCTGACTCTCACACAAAGGAATACTTCTGTGGTACAAGAGGAAAAACTACTTAAATTAACCATTTATTTCCCTATATCTGATATTCCATGAATAGCTATTTTTCAGGTTCTAATTTCAATTTTTAAAACAAAGACATTTTCATTTGCTTAATTAACTGCCAGATCCTTTGGTAATTCAGTCCTTTCTGTGGCACTGAAGTGAATACATTATTTCAAGTTTATGCAGAAACCTGAAATTTGTCTTAAACCTCATGTGTCTTTAAGGTCAAATAACACTGAAGAATAGATGACTAATAATACTTCCATGTGCAATACAGGCACTAAAGGTGTGGTGCAAGCATACTGCTCTCATAGTCTGTCATTTTCTTTAATTTTTTTCTGTATCTTCTTGCATATGATAATAGATAAAATAGCATTAATATCTAAAAGTTTCACTGTGAGTATCAAGATAGTATTTTCAAGTGAAACATCTTTAAACCCATCACAGTTTTTAATTTCCACAGGAAATAACAGTTTGTTGTTTTTTTTTCCCCCACAGGAAAGTCTAAATATTTAAATTACCACATTTTTAACGTACTGACATGTTGATGGTCAGATGTTCTTTGATGCTCAAAGATAGATTGGCAGAAATCAGAGCAGCTTAGGGGGCTTACAAAAACGTGGTATTTATGTTTGGCAGCAATTACTTTGTGAAAAATACAAGGTGACTCTTTTTACACTCCTTTTTTCTTCTTTTTCATATTTTTCTCCCCCAAGTTTGGCATGAATCAAAAGAGCTAAAAACTAATTTAACATGACAAATGCTTTCATCACTCCCTTAACCTCTGAAGTGAACACTCTGACAAAGACAATATGTGTGCTATATGCTTTCCTTTTGACACTTTCTTGTAACTGGGTTTTACCACCAGCCCAATATCTTCAGGATGCCCTCATTTGAATGGCTGGTTCTACATTCCTCATAAGTCACCCCTGGATAACAGGAATAACTCCTGGGCTTTGTGAAATGGCACAACTCTCAGAGAGGACTGTGGGACAATTTTATTTCCATCCTGCATGCTGGAATTTACCAAAAGGTTGTGCAACACCAGCAACTAATACTCTGCATTTTGTTCACACCTGGCTACTGAGGAAACAGGGAGAAGTGACAAACCTGGCTTTAAACGTGCAGACAGCCTTGTGTACACCATGTAATGGAAAAGTTAATTGAAGTGACTTTTTGCCTATTCTCTGCTATTAAAAATAGTATAGCCATAGGCCACAGAAACATCTTAAAGTGCTCTTTCGTCACACCATCTGCACTTTTTCCCTCTGTCTAGTCCTTTAACAAGAAGACCAAAAGTTATCTGATTTATTTTCAGCCTGGTGAATTTGATCTGTGTTAAAGTTTCTGCAGAAACCCTTCCAGTGTAAAGGAATTCAGACATAGAGCAGTGTGTCTGCGATGGGAAAATGTCTGCACACAGAACCAAGCCTATTCTGCACCAACAGCTGCCCTTGCACACTGGACCAGGGCAACACAGACCTGCAGAATTTTTTCCCAGACATCAGTCAGGGTAGTTTGCAGAGGAAGATTTAGAAAAATTCAGATAACAGCGGTACTGACTGGCCTATAAAGGAAGAGTCTATCTAAATAGCCCAACTTTGATGACACATTATGATGTAAACCATCAATCTATATGTATCTTAAAAAAGAAAATAAAACTCGAAGTTACCTTCTAACAAGGCATATTGCCATTATTTTGACAAATGTTTAACTTAAAATCTCAGCTGTATCTTTATTTAACATCAATTATGTAGTGTGGCAAAAAGTTCCAAAGGTTATTTATGCACTATGAATTTATTTTTAAAGCGTTAAACATACTGCCTTTTCATTTCATTCATTGTATTTTTAGTTGCGTGTCCAAGAAAAGGCAATAGGAATGCCTAATAATTTTTAAAATATTTTTTCTTTCCTATCAGTTATGAGATTTTTTTGCTCTTTAAATCACTGTCATTATAATTCTGTTCATGCCAGCCATAATCTTTGCAGTCTCAAAGTCCCATGTTTAAACCTCTAGACATGTTTTCAATGATCCATCCATATCAATTCTCCCATCTCTTTTATGATAGGGCAATTAATTTATAAATCCTGAATAGTATGAGAACTTCAAAGTGCTCTTTCAATATAATTTGCCTCATATTTGCCATCGCTGCCTTTTGCATTTGGTCCTGCAAGAGTCTTGATCAGCATTGATACAATCACATACACACAGCCCAGATTACACTGACAAACCTAAAGAGCAGAACCATTTGCTGCAAATTTTGATGACTTTTCCCCATTTTCTTACTTTTACCTAATGTAACCCCAGTGATGGAACCTCTGCTATGGTAGAGAGCAAGAAATTTTCTTTGTGGACATGTAAGGCAGAAATACAATAGCAGCACCTTCAAAGCCTTTCCTTTTTCCAAATGAGGAGATGATTTAGCACCTTAAGTCACACTGTTGGAGGACAGCAAGGGTTAGTTTATAGCTGATGGTCTTACACCTACTCTTTGTCATGTGCAATGAATTGTATGATTTTTTGCTGAGAGTGAAGGAATTAATTTAATAAATGACCTACCTAAAGCGCTTCTCTCTTACCTTTCTGTTGGTCTCATGCAGCTAAGGCTACACCCCTGCTTTTTTGCTTTTTCTTTTCTCTCACTTCCATCACTCTAAATTATGATCACGGTGGATCCATCAAATTTATTCATAGGATTAATTTCAGCTATTTTCTGGCTTTGACATGTACTTATTTTTTGCTGTGTATGGCATGAAGCTTGTCAGGTAACTTCTCATTATTTAAACCTCGAGCTAACACTCTCTCCTAAACCCTGCCTTGTGTTCACTACCAACTCTATTGTGCTCATCATTCTTTCAAGAGGAAAGAAGACCTCAAAACCTTTTGTCAAAATCGATCAGTTATGTTGTTACTTGAAATGATAGATCATTCATCAATTATTAAGAGTCAATATATTGCCTTACATTCTCTCATCTTCATATATGAAAGTGTAAAAAGCAATAACCACATTGCAAAGCTTTGCTTAAGATTACAGTAACCTAAATACCAAGGAAAAAACACATTTCATAATCCATCACTTCAAAGTTATGCACATGATTAAAATGTTCAACTTGCAGTATATCATTTCCCTTGTGCATAATCACTCTAACAGGGAGCTGCTGTATGATAACTGTCAACTTCAATGAATTATGTGCTTTCCAATCTTTTCATTTATATACCAAACTCAGCTTGTTATTCTTCTGAGGCTTTCTACAGGGGAAATACAGAAAGATGGTTAGATCTGTGGTACTCAGTGTGCTGGGATGTAGATCTGGACTAAACAGACAGCAGGAATAGTCAGCCACTTCTACTACTGTATATATTAATCACATATGAAACTCATTAGTATGAAAAATGGGGTTTTCTTAGAAAATGGTGTCTATCCTGAAGAGTCAGGTTATTATATAGGATCAAAAGAAAAGAAAAGAAAAAAAGAGAAAATTCAGCACATCTTTATAGATCTTTTGAGTGCTATATGTGAGAATAGTTTCAGAGAGGAAATAAATCCCACAAAGAATAGGTCTGGAAAGTATTAACAGAAAACACTGTCAAGCGACCATAATTTTGCCATTTACTCAGAGAGCCTAAAGAGTGTGCAGCACTTCACTGTCATCAGCATCTTGTTAAAGGCACTGTAAAAGGCACAAAATAAACTGGTAGCTTGTGCAGACACCTAAAAAAACCTTCTACAACAACAGAGAATGAGAGGGGACCAGAGAAGGGGGAAGAAGTCAGAAATTATTTTAATTAATTAAATTAAGAAAGATAAAAACATCTCAAAAAAACCCCCAAACCCACAGAAAGCATGAGAACACAGCGTGGTCACTATTAACATATGAATCATGTGAAATAAACACAACATTCAGAGTTTCTATATTTTTCCTTCCAAAATGCTAAGGATGAATGGAATATAGAAAATAACTGCATGCAAAATGGAACCATCTAATGATTCAAATTTCACACCACCATGATTTAGGTACACAGACCAATATAGACTGAGAACTAGTAATCAAAATGATTTTGGTGTTTTTGATCTAAAGGCAGCATGTGGTGGTAATATTTGAATTCAAATGCCACTATCTTCTGTTACTTATGTGAATTCACCACCTATCACATTTTTTTTCTAAATACTTTTCAAACATATGGCACTACATCAAAAAGTCATTAAATCCCTCTGTTTGGACCATCTATGAGATGTACACATCTGACACCTAAAGTTAACACTGCACATTAAGAATCCTGAATCAATTTCTTGCTTCCACTGCTCTTACAACAGTGAACGTGACTTGAACGTTTTATTTGTCCTCATTAATCAGTATAAGGAATAATAATACTCTTTGCTCACTAAGAACACAAATTTGTGAAACACATTGACCATCCTTTCATCTGCTGAACTTCCATTTTCTGACACAGCCATGTGATTTGAGAGAGAAAACACAGCCTTACCTATGAAATATGCTAGCAAGATGGCAAGCAGGACTGCAGCAGCAATTGCAGATAAAGCAGCACATTTCCAGCTACAGTACTTGGAGGGTTTTTTCAGCTTGAATGCATTCCTGGAGAATGTATTTCTAGGTAACAGTCTGGGAGGTGGAGTATAAACCGTTCCTGAGGTCAACGGGTAACCAGGGGAAGAACTACTGAACAGCGGAGTAGTTCCAGAAGATGTCTTAAACAAGAAATGCCTGAAAAACATAAAATGGAACAGAGTTGAAAATGGCAAGTCCTGTAGTTAAGACAGAACATCTCCTACTCCTATACCATTCCAGCTGCCACAGCCTGGTAAATTCAACTAAAAAGAAAAAGGATTTTGTAAGAAGAAATAGGGAAATGAAAACCCGCCTTCTTTTTGCTACCAGATCTTAACAACTGGCTCTAAAATACAGTGTCAGGATTTCTTTCTTAATGTTTTCTGTAACGAGATGCAACTTGACCACATACTAGCTAAAAAACCAGCATGACCCATGAAGTGTCTGGGAGTTCCCTGTGGAATCCACCACTCCAGAAATGTTCTAAGAAAGCCACACTCCCAGCCTCATTTACACTCTTGGCAAAAGCTCCCAGCAGAGCCACTAAGAACATACTGAGCAAAGCCCATAGTCCTGTAAGAAAAGATCTTGCCAGAATTAGAATTAACCATGATTTTGTGGTTTAACAGTACACAGGTTTGGTTTGAACAGTTAAGACAGTTACCAACAGCACATGACTCAGCAGATAAAACCAGGATTTCAGCTGCCCATACATTTGTTAGGAAAAAAATGAGGGACAGAATACACTCTGATTAATCTCAGAACACATTCCAGACAGAGGAAATGGAGAAAGCAAACTGGAAGACTGGTTTCTTTAGATTTACTTCTCACAGTCAGGAAGAACTGACTACAAACATGTTTAAACAATAAAAAGAGAAGCCCAGAACAAAGGCTGTGGTCCTACAGAAAGTCACTTGGTTTAAGACAGAGAGCTCTGAAGACTTGCTCCATACCCTCTCCTTTCACAGCTCTGAAACACAAGTGCTTCTTGGAATCAAACAGAATGAAGACACTCAGTAATCTCCAAAATCAAAATCACAGCTTAAAATAACCCAGGCCTTACTTCCAATGTAAAATATGTTTAACATTTTTATTCAGATACAATCCAGTATGTCACTCTCAAACCACCTGTTAGAGCTTTAAAATCCATGTCACTCACTTGACAACAACAATTTGGAAGTTGGAGGCTAAGATGTGTTTCCCAAGTATGTTTTCCAGCTCACCATCATGACTGTGACAACAGTCAAGCATAGATTTGTGTATACCTATTCTACAGAAGTGATTTTAAAGGCGCTTTTAAAAAACATTTGTTTTGAAATAAAACCCAGAGCATAAGAGAGTGCATAGAACTTGCATACCGGTAAAAGACAGTAAAAGTAAAGCTGGCTAGGCTCCCCAGATTTCTAATTAAACATTTCCATTTGAAGACAGCCTCTGAAAATATGCTGTTTTTTTCTTTTTTAATGAATCAATCATAAACTCTATTAATGAACACAAAAAATCACTTGGACATTGCCTTTGTTATTGAATTTTAACTCCAAGTGGCCTTGTACATCCCTTTCAATAGTGACCAAAATCTAGTTTGTTGTAGAAAATAGACAAAGACAGTGGCAGTATCCACTGTCATAACTTTTTTTTTGTGCTTTGGAGACTTCAGATATGCAATCAAACTCAAACAGATTAATTCTAACCAGTTACTTAACAGAAATATTGGGGAGTTTTTAACAAATAAAGACACCCTTCTTTTTCCTTTATCAGTGAGGGATATTAGAAGTTAGAATTGCTTCTTTTCTGCACATCATAGGTGATCTATGAGAAAAAGCATTAAAGACAAATGCTAAAAGACTTCCCCTTAAAATTACCAGCTTTTTAAATGATGAAAAATGTCTTACAGGTAAAAGAAAGCAAGGAATAGTGAAAGTCTGATGTCTTGAATAACATTTAAAATGTTTCTTTACTTTGCAACTGTTCAATTAAAGTAACTGATGGGAAAAGGATGTTACTGGGCTGGTTGTGTCACGCCAGATCTATTGACTCTTCTGCTCCTTCTTTCTGGGTAGGACCTGATTAATTTGTCAGCAGAAGCAGGTTTAGCCCTTTCTAGTTGCTCTCCAGGGTTGGGAGCACAAGACCACTTCCATGACTGGATCTAGGGACTGAAATGACACGGAGCATGAGGAACAAGGGAAAGCCAGAAGGAAGACAGACCCAGTGAGACCAGGGCAGGCAGGAAAGCTCCTCTCTCATCCAGGCTAATTCTGCATCTGCCTCAGCCCAGGACCCCTTTTCCTTCTGAATCCTCAAGGCAGGAACGACCCTCTTAGGCTGGGATAGAAGGGTCTATACGAGACAGTTCTTACTCTTTCCCTGCCCAAAAGCAGGCCTTTCAGAGCCAAACTGGAAATTACAGTCCTTGGAACTGTCTTTATCTGAAATGCCTTTAAACCCAGGAATTTTATGTCCTCTTTAGCTGAGAAGGCAGCTACAGCACCAACAGAAATTCTAATATAAAGCATTGTTAAAGTAAACTCAGATATATAATGAAACTCTGCTCCCATTAAAATTGAATTAATGAATATCTAGATATGCTTTAATAGAACATGTCAATCATATCCCTGTTGCATGTGAGAAGACAAAAAAAAAGTAGAACAAAAAAGTAGCTCCATTGTGATCCACTTTGAGATACATAAAGTACATAAAGAAAACCAAAACACTTATCCATGCAAACAGGATCTCTATGATATTGTTAAAACTAATCAGAACTTGGTAGAAGAAAAAAAAAGCCAACAGAAAAGGATCTGTGAGAAGATGTCATTCTCAAAGCCAAAAAGAAAGAATGTCATTGGACAAATTCTGATTTTGTCACATTTTGTCCTACCCATGCATTTCGAAAGCTGCAAGTTCATTGTCTCAATGTGAGGATCCCTGACAAAGTGGCAGCTATCAGAAGACATCACACCACCTGAAAGTACACAAGTTCTGCCCTCAAAAGTTAAAAAAGACATTTAACTAAAGAATGTGTTAAATATCCCCCAAGAGACTTTGGAAAACTGACACTGCACTCTAAAGCTGGGGCCCAGATTAGCAGATATACCTTAAATCACAGCAAAGCACACCAGAAAGACTGGGAACATCATGGACAAAACACTTGGACCCCCAGAGTTTTAATTCTAGATTCAGCTACTAATGGAAATAAATTGACTTGTCTCAACTCTATCCCTAAACCCAATGATCTATAGTCATATTTTTATGTGAGATTTGACATGCTCTGGTACAACCAATTGTCTGTGGGCTGAAGCTGCACAGAGAGAACATGAGCATTTATCAACATTAATTACAGCCTCACAGTGGTAAGGCTGGGAGAATTGTACAACGCCTGCTTATGAAAATAAATGATCTGATTTGTACCAGTTCACTTAATTTCAAATACACTCCACATAAGAATTAAAAAATTGTATTCTCTGTCTTACCTGTTCACCTATCAAACATGATTAAGAAAAACACATTTTCTACCTCACAATTAAGCATTACCAACCTGAATTAGACTGGGAATAATTTTCTATTTTGAAAACATGGGAATAAATTTCCTAAGTTCTCAGCCCAGTCTCCCTAATTTCTGTGGATCGATAAGACAATTCCACACTGAAAAATTCACAAAATATGCTTGCCAGCCTAGGATGATTCTGTAATTTTGGTGTCCTTGAAAAGCTGTGGGAGGAGCTCAGGTACTGCCCACAGAACAGGAGCTGACCCTGCAGCTCTCTCTGTGCTCTCCTCTCCCACTCCCAGGCTCTGGTGCAGGATTCAGGATTCTCTCTCTGTTTTCAGCACTGCTGCTGTGTGGGGTCACACCTGGACCTGAAGGTGACATCTGTGAAAGTTGAGCTTGTGAGGGGACATTTGACCACTGCTCTGTGCACTAATGGCAAATAGAAAAAGCTGTATTTTGCTTTCTTCATTAATTCAGAGCTCTCCCTAGGATGTGCTTTCCCACAGGTCAAAAGGACCTCTGGTGTTCAGGGAACAGTGGTCTGACAGAGACTGTATTAACTTCCATATTCTTTGAGAGAACAATCAGCTTTTTTCCCCCCTCCTTTCTGGACAGATTGTCATGGCAGCACACTGCAAGAATGAGTGGAGGACAAAAAAAATTGGTTTGGTGATCAAAAAGTGTAATAGAAAGGAAGAAAAAGACATTTTCTAACATAAATTGCTTCTCTCCCTCCTCATACTGTCCTAAACTTATTCTGTATGGGGAAAAAAAAAAAAAAAGCATAAAGAGCATAGTAATGTTGAAATTGTCCTTTTTTAATATTTTATAGCATTTCTAATAGTAATTAATAAATAGAAAAGCTACATGCCAAGAGAATAGTAACAGCTCAATTTAGTTGTTCTAGGACTTAAAAATATCTTCAAGCTGTGGTAAAATCATATCTGTCTATAATTTTATTGGACATTTATTCTTAGCAGAAAACAATGGAATATAGAACATAATATGCTGGCTTTCATTGTGGTAAAAAAAACCTTCTGCAGTTTTCAAAGTCTTCCAAAAAAGTAGCCATGAGTCATTTTATGTCAGTGGAAGCCTCAAAGTGGCTGCCAAATTCAGACAGCGAAGTTTTATGGAAGATTTCTAATTCCAAACAAAAAGCAACCAAGTCTGAAGAAAACCGTGAGCTGTTCTTATGCCTGTTATGAAAAAATGAACTCTGAGTGGTAGACTGGTACAAGCTTTGGTTAGCTGTGTTTCAGTCTTTCCCCAAATGAGATTTAACTGTATGTTCTCCCAGGTTCTTGCAGAAAACATGGGACCATCAGCCACGTTTCCACAGCTGAGGGCTCTGTGATGTGGCAAAACTGCACAGAAGTTTCTACCCTTTGGAGTGCCTAGAACTCTAAAGCCAGCAATAAAGCTTAGCAAATGTTATCTATTTGTGTTTAAATTGTACAGTTACAAGAAACTGTCTCAATCATATCAAATCCACAGACTAAACTCAGTAGGAGAGAGTTTTCAGTGGGAAGCTATTTCAAATACACACACATATAAACCCTCTGGCCATTTTACACCCCTGTGTGTTCTGCATCCCCATACCCAAATGTTTGTAGGAACAGAGGACAGCCCTCATGTCAGTATTTCAGTGCTTTTCAGCCTGCTGCAGATACTGCTGCAGGAACCAAGGACACTCTGCTAGGCATGGGAACAGTAATTCAGGATGAACACATCAGTACTGGCACATCAGTATCAACACCACTCTTGCACCCACTGCAACCACCGATCCTTGCAGCAGCCCCCAGCACCCAGAGCAGCTCCAATTCCAGCTCCTCAGCTCTTGAAAGGCTGATGATTCCTTAAAGGCTGGGTTCTTCACGTCCCCAGGCAAAGTGCTCTAAAACCTGCAGAGTGTAAAGCAGTGTCACGGAGGCTGCTGCCAGCACCAGGCTGGCTTGTCACCACCACTGCCACCCTCTAACAAAGACACAGCGGGGCATGTGAAGCACAGTGATTGAACACTGCCTGACAGCTGGGCAGGGTGGTGTACAGAAAGGCAGGTGCCAACCTTTGGGCACCTTGATCTGTCATATTGTTAAACAAAACCAAGCAGGGATCACTCACAGAGCCACGAAGGCAAAACACCTGCACTGCGTGACAGCGGCAGCGATGGCTCTGCGCTGGGCACCTCCACACAGGACATCTGCAAGACTGACATCCTCCTGGACACACTTTTATAGCCTCCTCTCTCCCTAACCCCACTGTGAGCTGATCCCTGGAGCGTCCTCCGGGGCTCTCACCACGTGCTCCCTGTCCTGGCTTGTCCCCACAGACTGCCCCATCCCAGGCTGCTCCGGCTGCTGAGCTGTGACACTGCCGAGCTGTGAGAGAGGCTGGACAAAGGTAAGGGGGAAAATATAGAGAGGGGAAGGTCTGCTGAACTGGGGATCATGAGCAGTTCGAGAGTTTGAGATAGAGAACCATCTCAAACTTTATGCCAACTTGGAAAGGCATAAAATCTAGAAGGGAACGTGCACATGGCAGCTCAGCTCCAGGGGCCACCCATCACCTTCCTCACTGGTGGCTGTGTGGTCAAAAAGATTCCAGGTACTCTGCAAGAGGTGTGAGCCCACTCACTTAGCCTGTCTGCTTGAATCCCAGTCAGTTTTTGTGTGAGTTAGCCAGTCAATGGCCAGCTCTGCTCTTTGTATTTATGAATCTCCTTCTTGCACTACTGTTGACTTCCCAGGAACAGAGCAGTCAAACTGCTGGTTAATGCCTGGTAAAGTGTAACAGGCACAGCTACAGACACAAACTCAAAAAATTAGGGTCTTTGCATATGCACTTACAAAAAGGTGTAGCAGGATCCATCAGCAGGTCCAGGAACATTTAGGCAGCTCTGAATCAACTCAACTAGAGGAACTTTCTCTTCTCAAGCAGAAAACCTTGAGTCTTTTTTTGCCATAGGTTTTGGAGTAGTTATTGCAAGGAGCCAAGTGATGAAGTGCAATAATGCCTCCATTTGTTATTCCAGTGGTGAGGATTATGATAACAGTGTTTTGCATTTCAATAGGTCCATGCAGTTTTAACTTTCTACATCAATTAATGAACATAATTTCAAAATACTTCTATTTTAAAAGGCATACATGTAAGCTCTCCACTATCTCTTAATTCAACTACTCACTTAACAAGAAAAAAAGAAAAAGTACTAACAGTGCTACTTCAAGTCTGTAAGTCACAGAACAGAATAATAAAGCTCAGAACTCAGAGAAATTTATCAGTTGACACATAAACTTAAATAAAGAGGAACCAAAATCACATAATTCTAGACTTTTTTTATAAAGACCATAAACGTGCCTGTCTCTTCCTGTGCAGTCACTCACACTGCCTGTTCACTCTGCACAACCCAGAAGTTAAAAATGCAAATGAACAAGATCATGAAAACATGCAATTATCTGCAATCAGTAAAAACTTCTTTGAGCTTATGTGTACGTGAGTGGGAGTACATCTAGATCGGTTTTCTGAATCATCATTATGTATCCTGCTTTTGTAGTGTTTCCCTTCACCCTCTTCTCTCTCCTGTTCGTGCCTATATTTGTTATGAAAATGATACTCCAGTAGCCTGCTAAAAATGACCTTTCTACAGTGCTTTTGGAATTCCTCCAAGTACATGGCCCAAATGTGTTTAAAGTCCTTGGGGATGCTTTTGACTGTGCTTTCCTTGACTCCTTAAAATGCTTTTGATTTTTAGACAGGTCCAGAATCTATCTATGCAGATTCCAATTATTTAGAAAGTCCCCACAACCTTTCTGCAACCTTTGCATGCAGGAAGGAACAAGAGAATGAAGGACTCAGTTCTTGCCCCAGCCTTCAGTCTCAGAGGAATAACATCTACTCTAGCACATGTACCTGTAGCTGCAAGTAAATGGTAAGAGAAAGCCACAGAAAACAAAGCAAAATTAGAGTGAGGACTCATTTCATTGTTCCAAGTAGTTGTTTCTTATGCCCAATATATCCTAGGAAATTGCATTAACAAAAGGAAAGGAAATTTTGTTTCACTGTTCTGTTCCAGAACATTTTGCATCATGTACAAAGATATCAAAATATTGAGACATCATTGAAAATAGGCAGACAATTGCAGAGAGCAGCTGTAGCTTGGAACTTCAACACGTTCAGAAACTTCAAGTTTACATGTTCAGTTCAGAAGTTCTGCAGCAGATCTTGACACCCAAACACGGTACAAAATGTGAACACGGTATTAACAACATTTCAGATATTTAATTTCTTTTCTTAAAATAATAAATACTTCTTTCCCCCACTGTTAAATCCCTCTCCTCCTTGGCTTCTTTGCCTCAACTGCCTTGGCCTGTGTGCAGCTCAGTGCACTGTGTTCATTCCTGCACTGGAGCTCTGGGTGCAGATGTTTCCCAGCTGTGAGACCCCATGATTTCGAGTTCAAGCACTGACTGCATGGTGCACACTGGGATACAGCTGGAATCAGACTGGCAAAGTAACAAATGCAGCTTGAACCCCACGAAAAGGCAAATATTTTGAAGACTTCTTTTAAGGTTCATAGGAGCTCTTTTCAGGCTAAATTTTCAGGTTTCTCAATCTTTAAACTGAACTTTGCACAAATGACCTCAGATTCGGACCATTGGTCTTATACTACAGCCCACAAGATCTAAAGAAACCTATTTTATAATCACCAGAAGGGTGGTCACCATCCTTTCTCCTGAAACACAGAAGAAACATTAGGATGTTACAGTCTTCCTTAAAGCCTAGCATCACATCCTTGTGAGCAAGCACAAAGAAATTATAGACACAGATACAAAATTATCTTTGCAACTGAAAGATTAGGACTGAAAATATTTCAAATTACGAGACTAACTATGAGAACTGTAGAATAAGAGTAATTTCTATTTAATTCTAGCCTTTTTTCCTCCTGAATTAAGTATTATTAGTTATAATGGTAACAATTAATTTTACATCAATATGAAGTACTGAAAGGGGCAGTAGAAAATCAGGCAATCTCAGTGAAACATCCATCCATAGAAGCTCCTGTGTTCTCCTCCCTCACCAGTCATCCCAGTGCCCGTGTGGGGTTCCCATCCCAGAGGATTCCTGCTGTGTGAGGAGCCACGAGACCCTCTCCTGCAAAGCCATTCCTTTCTCCCTGTGCCCTAAAGCATTCCCAGCTTTAAAGCAGAGCTCTGCCTCTCTGACTGCCAGGAAGGAACGAGACCCACCCTGCTCAAAGACAGCATTTTCATCACACATCCCCTTGGAAGGCAGTGATTAAAGCAGCAATAAAGGAACACCTCTCAACTGGAGAAGGTAGAAACTGGCACTTTGTTAAGAGGAGGAGGAGGAGATGCTTTGGAACAGACTGAGAGAGGACAATAAAAGTTAAAGAGCATTAAACAGCAGCTCTGAGCCTAAAGGTAAAGCAGCTAAATACTGCAGAAATGAACCATAAAAATAGCACCATAAAAATGCTACAGCCATGCATTACTGTGTCCTTACTTAGAGATATTTCAACCCTTCCATTCCAGACCCTTATTTCAAAGAAAACAGAATGATTATGTAGCTGGCCTGGGAGCCTGATGCAGCCATAAAGCAGCAGCAGACCAGGGAAGGTACAGCCCACTTGTTTACCTGAAGCAGGAACAAGAACACTAAAATCAAGTGAATCACACATCACTGCAAGTGTTCCAGGCCAGGTTAGCCAGGGCTTTGAGCAACTTTGATCCAGTGGAAGGAGTCCCCGCCCATAATGAGCCTTAAGCTCTTTCCAACCCAAACGCTTCTATGACTCTAAATAGTGCAATTAGGAACTCGGCATAGCCATGTTGCAAATGTGTAACTCCACTAGAAGCAGGGAGCTGCTGCAATACAGCTAAACATAATTATGTAACAAATCCAGCACCACCAAGGATTCACAAAGATTTGGGTAAAGTTGCCTGAAAAGGACAAATGAAAACATGTGCAAGCAGTGAAACCTTCCTTTACATCACAAAGAAAATAAACCAAATGTGATTAACAACCCCCAATCAATATTGAAACAAGAGATGGAGAAAGGATATATTTGGAAAATGCGATGTGTCCAAACAGTCTGAATTTAGCCCAAACTGCCTAAGACAGCAAAGGAACAAAGGGAAGGTTAAAATACTCTTACCAGGAAAAAAAAAAAAAAGGCAACATGCAGACGCGTGTTGTATTATTCAATGCTTTCAGCACTTGGTACTGTTAGATAAAGAGACATCTGGAATCTAAATTGTGATCTGAATTTTGTAGTGCTGACACAAAGCATTCCCTTCAGACAGCTCAGGTGCCGCTTTTTGTTTCATAATCAGTAACATGACCACTTGCACATCATTTTCAGTTGAGAGCAGAATCTACTGAAGGTAACTGAAAGATGAAAACTAAGAGTTATGAAACCCTCTCTTGATAAAGCAGGTGCTGTCAGTGCTGGCTTTGCCTCCTGAGTGCTCCTCTACTGAGATTAATAAACAGATAACAAGATAAAAAAATTAGAGTAGCGCACTGTAAAGAGGCAGCATGAGAAGGGTCAGTGTTTTGCCACAAGCTAAAGCTTTAAAGTAAAGGCTGAAGTAAAAAGTCACTAAAAATATGCTTTTTTTTTTTTTTTTGGTGGCTATCAGAATGAATGTAGATGAAACACCAGCTTTAAAATGAAAGAATTACAGGCTAATTCTGAGAGTCTCAATGATTTCACAAGCATCAATTTCAGTCATCTTCTGAGTTAATATTCTTGTGATGAAACTTGTCATCAAGCCCTGTCAGGTGTGTAATTTCAGAAAAGAACTAAAATCGATCCTGAAGCAGCTCTGGAATAGTCTTGGAACACAGAAATTCTGCCAGGACATTTTCTAATAGCTTAATGCTTGCCTGTGACAAACCTGTCTTCCAAAAAGCTCCAATTAACTGTTGGGCATCCAAAAATAACAGTATTCACAAAGTGACCTTTTGTCATTAACATGTACATATACACTCCCAGAGGTTGCAGGATAAGAAAAAAGAGAAGAACCAAAGTCAGTAATTGCAGTCACAGTCACCTCTGGCTGGGAATAGGTACAAAATCAGACAGTAAAAAAAAACCCAGACAAACAAATGTCCACTGCTGTGGCTTGGGGATGCCAAAAATGGCAAAAATATGGCAAAAAATACTTTTGTGAATATCCCAAGGAATTTCCTCCAGGTAGAGAAATTGGCAAACTGGGACAATCTGGAGCCTTCAGAAATGACACATCTCAGGTATTGTTGTACCCAAGAACAATTCCATACAGGAAGAGGCAGACCAGGCACAGCTGGTGGCCACTCTACACCAGAATTAACAGTAATCCTGGGCAATGAACCACATAGCAAGAACCAGTCTGGGCTGAACAGGACCAACATTTCTATCTTGTAATTCTTAGCAACAAAGAACAAATTCAGGATGTCCAAATTAAGTTCTATAAAATAGCAGAGGTTCTCAGAGAAGCAGCAGTTCAGAGTTGAGCTTTTGGGTTTTTTTTTTTTTTTTTTGCCAAAGCTGGCTCCAAATCTTCAGTGAGCAAGAATCCCTTTCCTTTCCTTTTCTGGCCATCTTGGCTTCAGATAACCAGAATTTGCTTTCCACTTCTTCATGGCAGCCACATTCCCATTTTAGCAGGGAAGGATAAAGTGAGGGCAGCCCCTTGTGCACATCCCAGCCCAGCACAGACTGGCACACACTCCCTGCCTCATTTGCTCCCCATGGAGCTGTAACCTACCACTGATTAACCACTGAGTAACAACAGCCTCGGTGTTAGCTCCAACCCAGAGCTCCAAACCACACCAGCAGTCTTTAATCAAACGTTGGAGGGGTTGGGCTGAGGCGGCATGGGGCTGTAACTACTCAAGGTAACCACAAAGATCCAGCAGAGCTGCATTGAAGTCCTGGGAGGCTGCAAACCAAATGTAACATCCCAGAAGCTGTGGCAAGCAAGCAGCTGAAACCCTGGCACGAGCCAGTGCTCCCAGCATCCCAGCTCCTCCACCTGCTTGCTGTGTTTATCACTCTCTGGGCAAGCAACACCACCCTGCTATTCCAAGCACTTTATTCAGCACACCACAATGGCTAATTTTAAATTCTGAGAGATCAGCTCTGCCAAATCTGCTATTTAAAGTGCAAGTTAAATATGTTTGACATTCCATACCCCAAATGACAACAAACCAGAATATTTAGACCAGCAGCATGTCAGGCATTTATTTATTTATTTCTCTGTCAGGCCTAAGTGCTGCACCTTTTCATTTATATGCTGCTGTTTGCCCCACAGGCATCAAGCTGTTAACATGTACAGAAGAGATTAAAATGAACTTGCATGCTGGATGAGGTATAAATTAAAATTATAGTCCTGTCAGTCATGAATCTCGGATTGTTTCTCAGAGTCTCCCAAAATGCATAATGTCAAGTGAGTCCTTGTTTGTTGCTTCAGGAAAGGCAAAATGTATAATTTTTCAGCAGCACAGTCAATATGAATTCTAAGTAAGTTGTCCCTGAGCCTGTGATATAAATACGCTGTACTAATGGCATGAGTTGTGTATGCAAGGAAGGTCCAAGTGAATAAAAGGCTTTAAAATGGGATGTGAGCAGCATTATTCACTGTGCACCTTCCAGTGCAAAGCAGACCGGGCCTGCTGGGTGTTCTAATGCCACTCAAGCTCCATGCTGTGCCCGAAAAACCACCCCTGGCACAGAGGACACCAAACCCCATCTCCCAGCAAACCAAGGGTTTTCTCTGTGCGCTTTGGAGGGCCCCCAGTGGCATCCCCCAGGTGTCCATCCACGCCACCCACCTGGTCTCGAGGGGGACGTTGCTGTTGAGCACCCAGCTGTCCTGGAGCTGCACGGACTCGGGGGTGGTGGCCAGGTCGTTGGGCGCCGGGGCGGGCGCGTGGATCTGGTTCCGCCGGTTGGTGAGCGAGTTCCTGTTGAGGGAGTTGGCAGAGGAATGATGGTGGGACAGGGAATGGTTGTGAGGAGGAGGGAGAGGTGGCCTCAGCGTTGACTGGCTGTGGTGATTTGAAGGGCCTAAAACAGAAAAGAAAAACAAATCACAAATGTGTGTGGTGACACTGCTCTCCTCGGCGTTTTCGAGGGGACACTGCCTGGAAAAGAGACGGTGCCTCTTGGACCTGTGGGCATCAAAGCGTGGGCAAATCAGATCAGTGATTGTCTGAGATCAGCAACGCAAAACAGCTTCCAGCCTGCACAGCTGGCATGTTGACAAAGACTGTATTTAAATTTTAAAATACTTCTTTATGGATTCTCCCTGGAGAAAGTCTCCTCAGTGGAGCAGCCAGGACAGCAGCCCAGCTTGACCCTTCCCTACATCTATCAAAAAGAAGTTTACCCCCCCGCCCCCCACCCCATTTCTATCAGGGACTTTGAGCAGATGAACCTTAAAGGATTAAAATTAGCTTTTGAGAATATGGTCTTTAGGCCCCTATAAAACTTAATCAGAGAAATCAATCTTCTTTCATTCACTGTATTTTACCAATCAGCTTCAAATGAACAGGATTTGTGCCAGCACAAGAAGATTAAACTCCAAATATGAAAAGAGAGCAACAAGGCAGTGATGGTATCTTTCATGTTATTCCATGCGATCAGGATTTAGCCTGTATTTTTCTATTTATTAATGCCACAAACACACAGCAAGATCTGGAAATTATGCAATTCTTTCAGTCTTTTTCACTGAAAAATGACAGATGGTTTCTTTTAGTGATAAAGAAGGATATAAACTTTTCTCATTCTTTGAGTACTGACATGTTTGCATTGATAATGAAAAACATTTTTTCCTAATCATTAAGGCAAATAGATTAAAATAACAGCACATGAAAAGAAAATCTGATAAGCAGGTGTCATTCTAACATTGTCACTTTTCTAAACATAAATGCAGACTAGTAAATAAGTTCATGTGCAATTCTGCACATTGCAATAATTTATGTCTAATAAAAATGGTAAAAGAGAATAAAGAAAACAAACACTCTCATGAACTGTATGCTTTAGACATTGTATCAGGTTGTTTTCTAGTGAACATTAATCAGCAATATTAGAGAAATGATAATTCTAATGATGCATGTTTGTTTTTAGAAGCTGAAGCAAATTCTGTACTTAATGAATCAAATAATAAAAAGAAGACATCACAAAACATAATTTGCAGCAAGACTGATCTTTGTCATTTGAAACAAAGAAGTCTAGGAAAGCTGCTGAACTGGGTAATTACTGTAAGTTAATTAAGGCAAATATTATTAAAAACCCAAAATAAAAAATAAAAAACCTTACATCCAAGACACAAAATAACACCCCAAACCCAAGCACTTTTGGAGAGAGGCTGTTCATTTTCTTCAGCATTTCTGAGGGCTTGGGGAAGCACAGGCTGGTGAGGAACAGAGCCAGGTTTGCTGGGACTTACACAAGGCAAGTACAACTTGTCCTCTGACAAGAAACTTTAAGAAATGAATTATAATAAATTCTGCATCCTCCACATGTTGCCTTAAATCTACACTGCAGTCTCTTTATCTTTTTTGAATGTCTGTTGCCTGAACGTGCACCCTGTGGGAATGTCAACTGCTTTATATACAAAGTCACCTTTCATGAACACATCCTAAGTTTTAAGGCCATTATATGTGCAGCTCTCCTCACTATCCTTGGCTATGTCTTATCTAAGCATAAAAGAGACTGTTTAGCCAATCAAAATTGATGTTTAAAACCCCCATTTGGACCTCCAAGAACATCAAATCTCTAATCTATACTAGGTCCTGTGCCATTCCACAACAGCATGCAGAGCGAGACACAGCAGGAAGGAAATGTGTTTGGACAATATCCACGTGCACAGAAGCTTAACTGGAATTACTCTCCTAGCCTGTGTTCTGGCTTTAAACAAAGCATGCTTGGATTTCAAGAAGTGAATATTTATGAGTGATAAAATGCAAATATGTGCCCTTGTGCTAATAGTTACTTCAAAAGATCCATGTGCTTCACGTTTTCTCAACTTACTTTAGATGCAGCTTTTCCTTCTCAAGGATAAGTATGAAAAAGTCATACCCACATAAACAAAACAGTTTTGCTCTGAGAGCCACAGTTAAATAAAGACTCTGAATCTTGTCACCACAGTATCATGGAGGCTGCTCTTAAAAGTGAGGCTAGTGCACATCAGTAAGAAACAGCATTTCTGTAAGATTAAGGAAGCAAGAGCTGAAATCAAATTACCACAAATTATTTAATCTGCCTCAAGATTCAGTTCCCACTGAGCAAATGTAAGATACTTAGGAAAATGAACTGTGCAGAGGTAACTGAACACATATTGCAGCTGCAAAAATGCTGAAATCTGGTGCAAGACAAATGTAGCATTTAATCTAGAAAAATAAACAAATATCAATATTCTCATCTTATAGATATTATATGGTTTCTATTAAAATGTATAAAAGCTTGTATATATATAAAGTACTAACTAGGGAGCGTGCACACACTCATGTATATATGAGAGGGATAAAAGCTTAACACGCTGCTCCTTCATAAACCTGTCCCAATGAATCAAAAGCAGGAGCTGAACACTACTGAACTTGCCAGGGATATAAAATTGAATTCACATCTGAACATCTGAGCACTTCTTTACAAGAATCTTTGCCTAAATTAAATTTTCACCAGCAGTACCTGCAAATTTGCTGAGCTCTGAAGTTCAGAGGAGTAAATCCCTTGTCCCATAAGAAAGGACCCAAAGGGATTGGCCTGATGGATCCCATGGCATGACATGCTCTGGCCCCCTGGAAATTCCCTTTGATTTGGAAGCTTAAACACAACAAGTGTCTTCTCTGGCTTTTTACATCAGGAAATAGATTTTATTTTTGATATAGCTGTAGCCAGCATTGGCCTGGGGGAGAATACTGAAGAAATGATGCCTCTTCTCAGTTATTAGCTGAATTAGTCATTTCACCATGAGACACTATACAAGCTCAAACATTCAGGATTTAAGGAAAAGTCTTTTAAAACCATAGTAAAAATCAGAGACCTGGAAATCTGAAATACTCTCCACACTTTGGCTTTTTAATTTTTTTTTAATTTTTCATTTAAATTCACAAACAGACGACATATCTAATTCCAATCAATTTTAGTACACATTGATTGTGCTGAGCATTTTCAAAAAACCACGGCCTGGTGTCCACATAATCAACATGTGATTCTTCAAGAGATCTTACTGCAGTCAAGAATATCAGCAGCACTCATTTCAAATTAGAAACTGAGTGAGGGTAAATTGTGTTGTAATTAAGTAATCTGAGAACACAAATTCTGATCTATGTAGCTTTGAAGCAATCATAAGCTATCCAATTGACTTATTTGGGTTTAATCAGAACCAAAATACTAAAAAAGAAAAATAAAAAATATTTTGCTCAGTTCATTTTTTAATCTGGTGAAACATTTAAACAAACCAGGCTAGCACAGAGCCTGTGCATCATAACAGAGCTGTTGTGGCCCAGCCTGGCAACCCCAGGGCTCAGAGAGCCCCTGGATGTCCCAGAGTTACATCAGTGATGGCCACGTGCTCCTGAGCACACCTTCCAAACATCATTGCTTGGCTTCTTTACAATTCAAATGGTGACCAAAATACAAAAGGAAATTCAGATCTGCTTTAACATGGTCAAATTGTTTTTCATAGCTCTTCCCAGGCTTTGGTATACTCACTTAACTCATGCACTAAATCCAAGCAATACAATGATCTGAGGAGAGCAAGTTGATCTTCCAGCTCAGAGATGAAACACAAAGCAGAAAAGGCAGCATCCCTAATCTAAGCAAACCAACTGCTTCCTTGCATCCCAGTTCTTTGTCAATACTACCTCAAAAAAGTAATGGAGATTGTATCTCAGTTGTGCTGAATTATCTTACGTGGCATTATTAAATGCTAAAGAGACATTTACACCTCCTTATCATTCCTTTTCACAAAAGAACTAAAAGAAAAAACACAAGCATGTATTATTTTTCTGAAATGAACAACGACCCAACTATTTCCTTACGCTTTAAACAATGCAAATACTGAACAGAAAAATTCCCAAAACCGAAGCTGATGAATTGAAAGAAAATAATTAGAAAGCCCACAGACAACCCTTGTCAGCCAGCATTAGAAACCTCGTCTGCAGCACTCCTGGTTCTTTATTCAAATCCCTCTGCCACGCTTTTCTCAAGGAAACCACATCATCTGCCATCACAATGAGTAACGGGTGTTTCACAGAGCCACAGGGCCACCTTCCAAGCTAAATTCATCTTCCAAGGCAGCTGCCATTACTCTGAGTCAGGGGGAACAGAAAGCTCTGGAACGCCCAGGAATGTGACAGTGGCACAGGAGCTCTGTCTCCAGCCCAGCCTGCAGTGAGCTTGGCAGGGTGGGACCAGGGCTCCTGCCCAGCAACACACACTGGGCTTTATGCTGTCTCTGCTTCAGTTCTCCTGTTTGTTTGCCTAATTCTCTACATTATTTTGTGCAAGGCCGTAGCTAAATGGCATCTCAATGTTCTGAAAATGTTTCCAACACATGCTGTAAAGAAGAAAGTTATCTCACTCCTAGCCATGGATACCATTACCTCTCTCTCTCTCTTGTTGTTTTAAACCCAAGACATCTGCCAGGTGTTCCTTCTTTTGTCTGCCTGTTTTTCTACACTCTTTGAGGCAAGAATAGGTTGAATGACTGGCTGTCATCCCAGACTGAACATTTCAAACTGAAAATTCAGTAAATGTGTGATATGAAATAGTAAGTCACTTATCAGTGTCTGCCAGTGCATTGCAGCCATGTCCCCAGCACAATATTACGAGAGAAAATTAAATGCTGCTCTGACAAAAAAAAGAAACAAAACAAACAAACAAACCAAAACCAAACCAAAAAAACCCAAGGTAAAACCTATTGCTTGTCCACAATATCCAGTGTGCACAGTCATACAAGCAAAGGCAAAACTGGACTCTCCACCGGAGTCAAACCTAAGGGATTAGAGTCATATAACCACTTCTCTCAAGTGAGGGTCACCTGCAAAAAGGTTAAAACTCACTGCCCTACAAAACAGTATTATCTGAGACACCATGTACTAATTATATTTGCTGAAATACATCACTTAAATATTCATTATTGCACTGCATGAGGTGCACAGGCTGCATGAAATAATGTCTGGTCAATGGCAAATCACATCACTCCAATAATAATGCTTTATGCACACTCAGTGTCCTGTGGTACTTTATATATGTATAGATGTGTATGTCACATATATATGAAAAGGTAGGCACACTATTTCAAATTTTGCTTATTGTAAAAATGAGTCACAGAGAAGCTGGAGTTTTCTTCTTTCTAATTGAGAAAACAGTCATCTCACATCTTTTTCAATCAACCTTTTAATTTAGTTTCCCAATACTGATATAAATATAAAACATATTTCAGAGAGTTTAAGGATGTATTTATCTTCTTCAGCTCAGGTACATGAGCACTATTCACACTATTGTTTGAAGAAGGCACTGATGTAAGAGGAACTAAAAAGAAAAGCAGGCATTTCTATTTCTAAGAAATGCAGTTCATTATTACTGTCATCATTACTGTGGAACATTTTTAGTGCAGACAGGTAAACATTGTTCTCTAGACCTGGCTCTGCAGAATGGGAAAGAGCTGGACCCTGTCTAAAGACTCAGACAAATTCTTGCCTGAGCTCACACAATTTGAAGCACTGGGAATCACACCAAAGTGAAAATGAAGACAGATTTTTCTGACCAACAGACAAATTTCTGAACAGAAATACTTAGGCCAGCAGTGGATGCTGATGACATTGTCCTGATAGGATTATGGCCTGAAAACAGCTGCTTCTCTGGCTGGTCTATGGGGGACCCTGAAAATTGTCATGATGACATAAGAATAACACGGCCACAATTTCCAATTCATTGTGAATCTTGAATCAGGTGCAATAAAAAGTCATCCCTGAAGCTGTTGCAGCAGCACTTCAGATCTTGCATCACCCAGTGAGCTGGAACACATTTGGTTTCCAAGGGGCAAAAGAAATGCCAGTCATGGGTGGTTTAATGCAATGCACTGCCTTGATTATCTCAGAAGCGTCACAGAACATATTACACATTGTCCAAAACACTCCTTTTCTGTTAAACCCAACCTCCTAAAAAATTTATACCAGAAAGAGTCTCTCAAAATAAATTTCTAAAGTAATTATGGCAGAAAGAAGATGTAATAGGAAACTGAGCTTCTTAATAAATCAGCCTTCCAGGTGCTGCAGATCTTTAAGGGAAGGAATGGTCTATCAGCAGACTAATGATTTGGAATCTTTCTGTTGTTTGAAGAGTCTGTAAGGTCAAGTTGCACCACTGAGAAGTCTGGCAGCTGAACTATGAATGAAACTAAATATATTGAACAAGGCTTTCAGCATCACATAATTTCTCTGCTTCTGAGGCAGTATTATCATCTCTTCCCAGCAACACTAACTTTTTCAATTTCTGATTTTTTTTCTTATTCCATCTTATACAGCTGCCTTAGGACAACTCACCACAATGCACAGTGCACAACAATCTGGATTTTTTTTTCAGTTCAACAGCAGGATCAACAAAAACATAATATTTTTCTTGTCTAAAAGGGAAAAAAAAGTTCTATCTTACTACAATGTTCTTGAATGGGTTTTCAGGGTTTGACCATTCTTTTGCACAAATACTTACAATATAACCCCTTTGGTCCTCAAAAAGCATGAAAATAATAATTAAAAACAGTTGTACTTTTAGGCTGACACAACTGATAATCAAATGATGGAAATAAACACTGATATATAAGCATCATTAACATGAAGGCTCACTGACATATACCTACAAATACAAGATTCCTGGAGGAGCTACCTGGGAGAATTCAATTTCATAGCTCCTGGGAAGCCAGTTATTTACTACCTGGACCATCTGTTTCCCAACATGTACAACAGGTAAAAATAATTTGTGTGGAATATATGGAAAAATCAAGAAGAATGTTGCATAACTCTAGAGTAAAGAACAGCAAATATAATGCAATCCAGTGTTGCACTGGATCAGGATATTCAATGGGTTATTTCTCTTTTTAAAAGCAGGCAAGATACAAGGCAGTACAAGACAGGAACAAGGATTTGTCTGCCTCCAGGGTACTGCAAGCTGCAATACTACATGACTGGCATTTCTTTCACAGGCAGTGAGATTTCATTTGAATTCTTTATTGGTTGTTATTGGACTAAAAAAGGAAAGTCACAAACCATTCAGATAAGAAGTCCTGTTTAAGTTTCCTGACTTTTCAAGGTACCAGAGACGTTACCTTCAGCTACTACAAGTAAAAGATTCTGTTACTCAGATGAAACCATGAGTTAATGAATAAAATACAGATTATCCTAAAGTGCTGTATGAAAGCCCTCACACTGTTTATCACTTGGCACATGAGCCAACATTAACCCAGCAAATCTTAAACAACTCTTTAAATAAAGTTTCCGGTGTGTGAAGGGGGAAAAAAAGGACAGCAAACAACTAAAAACCAACTGCAACTCCCCCAGTCACACATGGTAAAACAGAAAAATGAATAAAAGATGGTTTCAGCTGTGAGAATGATGGGCCCCTCTCACTGGGAACTTCTCACGTACAGCGCCTGATGTGACTCTCTGCAGGGGCTGACCCCAGGTCTCACAGCCCCAGTGCCAGCCCTCAGTGCCCTGGGTGAGCAGAGCTCAGCAAGGCCCCAGGGATGCTCTCAGCGCTGCCCAGGGATGAAGGGCTCAGTGCAGGGCACAGGAGCTGCAGCCCAGACCAGCATGGGGAAGGGCAGAGCTGCTTTGGGAGTTCTGAGTGCTGGAACACTCAGGAACAGCTCCAACCCAAGCAGCCCTGCCTGCAGCTGGCTCCCAGTCCGCCTGGAGACAGGAAAATCAACTGAGAGCAACACCAGCGTGACAAGGCACCCATGGAGCTTGTGCTGGCCAGCAATTCTCTCAGTAGCACTGCAGCAAATACTTCACCACTACTGCATTTACCATGGAAAAATCTCCTGAGCTAGAAACTCACTCTGTAGCACAGGAGAAAGGGAACAGCCTACTGAGAACTTTGTCTAGGTGGAAAAAATCAAGTATTGTCTTTTCAAAATAGCATTACTAACATCTTGCAGAGACTTAATCCTTACCAAGACATTAAACCTCCATGCAATTCTCTATTACGTGAGCTTGAAGAGACTCTCAGAACAAGACTATGGGTCTTTTCCATTTATATTTTTTTTAATTAAATACACCTGTTTAACAGCTTACAATTAGTGAAGCAGGAAGCACCATCACCACTCCTCTCCTGGGGCTGTGCTGCCTGTCTGCCACCCTCTGCCCAGTTCCCCCATCGCAGAGCAGCCGTGCTCTGGGCTGCCACTTAAATCTGCCCTGCTCTTCCCTGGCCAGCACAGGGAAGGCAATCGAATTCCCAGCCTGAAGAGGCTGTGTAATCATCCTGGCACACACCAAACACTGGAGTGTTCCCACATTACCAGAACAAACAGGAGGCAGGGAGCTGAAATGCCTCTCAGCAATGCTGCTTGTTCCCAGTGTCAAGGGGAGAGGGAACAGCACGCCCTACCCATCACCTGCACTGAATACATTTCTGAGAGCACAGCCTCACCCCAGCTACTCACACCAGCACCAGCTTTACAGGCCTGTCTTATCTCAAGGCCATGGTTTTGTTTTTCTGAGCCCAGCAATGCAAAGTAAAAGCCACTCAAGTAAAAAGCCACGGAAAAATGGTATTAATTGAGACAGGAGGGAACAGATTCCATTTCCTATGTGAGGTATAAAAAACAGCTATCATAATTGCATTATACACTGTTTCTTCCTTCAGAATGGAAGGAAGGCTTCCTTCTGAGGCTGCGACAGAACTAAATGGTGTTTAATACTGTAGAAGAAAGTGAAAAAAACCCAACACCTCGCAAGTGCCATGCTGTATTGATAGTTTTAGGTGGTGGGATACTTACTAGGTGTCCATACTTACCATGCAATGAATGAAAATCAAATTACTTTAAAAAATAAAGTTATCTGATTAAATTATTGCCGTTGGGTACCTGTGATTCTCCACACCAACAACAGTTACCTTACAATTTAAAAAATATAAAATTTAAGATATCCATTCATTTTTAGTAATTTTCTTGTATCTGTTACGTGTGAAAGATTTTAATTTACACTCATTTATCAACTCAGACAATTTCACTAATGGGGGAATTTATTCTGATAACAAAAAACCAGACTGCACTTTCAGAAGGTTATCAGAAGGTGAGTACATGCACATGGCACCTGAATCAGGAATAAGGATAATTTTTTAACACAATTCTTAAAAATTAGGGTTTTCTTATACATAATTCTAAAGGAATATGATGCCCACACAGAAAAGATTTTATTTGAAATGAATGCATCTGAAAGAAATATTCAGAAACATAGGAAGGCAGAGGAGACATTAAACTGGACAGTAAAGCATGGTAGAGAAAGGGATCTTAAACCAAATAATGTCCTCTGGCAATGTCAGTCATACTCTCAATGTGTGGAGTTTTTATCTCTCAAAAGTGACTGCAGTCAATCTCACACACATGGAAATGATCAACACCAAGAGCCAGACTGGAACAATAGTGGTAACACTTGGTGTTCTCTACAGTGTCTGCTGGGTGTTCTTTTCATGTGCTTCACAAACAAAGCCCAATAAGAAAAGGATGTTATTGGGATTTTACGTGACAAACTGAAACAGGGAGCAGAGAAGTCATAGGGACTTGTGTGACCAAACCCTGGCCCACCAGTTTCACCCAGGTCTTCTTCTTCCAACAGGCCTTCCACATCTGACACGTTTCTCCAGTCACTGCAAACTAAACCATGTGAAAATTAATTCCAGTGGGTGCTAACAGAAAGTGTCCCATGTTTAACTGTTGTTTTAGGCAGGTTTGGTTGGTTGGTTGTTTTAATGAGAATATTTCAATAACATCTCTCCTTAAGCAGAAACAAATGAGGAAATTTCTAGAGGATAAAGATCCAGAAATGCAGTGTTGTTCTGCCGGACCTCTTACAGCTGTTAAAAAACAACATAAATCCCCAAACAAACCTCACACAGCTAATCAGAGATTTTTCCAGTGATAAATAACAAGTCCCATTCATTGTGGTGGTTTAGATTTTTAAGATAATGTCCAATTAGTATATTTTAAGAGAAATACAAGAGCAAAAACTACCCTCTACAGGGCACCCAAGCCAGTCATCCTCAACACTTCAAGATTGATCTGTGCAGATTTTCTGCATCATAAAATAGTCTGGAATGAAACCCAAACTGCACATCAGTGTAGGATGCTGACAGACATCTTGATCCAGTTTCACTGTTTCAATTTAGCTGCATATTGTTTGACACCGCTCAGGGAAATATGACAAGCTGTGCCACGAACGGAAGGGAAGAGAACCAACTCTCTGTTGCTGTACATTATATTTTTATTAACTGAGACTCCACAAAACTCTAGATTTATGAAATACTGAAGAAGAATTATTAAATTATTCATCAGTGATAAGACAATTAAGAAGCAAACTAAGGAGCAAGTGGAAGCTTGGTCCTGAGGGAGAACAGCTGGTCTTCTCATTAAAAGTATGTTTTGGCAGCAAAATACCCTCTGAACAGAGGGAACCTGCTGCTAAAGCAGCCTCAGAGTCAAATTTAGGAGCAAGTGACAAAGACAGGCTGATGTGAAGAGCAAGGTGGTGCACTCTGGGTAGCAGTGTGTGGCTTGTGCAAGCTGCACAGCCCCTGCTCCTGGCAAAGAGGTGAGGTGACTTTATTGTACTTCGGAGCTAATCATGACATGGAAGCTGCCTCAGCCACTTCGGGCTGATGCACCAGGCTACAAAGAAACTAACTTAAACTCAAGGAAAGGTGTAATTTGTACCAAATAAGCCAACAGCTGAGCACAGAGTCCAGTGGTGAGGATGGTGTCTGGGTCACTGTGTCACGCCTGCTCCTGCTGCAGATCCCTTGTCCATCAAAGAGCAAAACTGCAGACTCCAAAGGGACACTGGGTCAGTAATTCCTGGGAAGTTTCCCCAGCAGGAGCAGGTCCTGTGCAGGATGTGCTGAACACGAGCACTGTCCATCTGCACAGTGGGCAACAACCACCTGTGGGCAGGAAGGGATATTCCATTCCATCTCTGAGGCTGTCATGGTGCAGGTGCTAAAAAAGGAACTGTATGATGTTAGAGACAGAGAAAGTCTTTCAGAGGTGAGAAGAGAAGGAAAGGGAATGAGAAAGGGAAGAGAGAGACAGAACTTTGGTGCAATGTTTTTTATGAAGTTGAAGGAGCACATGCAAAGAAAGTAGACTCTGCTCCAACAGGCTGGAGCAGGGCCAGAGCTCTGAGGGGGTCTCAAAAACTCTTGAAATCATGAAATACCATTGCTTCTTTCCTTCTCATCCCTACTGTTTTTAGGATTGTGAGGGTTTTTTAAAGCTTGTGGTTTTCCTCCTACTTTCCTTTTGTGGTTTTTCGTTTTTTCCCTGTTCTGCCATCAATACTTCAGGAGATTTGCCCCTTGGCTCCTCACCTCTTACAATCCATCCTCCATGATCACCCACCTTAAACACGCAGTCAAACAAAAGACCACTGATAAACCAGCTCTCACCCACAGAAACACAAAGGACCTCTTATGATTCCATTGCTGAAATACTTAGTGACTGGTATGATCTGTGTTCTTTAAAGATAGTGTCCTTAAAATATGTCTACAGCAAAAAAAAAAGCCCCAAAACATTTCTGTAGCATCTGTTGAAATATGAAATCCCCACTCACTGGCATGCCTAGTTCTAGATGTTTGAGAAATTTTTTCTAATACCATCAAGGTCCATAATTTCTTTGTGACATAGAAACACAAAATCAGATGCTCCATCTTAATTTTGGACAAAATTACTTCCTAGTTAGATAAAAAACTGTTAGGAGTTTTCCTCCCTTAATGCCATTCTCTTTCCTGTATTTCCCCATGTGTGTGAAGTGCCTTTACAGCTGAAAGCAGAAAGACACAACAGGTTGTTTCCTAATCAAATAATTCTGCTTAAAATTGTTACTCCAGTTCTTGCAAAGATTCAAACATCTTGCATAACTGGCAAGAATTCTGACATCTCTGTACAACACCAAATTACATTCAGCCTGCTTCAAAACCTGATTGATCACATAAAATATAACAATTCCCACTCCAATCTTTCCGTACCTATTTGTTCACTTAGGTTAGCTGGCAAAATAAGCATGTTAGCCTTTTCTCTGCTCCAGATATGTCATAGCAAAGTGGGTTTTGCATAAAGAGAAATGGCATGCTACTATCTTTGTAACATTTTTAGAGCCTTGGTTATAAATACTTCAGATGATGCTCAGACAGAAACTCAAGTAATGCAGATTTCGGCTCTTCACATGAACAGCAGGGAGAGTTACAGATTCAGTTTGATTTGGACCCACACTAATTTACCCCAGATGATCAACAAAAAGGAGAGCACAGCTAAAATAGAATTTCTGAAGAGATGTGATTTATACATATCACATTACAATGTATTTGGTACACAGAAGTATCTGGACATTCACAGGTACTGGGTATGCAGCTACACACAGGGCAACACTCTGATGTACAAAAATAGGAACAAATGATGAGCAGGGGAAGCAGATAATCCTGCATGGGGCTCCTGGTGGGGCCAGACAGCGCTGCTGGAGCAGGTACAGCCCTCTCAGCCCAGAGCCAGCACAGGGAGAAGAGGAGTAAGCAGGAATGTGAGTGGGGAAGGGGAAGAGGAGTGGGGTGTCCAAGGCAATGCAGGAACCACTGGCTGCACCTTCCTCAGGTCAGAGAGAGGTACAAAAGGACACAACAATGAGGGCAGACCAGGAGAGTTGGAAAAGAAGGAAATAAAATGGTGCAGAGCTCCAAGACAGTTGCATTTTCCCTTAGAGAAGATTTAGAGTACAAAAAAAGAGGGGAACAACCAGAAGAGCTGTGAAGGACAGGCAAGGGAAGTGCGTGGGCAGCAGGACTGCAGTGTTGAGCAGGGTAAACTCTGCTGCCCACTTCAGGCACACCTATGGAGCTGTACCCCACACAGCCAGCTCATTGTTGTAGACACATTTGTATCTGTAATTACTTACAGATACAAATCCATTCCTGTGGGATTAGTGCTACAGATGTGAGCGGTTTGTGTTGTGTAAAGCTTCCCCTCAGTCCAGTAATAGCATCTTGTTTCCTAGTTCAGAGACATTACTGCAAGCTCTGAAAACATATCCTCCTTAAACCTCAGCACTAGTTTAGAGGGTTTATAAAACAGGGAGTCCTCAGCTATGTACCTGTAAACCAGCAAATTAAAAAGATACTTTCATGGTGATATCCTTATTCATTTACCAGTCCAGCTTTTGCAAAAGTAAATTCTTTTTCTTTCTCAAGAAGGAATAGTTTTTGCAAACAATGTTTCTGTTAAGGGAAAAAACCAAACCCACGATCTTAAGCCATGTTAAAGAAATTATTTAAATTCTACTACTTAACATGTTCTCTTTGGAGGGTCAGCCTCACCCAAAGGAACAAAGACTAATAAAGGAATTCTTTTAACCCCAAACACTTCAAGATACCATGTTTTTGAGTCAATCCTATTCAAAACAACCAACGAAAAGACAAAATTAATATTTCTATATGTTATTCTATACTTGTAAAAACCCAGACTGTTATTTCCTAAGCTAACAAACTGAGCCATCTCTCTTTTATGCATTAACAATTAATATGGATTCTGCTTATAGACATCTGTAATGCTTTGGGCTGTATTTATGGTGTGATAATTGTCATTTTGAGACACAGAACACCAAGATGATAGAGAGACACAGCTGAACTGTTCACTATCTAAGGGACAACACTGCTATCGTGTTCAAAATACTGCCCCAAGCAATGAAAAGTTTCATAAATCTTTTTTTTTTTTTTTTTCCTACCACTGTTGTCAGCTTCTATTTTTGCCTGTGGCTGAATGTGATTATAATCTGTTTCCAGCGTACAAGAAAACAAAGTGATCTAGAATATAATGAGTGGGGAACATTTTGGAGCCCCCCTGAGCTGCAGGATATTTCCAGCTGCTAGCAGAGCTGATAACGGACTTAATAGAGCTAATGATTTCTAATGCCACTAACACAAGGCTATTTTCACAGTGGGTAAATAATGACTCTTTTGTTTTGGAAATAGTTAAGGAGTCATGTAGATGTTTGATAAGTACATGATACAGTATAAATGCAGCAATATTTGGGTAACTAATGGTGGATTACACCACAGCTAGAAGATAATATACTTTGTATTTCCTTCTAGGAACTTAAAAGTTTATAACCCTGTTAAGACCAGTGTGACAGCAACGAGATTTCACTGTAAACAATTACAAGTAATGTTTTAATCTAAGCATAAAAAAGCATCCGTTTGTTTCAGTGCACTGCATCTTTGTTTTTATGTTGGTAATTAATATTCCAAATCTTCACTAGAAATAAAATAAAAACTAATTGGGTAGTAAAAGAAATTTTCCTGAGAATTGAATGCAAAAACTGCATTGATGGGGCAACCCATGAATGGCACATATGCATTCAGTGTTTCACTTGGTCATGACTGCACGTTTCTGATGAGGATTAACAATATTTGCTGGCTTTCCTCCTCTCCCAGTGTGTTCCCCAATCTGTGTTCCCCATTCAAGGGCCTGGGCTCCTATCAAAGAGAATTCCACCCCACAGGCTGCAAGATTCCTTGCAGGTTTTTTGTGTGGCATCATACAGGAAAGATTCCCTATGGTAAAAATGCATTTCTTCTTCCCTTTTCTTCTCTCCGCAAGTTACCTTCATAGACTGCACATATGGATCCCCAATTTTTCCTTCAAGAAATTGGAACATTATTTCATATTAAGTTCATGGCAGCTGTAAGGAGTCTTTGGGACTTCCATCCTACTCACTGCAGCACTCAGTGCTTCATGCCCCCACAGTCTTACTGCTCTTTGAGCTTTCTCAGCTGTATCCAATCCCAATAAGATTCCCTGCGTGGGGATTGTGTTTGCACATGTCCCTCTGTCACCCAAAGCAGGTGGTGTCAATCAAACTCTTAACAATCCAAACTTCTTAATGAGAACAAAGAAATGACAACTCTGATGAAGGCAAAAATGTAAGGTTTAAATAAAATAATTCAAGCTAGGCAGAGCTTTTCAAGTCAAAATGAAAGAAATAAAAGGACTTACAGTGTGAATGGAGGATAATAAATTGTGTAATGCAATAAAGCAATATCTACCCATTATACATTTTATAGATTTTAGGAAAGCAGACGATAACCCCCATTGTGATTCATTTTCACATATCTTGAAATATTACAGGAAGCAGGCAAAAATAATTAAATTTACCTAACTGTATTTCAAGGTATGGCTTCACTGGTTAAAGAAAATGCAAACTTAAGCAAAGAGTCTGATACATCTGCCGGTGTCAAACTGAGAATGCAATCTCTTCTCTGGTTTGTTACTGCCATTGCTTCATGATGAGAAGAAATTGTAGATTGGAACAACAGAAATATTTCATGGTCTAAGAGTTAATATCAGGTTTTGTTTGTGCTGGTGATACAGCAGTAAATGATAGGTCAAACATGCAAGGAATAGTACGAGATTGTTCTATAGCACAAACAAATATTGTGAAAAATACATCCAGTAGGGACTCTAGGTTCCAAATCAGGTTTTGTATCAGAAGGCCAAGAAATACAGAGTTTGTAAATTCATATATTTGACAGGCATGAGCAAGCCAATGAATTTAATCATAAGGAAACAATACCACGATCAAGTGATGTAACAACTGCAATCACTAACTTCAATGACTTGTTCAAATGTTTCCTCCCCCTTACCAGAGAGAGAGGGAAAAAGGAAAGGCACCAATGCTAACACTTTCAGAAAATATTTGTTATCATATTAATTGAATTCCTAAACACTAATACTCAGAAATCCACCTTTTTTTTTTTTTTATAGTAGCAGAAATAAAGACAAATTCAAGAGACATGAAAAACTAAGCTAGAGCAGAGAACAGCAGGTATAGCACTGCCAATCTGAGATGGGTGTCAAAGGCCTACACAATGTAAAAACCAAGAATATTGAGCAAGTTTGAGAACAAGGTGGCTAAGCTGCTCAAAGAATAAGAATTAAGGATTGCTTAATTAAAAACCACTACAGTATCACAGGGCAGAGCTATATTACATGCATTAGCATATAAAAAATGAAAAAGTAGGTATTTTGGAGATCAAGGAGCTCTTCTGTATTGATACACGAGTTGTAATACCAAACAAAATTAGATTCAAACATGTAGATCAGGAATTTACAATAGGAATAGACAGCTGTCAAAGAAAAAGGTAATAACTAGGCAGTGAATTCAACATTTTTACATGGAAAATAACTAAGGAATAGAAAAAGTCTAGTAGAGAATACTTAACAAAAGGTCTTGAAAACTGAGAAGATATAGAGGAAACAAATCTTGCTAAGTCTAAAAGCAACCACATTTTTTAAAAAGTAATTAAAATACAATGTACTAGGCAGCCCTTCAAAGGGAACCAGAGCTATGTAACAGGTGGGGGGACAGAAGATGCAATTCAGTGTTGACAAATGCAAAAGCAACTTAAAATTCTTCTACCAAATGCTGATTACTGAAATCAACACCAAGAAGAAAAAGGTGTGGAATGATGAATTTTTGTGAGCAGACCAAAGAAAAAAGCGCAATGCTGTGAATATTCCAGGATAACATTCTAAATGCATAACAATGGAGGAAAATACAAATGTAGTGTATCTGCTATGCCGTGACATCAAGTGCTGCATGCTGTCACAGAAGAGCAAGACAGCCAGGGGCTCACTTACAACGTGCCTTGTGCAAACATCAGAAATGAGCCAAGCTGGGAAACACGGCGTTATTCACTCACACAGGCTGAAAGGTGATCTGTGTTATCCACATCCATCCTGCCTCATTCCTGCTCAGCCTTGAGAAACAAGCAGTAAAGTGTCTATTTAACACAACTGTTATCTGTAAACCTAGGTTAGCATTTAGCCTGGGAACTTGCCTGTGTCCTCCCTGCAGACAGAGCTGAGCTGGGCTCTCTGGGAGCAGAGGAAACACAGAATTTCCGAGGACCCTCACACACACCCTGCTGGGATCCAGGGACACAGGGTTAAACACGTTCCCCAAAACCCTGAGAGCTCTGCATTTGCAACTGGGCCTTACAGAACACAGTCCCAGTATTTCTTTATTGACTATACCCCTGAAAAGTTTGTCCTCTGTCTCACTGTGGACTCAGGTAAGAAATCTTACTCTGTTAGAAAACTAAGAATTGAAAAAACTACAAGGTGTGCAGACACATAGTTGTTGCTCAAGTCTCAGCTGAGTGAAGTCAGTGTTTCAAAATCAGTCAATAATCTTTTCAGTGAATTCTTTCACTGGTGTTTCAGGAAGATACATGTGCATATCTGACTAAGGCAGCAGGGAGCAGGCACTTACTGTAATGTCAGCACTGGATGACAAGCACAGAATTGGGCCATATTTTGATATGCCTTGGACTAATAAAGAAAACAAACCTGCCCAAAGGTTCGAGTAGCCAAAACGTGGCTTGTGACTGACTCCCCAGACACAGCCATGAATACAATCAGTGGTTTCAGACCTGACAGTCAGGTGCACTGCTCCTGCTCAGGACAGGTGTTCTTCCAGCAAGCACGGCCCAGCATTCCCCTTGGGAGATCACCTATGCTGCCAAAACACACAGTAACACTTCTCTACTGGCATATATCCACAGCTGTGTGGGAAATCCAAACACCAGGATCCAATAACCAGATGATCAAGCCCAGTGTGCAATTTCCTAAGTGTGAAGAGCCGTGTGCACACTTACTGTGCAGGATCAGATTCCTGCCTGGATAATTTCCAATGGGAAACATTTCCTGGAAGCTGTGCCTGACAGCACCTCCTACTCCTGTGGCCTTTCCCATGTGGGCAGGATCCATTGCCCAGGGGAGAGGGCAGAGCCTGGGACACTCCAAGCTCTACAGTGAGTGCAGGCACTGCTGGCTCAGTTTCCCTCTGGTTCACCCCAAAGGATCCCTAAGTTGCCCAAGGGAATGAGGGAGCCTTACAGAACAATGCAGGGATCCTGTGTCCACATCCTAAGCGCAGTTTATAGCTGGGTATCAACTGCACTGAAAGAAGGTGCAGCTCCCTCTTCAATCCAGCTACCGTGCATTATATAAATGATGCTTTTCACTTGTGAGTCAAGCCAGTTATTGCTGGATATTGCTCAAATGAACTGCAACATCATCAGAGCAAAATAATAACAAAGGCATCACTGAGGCACAGCCTAAGTACTGATATTTCTGTCACAAATGATAAACAATAATGCATTGTCTTCCATTTTCTAACATTTCATAACTTTTCAGTGAAAGAGACAATACTCTTCTGTTCTCATTTCTTGGTAATTCACAGTGCTCCTACTAGCCAGTTCACAAACAATTAGAACACATTTGTTTTTCAGATATCATTAGTTTATACATCTGATTTTTTTTAACTCCAAGCAATTACAAGCCCAGTGCACTGCAAGCAAAGCTGCTGGTCAAGGAGATAACATAGTAAAAAGAGAATAAAGCTTCTCAAGATCAAAATTTAAAGAGCTACAGTGTTACAGGCATTGTTTATTCACATTTGAGAAGGCTGGAAGAGATAGCCATGCTGTCTGCCTCAGTTTTTGTGGGGGGATGTGGGAAAGAAAAAAGAATCTGACGATTGGTAAGAGCTAGAAATAGCTTATCATTTCTTTGTGGTCCCTGAGTTATCTGTCTGCTGTCAGGCCTGCACAGGCACACTGCTGGGCTGCCTTCGCTCCCACCCCACAGAGCAGGACACCTCTGAAAAAGGACAATCTATTTCCTTTCTGATATTCTTTCTAAACGTCATGTACTCCCCAAGACTTGTACTTATTTTCTCGAAGTAAAACCAACAATAATGGTTACATGAGAAAAGAAAAAAAGTAAGGGAAGGAGATGGAAGTGGGAAAGACTGCCACTGCTGAAAAAAACAAGATGTATTTGCTTGCTTTGATGAACTTCTGGACCTGAACAAGGAAGGTGACTATTATCTTTGTCTTTATATATATATATATCCATATAACTGCCATCATCAGTAACTCAATAAACAGTTTAAATGCACACAGCACTTCCTTATGACATTTCTCCAATTACTCCTTCAAATTTTGACACAGATTTCTTCCTTCCTAAACATATCCATCAGTACTGTTTCCTCCCAAGCTGGTGACTGTCACCTTCTAATCAGTTGGCATTTATCCTGGGATATACAGGAATGCAAACAGCTTTTTCCTCCCACACCAAGCTCTTCTGCAAGGTGCAGCTTGTTTCTCTCCCGAGGAGGAGGCAGAGTGTGCCACCATCAGAGTTTGTAACAAATGGTGAACTTGTGGTGCATAGAATTTACCCCAAGCAAAACAGAAGGGTCAGGGAGGCACTGGAAGGCTCTGCATGGGCAGGCGCCCCAGCTGCCTCATTTCTACGTCCCTGCTCACCTCTGATTATTTTATTAGGTTCCTATTATCAGCCTCCACACCTAAACTGATCTATCGAGAGCTGCAGAGCCTGTTTCCACGCCTGCTCTCTGCCAGCCTGTTCTGATTGCCCTCATTATTCCTCTTTCCAACAGAGAGAGATTCATTACTTGATGCATAAAACTGACTCGCTCCAGCCCTTTGCTTATAGCTCCAAAACTGTCACCACATACAGATTATGCCACTATTTCTTCCCTCCTAAACTGTTTGACATCACGGCTTTTAAATGAACAGGGGAAGGAATAGAGGGAAAGAATGGAGCACAAACTGTTAAAATGATTATTAGAAAGCAAAGAATCCACAGGCAGCACAACAGCTTCCTGAGGCCGCTGGAAATTTAAACATTTCTTGTTTAATTCCCATTTATACCGCAAAGTTTTCAAGCCAGTCAGCTGAGAAAATGAAAACAAAAACTATTGTTTACAGAGAGCACCTGTAGAGCAGCCCAAGCTCTGCAGCGCTCTGGACTTCACTGGGCTCCCTGCTAAGAATAAGGAATAATGTTTTTAAACTATCATTAGCTTTCATTCTGCGACTTCCCTTCTGTTGCCACAGTATTCCTCTATGTAAATGGCATTTATTTATTCATAGGCACTGGCATACCATTACTTTTGTCAAAGCTGGTCTCGCACACGCTGTTGTCTCTGCGCTCTCACAAACGAAGTGGAAAAGCAATTAATACTGCCGGGATTTGGGGCGGGGGCAGCGCCGTGCCCAACACAATCTCCGTGGGAGGGACTGCAGCTCTGGGCACGGCCAGATAAGGGAAGTGACACAGATTAAAACAAATTGTTCATCCCTACCAGAGAGGAGCTAGGCAAACAATAGCAGTAAAAGCATAAACGTCAATTTGGAATGATAAAGGATACAATCGAAATGTAATATGAGAGGCCCCCAGACAAAAGGGAGAAATAGAAATTGCACATTACCCAAGTACCAGATGCAATAAACAAACAAATATGTAAACACGCGCATGAATATGCATATGAAAAAATTCAGATCACTGGATTGATGGCTGAAGTAGCTAGATTTTAAAGTAAAATACTGAATCATTAAAAAAAAAAGACTAGATTTGAAGGGAAAAAGAAAAATCTTATTTATACTCCTGGTAATTGTATTTTAATTTTGAATAATCTGCAAGTGTCTCAACACATGCTTTCCTCTACATTCTCCATTTGCATATTAATGAGACAACTGTCCATAAGACACAAACCAATGCCAGGAGATACTTTCCCTTCTCACAAGAAGCTGGCTTTTTATCTGCTGAATGAACTGTCAAAAGGGTTCTCTAATTGCTTTCAGAATTTCCTCTGTCTTTTCCCTTCACGTTTTCTAGTCCCCTACAGCAGTTTGCCAGATGAACTATAAGGTTTCAAAGCTCATTTAAATAATCTTACGCCTATTCTAGCCCTGGTGAAAAAAACCCAAATAGTTTCATGAAAACTGTGACCTAATAACCAGTCTCACAGATCAGTTAAAACACCTACCCAAGATTTACTTATCACAGTCTAGCTGATACTGTTGCATGAACCAAACATTTATTTTTTTACGGGAAGAAGTTTAAATTTAACTTAATGAAAAAATGTCACAAATATGAAGGAAATTATCAAAGGCTACATGTAGGAATCAGTTTGTAAAGCACAGCACTGTACACAAAAAGATTTTCACAGTGCCACTAAACTGGGAGAGAACCCGTTTAAGATTCTGACCTCTGTCTGGGGTTGTCCCATCCACCTGTCAACAACAATTTTTTGATGTGAGCAAAAACCGTAACAAAACCAAATTAACCAAAAAATGTGCATATACAGACATGCCCAGCTCCAGGCAGCTGTGACACAACTGATGCTGCATCACGTTGTGCATTTCAATAATGATCCTTTCCAGGTGCCTGGAGGTAGTGTCACGCTCCAGACTGCAATAATATATGATAACAGTGGCCATCAGCACAGCTCCCTGCCAACTCACCTCTCTCCTTAGTTTAACATTTCAAACTCTTGCCTTCAAACATTTAGAGATGAGAGAAGGTGGGGGAAAATGAGAATGTACATTTTATTCCTTCAAGTCTGAAATGCAATTTGAAATACAGTCCCCAAACATTAGGTGAATAATTTTAGATTAATAAAATATGGCATTACTGCTGCTGCGTTTGAGTCCTTCAGGAGGCTCTCTATAACTAGGGGATGTTCCTGTTCAAAACTCTGTTATGAGGCAATTATACTGCCTGACATCTAACATCTTGCAAAGCAATCTCACTTTTGGGCATTAAGAATTAGCTGTGTTAATCTCATTTTATGAAAGACATAATATTTTCCTTTCAAGTATTCTTTTTAGAAACATGAGCTGCCAAATCTGCCTTATAATCTAAGGTTTCCATTCACAATTATTCTTTATTCTAGTAATGTCAACTTCATTTTTATTTACAAACTAGCAACACTGATTCTTTGTATTTTCAGTATTTTAATTTTTGCTTCTATCCCAGAAATATATTAAAAAGAGATTTAAATATGCAATAGAGCTGTTTGAAATACTGCATCTGTTCATCGTCATTCCAAGCAAAAAGTATATTTATTTTGTAAGCATTCTATTATTTTCTGCATAGGGATTTTTTAATACTTGTCTTATTTTTAAAGATGTAAATAAAGATTAATTTCAATGTAGCCGCTCCTCTGTCATTTTTCTAAAGATTAATAAAACTGATAAAATAATTTGAATGACAAAGGAATATATTAATTTACATTCTACTATTTTTTGGACAATTTTCCATCTGTACATACACCCCATACACTACAAATTCCACCATTAATATTTTCTCTGTTGCCTACCTGAATATTCTGTTTTTCTTTCTTAGGACACCCCTAACAACCTGGTCATCATTCTACAAAAACTGCTTTTCTTTCTTAGAACACCCCTAACAACCTGGTCATCATTCTACAAAAACTGCATCTACATTCTACATCATTCTACAAGAAGCCTAGTCTTGCTTTGGGGAGTGTCAGGCAAAGGCTTTTCCTGGCAGCCAGGCAGCAGGAATGTTCTGGTTTGCCTGCGTTCAGGAGAGAGGAACATTCTGTTCGAGCACCCAGATCTGTGGAGGTGCAGCCACCACTGGTGAAATGTTTCCTGCCATCCCTGCGTCCATGGGCACCACAGCTTCACTTTGCTTCCCAAATTGCACATTTCCAAACACTCTGCAGCCCGTTTCTGCCAGGATCAAAGACAGGCTTTCCTCTCTGCCCTGCAGTGGGGGCTCCTCCCCCAAACCCTGCCTGTCCCAGGCAATGAAACAAACCCACACAAATATCACATCGTCCAAGGCACGTGGGAACAAATACAATCAAAATAATGAGAACCTGGCAGCAGCAGCCTCATGCTCTCCCCTGGCTGTCTCTGCTAGAGGGAGGGGTGATGAAATCACCAACAAAGACCTGCAGGGGTGATGGAGCAGGCAGGACAGCCTGGAAGGGGCTAACATTGTGCTGCACCTCCTCAGAGAGCTGCAGTCCTCCTTCAGCTACCCACTGCAGCAGGGAGAGGCACCCGAGCGTGTGGGACCCACAGAGTGCGGATCTCGGGCTGGCTGATGCTGCCATTTCTTAGTCATGGAAATAGGGAGCCCAGGACAGAGCTAGAAAAGAGTGAGGCAGGATGAGGAGCTGGGAAATGGAAAGCTGTCAGTCAGGGGGATGGAGCCAAGGAGGGAACACACCAAGGCTCTGAGAGAAACAAGACAGAAAGGCAGACCTGACAGAAGGGGGAAAAGAGACATTTGGAGTTCCTAGTAGAGGAAAGGAGGACTAAAAACTATTGAGAAAGGTGAGACAAAAACCAAACCAAAAACCTGACAGAGCCAGACAAATTAAAGGGCGGAAGTCAGTTTACAAGAATCAATAGAAGATGAGGAAGAGAATTGAGGATTAGGATTAGAGAGACAAGCAGGATATGCACTGGATAACTAGCAAAGCTGGAAAAGAACCACCTTTTGGTGGTGGGAGGGGTGCTCTGCTACCCAGGGGCACTTCCCAAGCTGGCCAAAAAGCTGCTGGGGCTGGGTGGGGGCAGAGCAGGCTCCAGTTCCTGGCACAACACATTGCAGAGGAAAATCTGGGCACAGCCAGCCTTATTTCTGAAAATCAGAGGCTTCTCCAGGCTTGAGTCTGCAGTTTAGGCTTCAGACCTTTTAAAGTTCTGTGTGTTTTATTTTCTTGGGCCATTTTGCTGTAAAATAGAAAATGACTCTCAGTGAACAGAGAGTGACAGCTTCAGCTGGTGAGCAGGAGCTGCGGCCGCTAACAAACAACACACAGCTATTAATTTATTTGAGGGTTATTCTTATTATTTCTCATCACAATAACATTAAATGAGTTATGTACATACACTGATGGAAAACAGACTTCACAGTTTCTGTCAACAGTGCTGTATGTGTTGCAAGTTTGAATGTTTATTTGAAGTTTCCAGAGCTCTTTGTTAGTGAAAGAGTTGATCTCAATTTTTTGTTGACACCAAAGCAGAGCAGATTAACTTGGAAATGATGCTCAAAGCTTGAAGTGCTGTTGGATCATTTGTCCTTATTGAATGAAGGCAGATTTCTGCATTATATTACACACTGCTAGTGGTGCCACGGCTTTAAATATTGTTCTTTTCATCACTCTTTGTCAATTATCCTACTTTTGGAGTATTTTTTAACTAAATAAATATTCCTGCATGGTGACTGTCAGCATTAGTAGAAAAGTCTTGAAAAGCCAGCTCATAAATGAAATTCTGATTTCAGCAAATTTATTCTTCTCAGATAGCTACATTTCCAGAATAAATGATCATCTCTAATATCATTACCTGAACATAGCAAACCTGGATTGTAAAAGGTCTTGGCAGTGAATGATGATAGGCATCAGAGGCTTAATGTTTAATTACTGAACAGAGTTTTCTGGAGAGTTAAGAGCTAATATCATTCACTTGCTGCTGTTGGCTATGTGGCAGAATATTGTGGTTGTTGCGATCTGTCAGGGAGAAGTGATTCATAAACTTTGCTGCCCGCTCCTCAAATGCACAGCTGGTGGGAATAAAAAATGGGCAGCTATTTATGGCTGAAAATCCCAACAGGGTATGTCCTGAAACCCACATGAAAAATAAGTAGAAAATCTTAATGAGAAGAGGATGGCACATTAGTATACACTGTGAAGCACAGAACACAAATTAGTTACTGATATTCCTTTGGACCTGTATGTCTTAGGAGCTCAAGGTAATAACTAAACTAATTCTCATGATAATTAACAAAGGCAACCCCTGCTCAATGAAGAGAGTGAAACAAGCTGGGTTTGGCATCTTAATACCCTCTCAATGTAAACTAAGTTGGACGGGGACAAAGGGAAGGGAAGACCGAAGAAGATTCAAATGCCCACTTCTTTGGCTACAAACAGTAGGGACACACTGTGAGCTCTAAAGGAACTGAAGAACATCCCCAGTGACCCAGTGGCAAAGGTTTTGTGGGGAAAGGCAGGTGTAGGTGCCTGGCTCACAGACCTAAGGTGTTTTTTTCTTTCCATCAGTCTGTTTTCTTTTGTTTCAAACCACTGAGAAAGCTGAAACATAGGAAGTTAAAGACCTACAAGCCACTCCAAGTATCTTGAGAACAAAAGTTTTCTCACTTTATCCAGAAATGCTCCAACAGAGAATGCAGGAACATTCAGAAGTGCTGCAAGTGTCCTACAGGCACAGCAACTCCCTGGGCAGAGGCTCCCACCAAAGCAATCCTTCCAAAAACACAAACTCTAAACACCACAATTCAGAATGTTCACTTTCAGAGGCAATTTCCACAGGCAAGAAGGGTCCATCTCATGTCTTGATATGCTGAGCAGTAGTAAGAACAAATGTTTGTTGTGATGGTTGTGAGGCTCCTTTTCTATTAAAAGCCTTTTCTACTTAAAAACTGCTCTATTTAAAAAGAAAAAATCTGCACTTTTCAGGATTCACATGTTGCTTTGTACGCATGAATAGTTGCATACATGTTTAAGAGTGAAGGCAAAAAGAAGGCGCTTAAATGGAGATTAATTCATGAAAGCTTGATTTTAGATATTGAATACTCATTTAAATGTCTGACAGAGCTCTGTTCTCCACTCTCATCTGTTTCAATCTAGTTAATGAAATAATGTTTTATATAATAAATAACAGGGGAATTAAGCCAAGGAGTTAACAGTAAGCACTAAATAATGAATCAATGCAAGTCTGGCACACAGCTTAATGTTGTTTGCAAAAGAAATACATCAGATTTGATCTTTAAAAGGGAAGTAGAGCCCTAAGGTACTTGAGAAGGGTGATCTCTCCTATTCTGTACCTGCTGGCAGAAGGCCTGTGATTCTGCCATGGCTGCAGTAGGAATTGAAACATTTACTGATAACTGGAAGAAGGAAGAGTAACAGGAGGTGAGAAGAAAGAAAGAAACAAAACCAGCACAGAAAGGCAAAACGTAGAAGAGATGGAGCAAAGTACAGAGTTCCTCATGAGGGAAAGGACCAGCAAGAGGCACAGTGTGGCATTGCTCCAGAGAGGTCAGCAAGGAGAATCAGTTCAGACTCACAGATGAAAAGATGAGGAAGGAGCAGCACCTCTCAGCACAGCAGGGCCCTCTCCAAAGGAGACACTGACTGTGGATTCCAAGCAGAGCTAATCAGAACCTCATCTCTGCACAAATATTTGGAAGAGTGCAGCTTTCCAGCTGTTTGTGACAAAGTCCAGAGCGCTGCCAAAGGAGGGGCAGCTGAGCCCTCCTGCCCCAGCCCTTCCCTTGCTGTTGCAGGTAACACAGCAGTGTGCTCTGAGTGACACCAGCCTGCCAATCCAGCTGGGACCAAACCTTGTCCCCAGGCTGGCCCAGCTGCCAGGCAGGGGCTCTGATGTTCCAGAAACACAGAGCTGCTGGAGCTGGCACAAAGGGAGGGAGAGCAGCAGCAGCGTGCAGTCAGGGGCAGGGAAGGCAGCTCAGTGTTGGGCTGATGGCAACCAGTGACAAAAATCAGGCACTGTGACAGCCTTTGTACATGAATGAACTCTTTCACAGCTGCCTACGGCGCTCTCTGAGTAATCATAAAGACTCTCTTTACCAAACATCATTTTTGGCTAAGTCTGTCCTGCATTTTGGCAGGTGACACACGCAGGCTGCACTTACAGGTATAACCCCATGAAGCTGTGCATCACTTTGATGAGAACGAGGTGCTTTATAAACATTAATGCATTTTAGTTCAGAGCTGTCAGTCTTCTGTGGCAGTGCCATCAGTCTGCTCCTTTTTGGGAGGGACGGGGGGTTCAGCAGTGGCTGCTCACAGCAGTGAGCTCAGTTTGAGCTAAGGCAGGGCTGACTTGTGCTGCCAAATGAAGGCAATGTTTTGCCCATAAATCTCAGCTCTGGTGAATAAGCCAAAGGAAAAAAACCTCTCAATGTAGGCATCACTACTGAGACACTTGGAAATGGGGGCCTTTTGGAAAAGCCTGGATGTGAGGCTTGCTGCTTGTAGGCACCACTGACTGACCCGAGAGCATCTCCGTGCTGAGGCTCTGGGCAGGGAGGAGCAGGGGCTGAGCAGGGTGGGAAGCAGCTTCTGAATCGGGGCTGAGGGAAATAGTGGAAAGGTCACAGCAATAAAATAAAACAAAACAAAACAAAACGGGGTTGTATGCAGTTAAATGAAGGATAAGGTATTCCAGCCTTACACATTACAGCCCATGTTTTTACTTTTAGAAAATGTAAGCACACTCCTCTGTAGCTTAGGTAGGCTTTTTGCTGTCTTTGACTCTAAGCTGCAAATTTTGACTAACTTCCTTGAAGCACAACACTGAGCAGTCTGTAATCTGCTCTGTTAAAGTAAATTTAATTGATATAAGTGAGAACACAGCATGCTTCCTAATATTACCTAACTGAATTTTTGTGTGGGCTGGCTATCAGTTCTGAGTGTTACATCACACACTCCCACATCTCGCTGGGATCCTGGCCCCCTGCGTTGATAACTGCAGCGCTGTTCCCCAGCTGGAAGAATTCTAGTCAGGCTTTCTAACCTCCAGAACACATAAACCAAATGGCTACTCAGAAGTATCTGCAGACTTCCACGTCCACAGTTTACACAGAACTTTTAAAAAAACCTCACCTTTGCAGAAGAGAAAATGATAGAAAATGGGGTTACTGAATAAATGAATCAGTTTAACTCCTGAAAGAAAAAAACAGGTTTCTATTCTCCCTACTTGCTTTCAGATGGCTGACTTCCATAATAGTCTCTATAGACATCACTTGGATTTCCACACCTTTCCTCAGTTTTAAACTTTCCAATAGTTCCACAGAAACTATCTCTGTCCAAGGTTTAAATTAAACAAGAATTACTTTTGAGACGAAAAAAAAAACCACCCTAAAAACAACCCAAGAACCTTTCTTACAAGTTTTCATAAGATCTTAAATGCCCTAGAAGCAATGTTAGAGCACTTGCTGTTGCCAGACACTGAAGAGATTAAAAGTCACTTGAGTTAAACTGAAAACAAAACTTTCATAAATTACACTTCCAAAAATTAGCATCAGATGCTAATTGGAGAAGATTAGGGGAAAATTATTTGCAGCATCCAATTCACAACTTTATCTAATATATGACATAATTTCCTTCTAATAAGAAATCTGTTACATATCTGCAATAACCACAAATAAAGATGATAAAAGTAGCCTCAGTGCTTAACAGTAATTTAAGAACAAGTCAAAGAAGTGTTTCTTAAAATAGTGTCCACTAAAAGTAATGGTGTTCCTCTGTACATTTCTGTTTGTACCTAAATTATTCCCAAACCAGTTTCAATAATTTTGAAACACAGCAAAACTAGAAAAACACTGAGTTTCTACTTGCAAAATGTTACCAAAAAAACCACAGGAAAATCTCTGAGATGTTTCTTGGAGAAAATTTCATCTTACAGAAAGCCAGCGCTGCTTATGGCTTGGATCCTCTCCCCTGCTATTTGGGCACAAAAGCATTTCTACACAAGTGGTGTGATATATTGTTTTTCTTTACTTCAAAAAATAAATTCTGATTATATGGGTGAACATTCATGCTCTATGTAAAAGCATGTGGCTGTTTTTGTAGAGAAAACAGGTAAGTAATATACGATGGATCTTTTCAGAACACGTTTTTGATGTGTAATGAATGTTTTGTTTAAAGTGCTTCGTAACAGCATTTTTATGAGTCTTTTGCAGAAAATTTCTTAAGACACAGTGAAATTTCAGCAGTGTAGCTGTGTGTATGACAAAAACAAACCTGACAACAAACACCCCCACAGCCAACCCCCCCTAAATCTTACCCAGTGCTGTCTCCAGGAAATTGCGACAGATTCTATGAGAAACCTGGGTCCCGTGCACATTAGAAATTCCTTCCTGCAGGGTTAGCAGGTGTGGGCTATGTCAAACAAATTTATTGCAGTCTGTGCTAATAACCAAAATTATAGAAAACCTAGATGAAAGTGCTCTGCATCCAGCTAATTTGAAGCTACCTTATGAGACAATAACAAGCTTCTAACAGTTTCCCCCTTTTTTAAAATACACTAATTATGCTTAATGTTCCCTGTCGCATTAGCTTTCATGGTAATTATATTTCAAAACTTTTGCAATTAGGGTACAGTTAATATTGTGGAATATTGCAATTATTTTTCATTGTGACACCTCTATTGAAAACTGGTGGCATAATGATCACATTGTTCAACTAAATCAGAACTGCAGAAATATGGCAAATGAACCAATTATAGATTATTATTTCTAATTACAGATAATGCCCTTTTCCTTGCTTTGTCCAGAACAATTTCCCAAATACCCAGACTCCTCCTCATTTAAAAAAAAAAGCCCAAAAAACTGATTTGTCTACCTTCATTTTTCTTACACACATTCTAATATATACATATGTCTGTACTGTAAATATACTGTACATTATATGCTAATAACCTGTGAGCATGGACAGATGTGGACAGGCACACCAACACATCCAGAGAACTTACAGTTGGTACAGGTTCAGTCAACTGCAGCTATAAAATGTAGTACCACTGAGTGCTCACTCTGGGCAAGGATTTTCCTCAGGGACTGAGCCTTGGAGGAAACGTCAGATGCATTACAAATGCACTCTGCACCACTTCTAATTCAGCCCCACATTGCCCAAAGAACATTTCCTTATTTCTGCTCACCCTCCCTTCTCCAATAAACTCAAGGGCTTTGGCTGTCTACCCTTAAGCCTCTTGCTCACATTTCCATCATTAAAACTAAATATCAACCTCCCCCCATTTACAGACGGGGTTCTGTTTACTGATGCTGAATGGGTTCAAGCCCCTGATAAATGACAACAGCAGAAATGCCTAAGAAGTGATATATATAATTGTGAAAATTTGACGCTCACTCTGGGGTTTTGAAGAGCTGCTTGTAATTAAACCAGTCTATAATTTGGTAGGACAGACCACTATTACATAAAATTACTTTCTGAAAAAACACAGCAGAGTTGGGGAGGTATTGCTAAAAAAAAAAGCAGCCAGACAGGTAATGAGAGACATTCTGTTATTTTCAATACTTTAGCAATTCTGAGATTAATTATCATTTACCATTTACATTCTTCATATGGAATTTTAATCAAAGCTTGCTTAATTAAGTTTTCATTTAAATTACACTAAAGCAGTGATAAATAAATCAACGATCAAATCACTGACTTCAAACAGAGAAGACCTTTACCAAATTCCCTGGCTTGCCAAACCCTGCCATCTGTACATTTCCCAGCTACCAGACTAATGAATTTCAAGGTTATATTACCAAGTGTAAGATATAATTTCTGGCCAACATCAGACAGTGGAAATAAAGTGTGTATAAAATGCTTTCACATCATTTCTGACATGAAAAGATCTGGGAACAACTTTACGTGACTCTTTATTCCCTTCAATAAAGAGCAACATAAGACTTAAGTAAAGCTCCTCCAAAGATGATTTCAGGCAGAAATCTGAAAATTGCAAATCTCAGCTTATTCAATACTGTGGAGTAAGGTTTTTTTAAGAGCAATTGCCTGAACAATGAGCACATTTTCAAAATGAATTATAACTCTCTCTCCTCTGACCCTCTGAAACTCTAAAAGCTGATTTGAGTGATTAAATGACAGCTGCAAGTCATGAGAAATCTGGCACAGAATATAATTTTTAAGAATGCCTCAAAGCCCTGCCATCACTAATGTCTGTCATCACCCACCTTTCCATCACTTCTTGGCTCATATTAATAGATTTTTTTTTTTTTAAGTTTACGTGACTTATTTCTCTGGACATAGTATTTTTCATGCAATTTTTGTTTCCATTAACTTGAGACACACTGTCTCCACCATCTGCTGGGCACTGACAAAATACAGGAAAAATAAACTGTGCAGTGGAATGTGCTTCTCCCACTCTGGGTAAAAGCATTTATGTACCTGTGTGGATGGGAAGGAGAACACGACCATGGGGGTTATGTTCATGTATATTTGTATATGTACATGCTCTATATGAAAATCACCTAGAAACTATACAGGTTTCCAGGATATGGATATAGACAATAACCAAACACATCTAGTAATGTAAATATGTATTTGACTATATCTAATGAAATATTACTGACAATGAATGTTAAAATAGCCTTGAAATAGTTCAACAAAGGGGTTAAAAATAGTCATGGTTGGTTAAAAAGAGGGATTAGCTTCTTTTCCTCATGAGAAAAAAGTATTCAAAATAAATAATTAGCTTTTTTCCTTCCCTAAGCTATTTGCTATATATAAGACCAGTGCTCTAAAATCCGTCATATTTGAAAATCAACTCATCTTGAAAGACTCCTCATAAAACATCAAAATCAACCACTTTAATAAAATAACAACTCTATGGAACAGTTTTTTGTTTTGTTTCTTGTTTGTTTGTTTTCTATGGTGTAATTCTGCCCAATTCTTTCAAAATTTTCTATCACATTACAGATAAAAGTTTTAAGGTAACGATCACTTTAAAGAGTAGTGGTTTCAAGATTCTGAAGATTTAAGTAATAAAACCAATCCTGACTTATTTAACTGCACATCATCTCTGCTGGACCCATTTTCTGGAGCAGTGACAGATGCAAGCGCAGGTGTTAATTGCCTTGTTCTTCCTAAGGATCATCCTTTTCTATTGGAAAACAATATTTTCTTTACTGACAGCTATCAGAATTAATATAATTAATATCTCCAGAGGATAAAAAAAGGGTAGATTTCATCATATGGCATGCTGGGTAATGTCATATTTGATGACAAATCCACCCAAAACACAACAGTAAATTTCACTTGGGAAATTCCATTACTTTTCTAGAAGAAACATGGATATTCCTAGTTCAATTAGAAATCCACTGCTATTTTAATTTGCTTCATTACACAAAACTTTTTCCCTCATATGTTTTGTGTTTGTAAGTGGAAACACAATTTTATTTCCAGAAAGCTTCACAATGCAGTTTTAATTATATGCAAATTCCTGCATAATTGATTAATACAGTAGTGCCTATGTGAAGCATAACAATCCTCTATAATGACACAGCAAAACTCTATGTTGCTCTGAGCCACTGATATTTAAGTATTCCCAGAGTAAGTGACAATGGCTTTTTTGGAGCTCTTCCAATATTAAATAAAGGGACCTAACTTTGCTATCATTAAAAACAAAAGCATTCAACATTTTTTTTCTGCTGGCGATTTCTTATTCATCAATATTGAATCTCTCATGCGTCATAAAAAGGATTAGCCAAGCTCAATGGAAGTGCAGGAACTTGAAGTTTGTTTCTAAATTCAAAAACTTCTTCATAATACTGACTCTGTCTTAACTAATACATAATATTTGCAGTGGACAAATCGTAAATCTGCTATTTCAAGCTTGCTTATCTATTCTTATCTTAGCTATCTGTAATAAGATTTTAACACTTCCAGCTAAAAAAGGGTGCCATAAAAATTTCTCAAAAAAACCCCCTTAATGTTTGCACCAAGGCAACACAAAAGTTACCCATATTTTGATATGCATCACCTGTAAATATGAGTGGGTTTAATACCCTTGTATCACCTTGCTTAGCAGTGAGAATTCAGTTATAGAGAATCCTTTCATTGATTTACATTTTGTAATTGTGAAACAGAGATTGCCACAGGAAAAAGTGCCAAAAAGTAGCACTAGGCACTGAGTTACAGGCTCAAACAAGATTTAAGAACAAATAAAAGCAGGCAAGCAGCTTCATTATGTGAATTTTGATGAATAGGGCGCAAACAAGAAATCATTAGAGAGCCTTTAACCATCATCTAATAACATAGATTAATAAAAGCATCTGGAAGAGCTGTAAGAAAATCAGTTCCCTTTCATTTTGTGGAGCCTGTCAGAGCAGGCAGACCCAGCCACAGCTCCTTCCCCACCTGGGCAATTTACTCTGGGTCTGCTCTGGACGTTCTCCACCCCTGTGAGATTCACTGATGGGAATATTCAGCAACATTCACACCTTGTTGTTATACTATTAAATTAACCACGTGTAATATCTTTAACAGATCCCAAAGTGCAAATCAAAGGTGGAAGAAAGCATTAAATCTTATGAGAATATGAAGTGGGCAGTTTCTACAGGAGAGCCACTCTCATGGCTGGGCTGCTGTGGGAAGCTCCTGCTGCTCCCACCCAGTGATGCCTTGGAGTGCCTCCCTAGAAGAGAGGCTAGAGAGAGCTAAAAGAATAAAGTGAGTATTTATTAAAGGTCTTCAACAGACACACCTTGAGCAGTCAAGAGCCTGGCAGAGGCTACACCCAAGATGGACAATGGTCACGAGTTTCTCAGACAGATAAATTTGGTGTGTTTGCATATCAGAGATTAATTGTCCAATTACAGCTTTAGGGAGTGAAGTCACATTCCCTCAGTTTGCTTCTCCCCTCTTCAATTCACTTTTGTTTGTATTTTTTGGGGCCTGAGGCTGAGGATGTCCTGGAAGGATTGTTTTGTCTGACCAAACTGTGAAGGGAGCTTAGTGACACTCATATGGGGTTCAGAGTTAAACACTAGTGCAGTGCAGGATCTGAAATATATAAAAGCTAAAACTTAAAGCATCACCAGGACATTTGCTCTGTGTTTGACCTGCAGTGAGAAAACAAAAGCTTAGGCCTGGAAAAAGGAACACGAATCTAACAGTGGCTCAGACTGGAGACTAACAGGGGGAGATACAAAAAGTTTTGGTTAGAAAACACACGATTTAGAGGTTAGAAAAACTACAGGGGGAAGTTTCCCTTTTCATGTTCTCTTTACTTATTATTTTTCTGGTTTTGATAATACGACAGTAAAACCACAATCTGAAATAATACAATTCCAGTACAGTTTTCTCAAACTTTTTAGGTGCTTTGTCATAAAAACACTTGAGAGCATTTTGTGGAAATTAGATGTAGTTCAACAGCAAAATTTTTACACAGATTTAAACCAAACAGTCACATTTTTGTAGATCCTCTCAAGATAAGTCTGTAATGACAAACCTTTTTATTAATAACCACATTTTTGTTACTTAAATGAACCTAATAGACTAGTTATTTAAAAACAGTTCAAAATTTAAGATAATCAGAAAAAAGACAAGTATTTAATAACCCCCCCAAAACCCCAACACAAACTCCCAGGTATCCTACCCTTCTCTCCAAACCAAACTAACATCAAACCAGCCATCCAGATTTTGAATTTGTGCCTCTATCTCCCTTAAGAATTTGGAAATTTGAACTGAATCTGACTGTTCTATAAAGAAAATACCACTCTATAAGCCAATCTATACTATGCTGTGAAGAAACTACTGGACACAGAGGCTGTTGATTCAGCAGGATCCACCAGTACTAATTTGCTCAAAGACATGTAAATGCTAAACATGAAGCAGTTGGCACCAGCTGAACCCAACGCGACTGCTCGGTGTTCCCCCGAAGAGTCAGCTGCTCTGGGGGGTTCCTGGGCTCAATGAGCAACTGCTGGAGCTCCCCAGAATAAAACTGCCTTGATAAAGAGCTGTGAAACAGCACCAGTTGCTTTGTGACAGCAGGATATTAATGGAAATTGTTCCAAAAAAAGAAATTGAAACAAGAGTCTCTAATGCATTTGCGACTCTGGCATGATCTCAGAGGAATCAAAGCTGTGGAATCCTTCCAGCCGTCAACAATAGAAAATAAAAGAGAAGGAAAAAGAGATTTAGAACTGGCCTCTAGTTGGAAAGCAAAGGAAGAACTAATTTTGTGGCCATTTATGTACATCTGGATGACAACTGCCAGTGATTTGGGTTATCTTCCTTTCTCCTGTAAATCACTGGGATGGCTGTGCCTTCAGCTGCTGGCAGTGCTCTTAGGCAAGGTGAACTTCCAGCCAGTCTCCAGACTTTCCCTTAGATTAGTTTTGTAAGGACAGCCCTCACCAGCCTTTCTGCAGTACCAGAACCATCAGTTCTCAGCCTGTTCATACACTTATCATGATTTCAAGTCAGTCTCAAACTGGAAATTTAAGTCTTGGAAATTCCTCAATTTCTTCAAGGCACCCTGTTTTTCTCTTAACCATCTTCTCCAGCTGCAGATAGCACTCAGGCATAACTGACTGGCCTTAGCACATCTACTTAGTTCATGGATTTTACAATAAATAGCTGTTTTCCAACTGGTTTCTGCCTAGTGCCTGCTTCAGACCACAAAGAGACAAATTATTCACAAATATCTAATTGAATTTTGCTACATTTTTAGCTAAAAAAAAAGATAGGAAATGAAGAGACAGACTTGGAAAATGCAGAAACAAAAAGGATTTAGTTTTTGAAATTCAGAACCATTTCATTTTGAATACTTTTAAGTAAATATTTTCATCTTTCATTTTGACAATTTTAAGTGTTTTTCCTTTATTTACCCTGACTGAAAAGTAAAACACAAAGGCTGAAACTTAGAGTGAGAAAAAACTTAACCCACATTCACCTGTATGTTGAAGTGTCTCATATTGCTCTTCCTAACCAAATTTCCTGATTGGAAAAGTCCAGATTTCTTCTTTCATCCCTCCTAAGTCTTACCAAAGGCGTTTTTATTTGTTTGGCCTCCATGTTACTCCTTCATGATTCTGCAGCAAGTTTTTTCAGGTAAGCTGGAAATGCAGGTGCTGGGACTGACAAAACCTTCATGGCAGGGTCACAAAGGTTTTATTTGCCCAGCCCCTGTCCTCAGCCTCAGCCCCTGAGGGAATCACTCAGAACCATCCTCTACCACTAGAGCTCCAACTCCTCAAACTCCCTCCTCTCAACTTTTATAAATTATTATAATTATTTAACTTTTCAAAACCATGTTTTCAGAAACCTGCAGCTCACAAGCTAACAAAGATTTTACACCTTTCTGTATTTTCTAGTCCTTATAATTGACAGGTTTCTGTCAAGTAAAAAAACCCATTATCCACCTGTTAGCAGGAAAAAGCATTAACAAACACATGCAACACTGCTTGGTTAGGCAGAACATTTCACACCTCATTACTTAACTGAGAAGTTAGCCTGGTGTTCAGTGCACAGAATTCCTGCTGATTCCAGTAGAATAAGCTATTTGTATAACTCAAAATAATTACCATGTCATATACATTACAGATTTAATTAATTCACTACACAATATTAAAGTCCAGATTTCTGAGTTCTTCCCAAATCATGTGGATTTGCAGTTGGGACTTCCCATTTCATTCCATACTAATAACTGTTCTCCAGGTCTGAAAACCAAGAGGGATCTTTCAAAATAGCAGGGTCAGAAATCTTTTTGTTAGGGATTATTCAGACAATATTGAATTTTTCTGTTATTACGAGTGGAGTTTTTGGGACATGGCAGTTCACAGCAAATCAATCCCTCTTTTGCAGATTTTGAAAGATCTATCAGCACAGTAAGAGTCCCAGCTTTTAGGGGTTTGGGGTATATAGGCTTCTATGTCCACACATTATATTTCATCATTTATAAAAAGTCATTCTCATTTTTTACACTCTTCTAGCTATTGCTCCGAAATTAGCAGAGCATCAGGTACAAGGAATCTTCTCAAAACAATCCAATTTCCATACCAAGTTGCCAATTTTCCTTCCTTTTGATTTACTAGGGTGTTTTTTTGAGATCCAAACTACGCAAGAACCAGCAACATATCCAGCAAGATAGCACCAGCTATCACTACAGTTATAGGTATGCTGTTATGGCTCTGCTTGTAGGTGTGCATTTATTTATTTACTTCACAAATCATTACCCCTGACACGAATAAAAGGAGAGAAAAGCTCAGTTTCTGAAGATCCCACTGTTCCAGCGCCGTGACACCCAGCACAAGTGCATTAGACAGAAAGGAGCCATTGTACAGGAGCAACGTGCGAGGCAATACCTTGGCGGGGCCAGGCAGGGACCCAAGGAGAGGGGAATGACAAATAGCATCCTACAAAGATGGAAAAGGTCACTGCAATAAAAGCAACCTGGGGAACTGGGAGCAAGTGAAGCGTTGCTACAGACTGGAAGAAAACAGAAAATCCAAACAAATGGAACAGAGCAAGAGACACAATTTCCTTCATGTATGAATGTGCAGACAGAGATGTGGAATCATTTGGGAGCTGACAAAATGGAACAAGGTTCCCTCTATGCCTTGATGTGAATCGATCTGAAAATTAAGCATTTACTCAGGCCAGTGATTAACTTCTATGAACATTCAAAGTCCTCGACTTTCTGTGTCATGGTCTGTCAGGAACATAAATTATGCATATTTGCAATGTAACAAAAAAGGCAATGTTTGGTTGATTTGCTTCTGTGAGAAAAAAAAAAATTCCCTCATCTGTAGTTTTAGTCCATAATCGTTTCAGACATTGTGGGAATTACAAACTCCACAGGAACTGGATCAGTTCAGGACTTGCACTGGAGCTCCTGACTCCCTGGAGCATTGCAGGGCCAGCTGGGCACAGCCACACCAGGGCAGGCACGGGGTGAGCAGAGAGCATCACCAGAGAGCCCAGCAAACACCACACTCAGCTCCGAGTGCAGCCCAGCTCAACATCTGCTGCTTCTCCCAGGAGAAGTTTGTGTAACCCTGCACCAAACTAAAGCAGCTGCTTAGTGGAGGAACCACAGATTTTTATTACATTCCCACTGTAGCAGTGTCTGCACAAGGTAGCTGAAGTTGAGACTCTAAGAAAGACAAAAGCCTGGTCTGCAAAAGAATTCAGCAGCAGAAGATGCAGTGATGCAGGCACAGACCTCCTTACATGATGGCTTATACATTTGAAGAGCTGGGTTAGGAAGTCACAGGAAAGAATATTTTGCTTGGCTGAGCTCTGTTTTCAGCAGAGGTTTCACCAATAAAGCTGTATATGCAAACTCTTTTAGGGCATGTGCTCCCAGAGGGCAACAGTGCTGTGACAGGAAAACACAAAGGGAAAAATATTCAGAGTAAAATGACAGAGTCCAGATTTCTTTCTGTTTATGCTGAAGGGATGTTGCAGACATGTATGGGAGAACTGCCAGGCAAAGAATCAGGCATTAATAGGGCAAGAAAAAAACCAGCACTGAGAATAATTACTAACCACTGATCAATTTCTCCTGTGATGTGGTGAAGTTTCCTATCTCCTGTACTTTTTAAAATAAGACTGAGTATCTTCTGAAGGAAAAAGCCCTAATTTTGATTGATTTCATCATGTTTTATATGAAGACAAACTCAGTTTCTAGAGATATTAATGTGATAAATAGGTGACATATATTTACAGTTTGCCTGATAAGGTGCTAGTATTTATAATCATATTAGAAACAGGCATCAAAACTGTAAATCCATTAATATAATTTTATAACTAGGAGTAATAATTAAGCACTAGATAAATGCACAATTTATCATTTAAATAAACCAGAAGTGTATGGCATATCAAAATCAGAAAATCCATAAGACAAGATATTGACTCAGATGAAAAGTGTCTCCTTGTCTTCAAGTGTTTGTAATGGCACTTATTTGGATTTATAGGGAGAAATAAGGACATTATTAAACTTTCTCCTATTACAAAACCAACCAAGCCACCCACAGAACCTTCTGTATACAAACATTCCAAAATATTTTGAAAAAATGATACCCTATATTTCAGGTTCTCTACTTTGTAGCCCTTGAAGTGCAAACAGTTTGCATATGCTCAGCTCTTCACTTTCAATCAGCTACCAAATTGTGTTGGTAGGCAGCTAAAAACATGAAATGTTTTCTAAATGTTGTCTTTCCACATAAACAGCAGCACTACCCACTATGCAAGTTGACAGGACTGTGCCACTGCCAGTGAAAGAGGAATGCAGTTCAGAAGACAAAAAAACTCTGTATCAAAGAACAAAATTATTAGAAAGCCTGAGAAGTTCTTCCCACACAGCACGACTTACAGCAGAGACCGTCAGCAAGAACAGTTTTAGCCTTTTCTACACACAAAGGAAAAACACACAAGCAGCATCTGGACTCAGCATATGAAAGAAAGAGAAGAAAAAGAAAAGATATTTTCTGCTTATAATTGCAGTATCCTCAGTGCCTTTCAGTTTTCAAGCGAGGTATCAAGTCTAGGCACTGATTTTCTTGGTGAAATGACACAGAGCAACAATATGGAGCCTTTAAGTTCCAAAAGCTTCAAAAGCTTCCCAAAGTTTCCCAGTTATTGGTGAACTCTAAGTAGCTGCCACAAGACAGAATAAGCATTGGCAATGAAAAAAGGCCTGGCTGGCCACAGCCACTGAGTTGTGTCCTGGCCATCAGGAGAGCTGTGAGAACACAGCAATTCACAGAGAAATGGAAACTTGGGAAGACTTTGCTGCAGCTGCTTTGCTGGGGGGCTTTTATTGCTACAGGGGTTCCCAGTTCAACGCATTTACAAACCTTAAGAAATCAAAAGCAGCTTAAAAAAAATTCTTCCCAACTCTCAAAACCATGGTGAGTTTAAAAAAATCCATAAACAACAGAATTCAAGTGTTTTCAATTCTATAGTTTTTTGTAATCATTATCATTTTTATTACCATAGAACCTTTTGTTTGAGATTTGATTGTTGCTATTATGAATTCATAACTTAATAAACAGAATGTTTCTGAGGTATCTTAATATCTAGAATCACATCTGGCTGAAATTCAGACATCTGCAGCCATCATCAGCCCAGGGTACAGAGATTAGCAGCAGCAATAATATCAGTCATAGTTGCAGCAACGTGGAGCTGATACCTTAGAAAAAGCACAACCTTCGGTTTCAGTGGGAAAACATTGTTCACGCTGTTCCCCCCCATTCCTAATTCCAGTTCTAAGCTCTAAAATTAGACTCAGTGCTCAAGAGATGCAACAGAATGAGAATGTAACTGGTCATTAAGGATTTAGAGAATTTAAGTATTAGAAACAAATTTGGAAAAAGATTATTTATTTAAAGGCTTTGCTGCTATATCCACACACTGTTTAAACAATACATGTACACAGACACTCCTGCTTACAACATCAAAGCTAGGCCAGGCTCCACAGCAGAAGCAAACACAACTTACTTTTAATTTGGAAACAGAATTAAAATGATCAAGCTACCACCTTTTTTCTGCATTGGTGTAAAACAACATCAGAAGAAAGCTCCTTATGGCATTTCCTTGTGAATATGTTGAGTAAGAAGCAGCCCTTCTCAGGAGAATTGTATACACAACTGTAATGCAGAGCTGCCTTTTGGAGACAGTTATAGGAAAGAATAGGAAATAATTTAGAAACCCCAAACCTGAAACCCTAACTAATTTTAACTGTTGCTGCTTTAACCATAAATTGACAAATTCTACAACGTACTATTCTGAAAGAGGTTCTAAAAGATGCTGCCTGCAATCTTAATCATATACAGCAGTTAGGACAGGAAAGTGATGGGGGAGGAGGCCAAAATTTTCTTTCTGATTAATGTTCCTCCTTACCTGACCCAAGAAGTGATACACAGAGATCAAACAAACAAAACCAAAAGTAAACACAAGAACAAACATCAAGCAGCAGAGTAAAACAACACCCTCTCTGCTGGCCCCAGCTGCACTATTCATAAGGGAGGAAGATTCCAATTCCTTTTCTCCCTTGTTTCTGCGCTTCCCTCATTTCCTGCTGAGCTATCCAAAATCTTTTATTTAGCCTCTTGAGTGACCAAAGGCAATTGCTCACCAGATTAAAAAAATAATAAAAATTAAAGCTATGGATTCTTGATTTTTCTGGTTGCCAATGTATTTTCTGTCCTGTAGGCTGGTAGGTACAGAAAATTGAGGTCTCCATTCAGTAGGGGGTGATGCTTAATCATCTGAAGGGATGTAATTATTTTTCTATAGGATCCATTTATTTCTTAAAGATGAAAATACTTCTGCATTTTGGTTTCCATTATAGAGCAGAAACTGGAAATACTTCTTTATTTGATGCCAGATTGTAAGAGGGCTATAAAACAAACACTTCCAAGCACTCCCAGCAGAGGATCTAAAATAAGTCCTCTAGCTACAGTGCATTAATGAAAGTTCTGGCTTCTTTCAGAAAAGGTTTTTACAAACTAGATTAAACTGCATGGAGGTGGTGGTAATTACACATTAATAATAATGAAATTCTATAGACAGGGAGTACCTGTGGAACACGGGAGATCCATCTAGATATTTATACTAATATTGATATTTTACATTATATTTCCACACAACAGGCTCATAAGCAAAAGGAGTCTCATTCGTTATTTCAACTCTAACTGACAACATTAAAGAAGAACAATAATTTCCTTCAAGACAACCTGTTTCTCTTTTCTTCTCTCCTTGCTGCCAAAAACTGCCTGTGAAGAAATCAAAGCAAACCCTGTATTCTAAGCAGAGTCCAAACCCCTCCCTGGGTGATATTGCTACATTGAGCCAAATGGTTTGTATCCTGGTTTCTGAGCCAAAAAGACACATTAACACCAAAAAAATGGGAACCATCCCCCTTCCAGTTAAACTTCAGCAAGTTCTTAGCAATCATGACAATATCTAAAGCACAGTTTGGAATTTTCCCCCAAATCAAAATACTTCAGTGCTTCTATTTTCTCATTCTTAGAGTGGTTGAAGCTGATGAATGTGTCCAATTATGGATCCATTATATGAAAATCTGATGTGTGAGTAGGTCTGTCCTGTGTCTTTTACACAGACTGAAAAATGAACAAACAAACAATCTTTGTGAGTTCAAAATTTGGTTTAATACCAATAAGTCCTCTCTAATAAAGACAGAAGTACAAACAACAAAAACCCTTCTCTTTTTGTACATAAAGTTGAAAACCAGCATCTAATATTGTATTTTTACTGAAGCCATTAAAATGGCATTTCAACAAGCTTAGTCACCTTATATTACAAGAAGAAAAAAAAAAAAAAACCAAACCAAAAAACCCCACACATATGAGAGGAAGAAATAAACCCATTCCTATTGTTAGCTGTAAGGAACCATCTCAGGAAATGGTATGGCAGGAACTGACCTTCTTTTAAAAGGAAAAAAAATCCACTAACTTTTCATGGGTGAAAGGTCTCATATCCTTCTACAATGTTTGTGTTTTTAAAAATACTATCAGCAGGTGCACCAGATTTCAAAAACCTCTTGTCCTTCATCACATATAATTGTGCTGCATATTATATTAAGAAATACAAGCAGAGGAATGTAAGTGATGGGAGTTCAATTAAAAGCAGCATAATATCTTGTTGCATAGAAAATGATTCTGCAACTGAAACAGGTTCTAATGAGAGAAAAAAGGAATACATTTTCACATATTTTTAATTACACAGAACTTCCTCAAACATGATTTTTAATAATATATTCCATTAGGTTAACATGATATTTAAAGAAAGTGCATTTTCTGATTTCATTTCAAGTCTGATTTTGAGCAATTATTGTGTCATTGTTCTGCAGTAGAAAGGTTGAATTCATTTACTGTGTGGTTATGCTAGTTATGATTGATGTCGCTTCTCCAAATGATAAACCAATCACCCCGATGATGTAATGTCATTTTAACAGTGCTATAATCACATTTCTCTCAAACTGGGAGTTCTGATGAGTTCTAACAAAGATTTATTGTAGATTAAAGGCCTTCATAATATCAACAATAGATTGCTCATTTGATAGAATATTTGATTAGGTAATTTTTTCAGGCAAACGGTTTTTTCCATATATATTAAGCATGGCTCTTGTGAAGGGCACAGGGCAACACACGTGGATGAGTGGCTCCTCATACCCAAAAAAGTTTCATCTTAAACCTGTTGAGGAGCCACCCTGCAATTACAGAGCTTGAAGCAAGAAGTATCCAATCAGACAAACAAGAGGAAGCCTCTATAGTGTAATTAGTAGAAGACATTGGCAAATATTTCATATTCAGCATGTACTTTGAAGACTAGGAGAGAAATATTTGAAGAAGAAGCTAGAAAATGCTAGCAAAAATTATGCATGATTGAAGATTATCTGGTAAGCATCTACAAATCTTCCTTTTTTAACCCAAGCACAAATTTAAGTAAAATATTTACATTTAATTACTGTCTATTAAATGTCTGGATCTATGTTGCTAAGTTTCCAAAGGAACTAAAAAATAGATATAAAAAATATTTAAAAAGAAAAATAAAGAAAAAAAAACACTACCAGAGCATGATCAACCTTTTCTTGTCATGTAGATGGTAAAAGCCACTCTGAAAATCTTTCAGAGATAATGGTAAGCCACAAAAAGTAGTAATTTCTCCAATTTAATGTACAATTCATAATCTGTCGTATCTTCTTATAAACTCTACAAAGAAACATTGTGAGAACTAAAGAAAAAAGTGACACCACTAGGAAATGCTCATTATTTTCCAGAGGATGCTTTAAGTCCAGAAGAGCTCATTCTACAGAACACTCCATGGTGATCAAGCAATTATGCATGTGTGTAGGGTAAAAAAATATAAAAAAGGACACCTGCATTTATACCCTGAATATTGAAAGTAATTTTATATTATATGACTGTTTATTAAAGAAATAAATGGGATATGTGAGGAAAAAAGTGTTAAAATGTAGAATGAACAAAGCAAAGCCAATCAGAGGATGCCAAAAAGGTTCCTTGGGTCAGCCCACAGTAACAACTGTCAAATACAAAGCTTTTAAGGATACAAAGAAACAGTGATTATGATTTAAAATGAAGCATAAAGAGCTCTTCCATCAAATTTTCTGATGTTGTTTTACTGCCACTTCCTTCATTTGGCTTCCTAAGAAAAGCCATGCTGGTTCCCTCAGTCCCAGCAGTGGCTGTAATTACCAAGTCCTCAAGTATCCACCGAGTCTCTTTTTTTAGCTCACATTCCCTGACCTTGATTTTCTTCTCCTTATTTCATCCCTCTCCCATTTACTTTTCCCATTTCCCTTTAAAATCTCATCAACTGCTTGATCCACCACACCCTTTAGGCAACGTTCTCTCACTCTTTATTCCTTTCTTCAGCTGTGAACATTCCCTGTTCCTGAGCTCTGAGACAGGCAAGCATTCCTTCCTGCACACAGACAATGATCCATCACCAACCCAGGAACCAGAGCTGCTTCTCCCATGAACATCCCTTTACTTTTCTCTGCCCTAGGGTGCCCTGTCATTTATTCCCCTTGGGCTCAAGGTGCTTTTGTGATTCTCCACAAGCTGATCTCGTTCTTAGCACTCTGCCATCACCTACTTTCCTACCCCACCATCTTCTCTGAGTATTTAAGTGTCCTGTGAAAATTCATTGGGGAGCTCCAAATTCTGCTTGCTGTCTTCCAAATAACTGCTCACCCTGTGTCAGGTGAAATGCTTCCTTGAGAGCATTTAGTGAGAGATGTTGCTGAGACCCTTTTGAAAACACAGAGACCCTTCAACCAGCTGGATCACCCTTATACAGAAATGGCTGAGCCCTGCAAAGGCCTCTTGAATGCTCCTAAGGCATGAAACCACAGCGACTCAAAGATAAATCACAGCCACTTCCTGACCCCCTCCCCACTGCCATGGCTTCTGCCATTACAGATTTTGAGGCCTGCAGCTCCCAGATCACCCCAAATCTCTTAAAACCTCCTCAAAAATGGCATCATATTTTCCATAACGATACACTCGAGGAGCAAGAAAGCACACTCAGTTTCTGAATTGTGATTTATTTGTGCAATTATATTTCAACACACATGAACAGGGTTAAAGGATAGCTCAGGATGGAAGGAGCCCCAGCAGGTGCCCAGGCCAGTGTCCTGCCAAGCCAAGGCAGCTCTGAGGTCAGAGCAAGTAGCTCAGCATTTCAGCCAACACATTCTCAAAAAGCTCCAAGGACAGAGGCTGGACAGGCTCCCAAGGCCACCTGCTCTAACCTAATGCTTAGGGAAAAAAATTATCCCTAATATGCACTTTGAATGTTCTGTTTCAAATTCTGCTCCCTGCTCACCCCCAGCCCCAGTTAAAGAGGGGGTGCACCCCAGCAGTCCCACACCACACAGAACCCCAGTGCTGCTCTGAGCTGCCTTGTTACAGCAAAGAGACCCCTTGGGCAGACCAGAAACTGCATAGAAGCTCTAAACTTACTGTGTTCAGTTAAAAGACACACAACATATATCTATAACAAAAAAAACCAAGGTGCTAGAGTAGCTTCTTTTGATTTGTCTGTATTTCTTAAAAGAGACTGCATCTTTCCCCCTCAGTTTATGGCTGTCAAAAGGAAAAGTCAGCACCCACTAATAAAAATTAAAATACAAAAATTAAGAGAGGAAAAAAAGAAGCAAGAAAACCCTAGGTACTACAGATTCCATGACTGATAGAGCTGCAAATGTTTTAAAACAGTGGCCTGAAAGACAAGAATTAATTTGCTGAAAAATAGCAGATCTTAGTTAAATGTGACATTGTAAGTATAGAACCAGACAGATTCAAAAACAAGAACAGACACAGACTGGCAGAGGCAACATGCATTTTTATATACAAACCCTCATACCAAATGATATATTAGATTAGCCCATGCAGAACAAAGAACCATTGTGTGTACATTTCTCTCCTACCAGATGCAACAAGGAGCAGGAAATCTACTTTGAAAAATAAATCCCTCTGATGACAAGAATTCAATAATATTTTTTACACAGCTTCTACCATACTTCAAACTAAAAATCTCTCTATAGTAAAATGAAGGAACACCATATATGATGGATTGTGTTTCCAGGAATTTTCCATTAACTAAACCAGCAAGATTTTCTTTGCCCCATTTCCATAGATGCTCTCAATTTTCTGCTGATGCAAGAACAACATTTGCACATTAAAAAAGAATGCATAAAACTGGCACAAACATGTCACAAACAAACTCCATATGTTTGCAATTTTCTTACCACTGCTGGAAGCCTGCTGTGGCCCTGAACACGCTCTCAGCAGATATGAGTTAGGAGAGAACTCCTCGTCAGGATTGGTGTCCATGATTTGATGGGACGTGTTGCTGTCTAGCAATGGCATCTGGCAGCTAACTGGTGGAGGATTATGAGAACTGGGCAGCTGAGCAGATGGGAGAAGGCTAGACGAGGATGTAGGTGGAATGGGACGACCTGGGAAAGAGGACACAGGGATCAAAGATCAGCAATGAGTGTAATGAAAAACCCCCACCAGCCAAGTAATTGCACGGTAATTGTCCATAGTTATGCTCCATTTCTGCCCTGCACAGCCCCTCAATCTCCCCACTGGTACCAGACTGGCCCTTTGTATCACATTTCCTGAAATTGCATCACATCTGTAAATCTCCTAAAATAATAGTACTGGGCTGATTGAGGGTTTTTTGGCTTTTTTTTTTTTTAACCAGGAAAATTGCTTCAGCACAGGAATCCCTCACAGGCATGAAAGAACCATACAAGCACTTTTCTTCAAGCTAAGGTTCTTCCTAGAATGCTGTGGATCTTCCCAGATCCCACTGAGACATGTCACAGGAGGGGACAGCAGGACTGAAACGCAATTATTCCACTTCAGAGATGGGTCAAAGCTGGAATCTGGGCTGGCACTTCTCAGCTCTGCTGTCCTTCCTCTCCCATTGCTTCCTTCACTGGAGCTGAAGGACCAGAATTTCCTGCCCAGCCAGGTTAATTCCAACTCTAATGGGTATGAAATACCTCAGCCCACAGCAACAATATGGTCTTAGTCACCTAAAGCAGTCAAGTCAACAACAAAAACGTTCATACTTTTGTATCCTATTCTTTTGTGAACTCCCATAACTTTACAGTAATCCATTCCATCAAATGCACACAGATGAAGACAGGTTTTGAGGTTGGTTTTTTTGTTGTTGTTGTAAGTTTATCTAGTGCATTGAAGAAATTCTTTATGAATAATTTAAATGTAAGAAAATATGACCTTTGTGATGCTGCCAAAGTCTATAAGGCAGAGATCTGCTACAAATGTTAAAACACAGCAAAACTACACAAAATGGTGTATCTTTATTGCCATCATTCTTAAAGAAACAGTAATAGAGAATATACACTGATTTTCTCACTAGTTATGTCTTCATTTTGTTGAATAAAGGACCCCTCACTTTATATGAATTACCCTAAGGTTTGTACCATCAGGCAAATATACAGAATCACACATGAAATTCCAAATGAGGGAGAAAAAAAAGGCAAGAAAATGAAAAGTTACAGCTATAATATCATATAAATGATATTTGCGATGCAGCAATCAACCAAAGACACACATAGATGCTGAAAACCACCAACTTTGCACTGCCTGGTACCAGCAAATAGCATGAAGCACTTTCTTCCCTTCAAAACTTTTGAAATAAAATAAGTACCAGAACACAGGCAAGTGACTTTTATGATTATTTGTTATTATATTTTTAACACTGGATAAATTGATAAGACTGAATGACCATGTTATTATATGACAGAAATGGATTTAAGCTACTCCATAGTAATTCCTATCTGCAATCTTTTATGCTACAGAAAATTCAATATGCATTGAATATTTTGATTGTGGACTTGCATTTGTGAGGAAATAATTCTAATATTGATGATAGGAATAATTACTGTTATTATTCATGATTATGCTATTCTTATGAAATACTACCACGAATATCCTAAACATTCTGAATTAGCAAGACCAGCTTCTAATTATTTCTTTGCAATGTGTTGCAAAGCAGCGGAGAGGCTGAGGTTTGACACACCTCTGACAGGAACGTGACACTCGTGCCCAATGTATGCATTTAATTTTCACATATTCTGGCTCTGCTTCAACACTGTGAAGTTGAAAGAAGCAGCTTTATAAATTCTAAATCTGCGCTGACTGCATGTATCATATGGAAATATATTACTATACTATAAAACTGTTGGATGTGTGAGGGTATGAGATGAAGGAAAAAAGAATTTCCTTTTGTGGAAACTACATATGGTATTTTAGAGCAATTTAGGTACATTTTTGCAGAATACATTGAGAAATGAAAAAAACCCCTCAAACCTTAAGAATTCTTTTGTCAGGAATGGTAATGACATTGTTACCATATGAAATAATACAGCCAAAATCCCTGAAGAAAATGCAAAGTGTCTAATTACTGCAGCTCTGTTTGTAGGTGAGAGGAGCCAGAAGGTAGAAGCTGTTAAAATGCTGCTGTTAATAATTTTGGTGGGAAGTTGGCTCCTGAGGAAGGTGTGCCCACAGCCACGTGCTAATGGCAAAACAGAGATGTCTGTGGGTCACAGAACCTACTGCCAATCCATCCTCTGGTTAGACTGCCTAATAAACAGACAGAGTTTTCTTGTGGTTGGAACATTCTTGGTCTATCAAGTTGATTTTTTGCATCCACTAAACATTAAACTCCCACTAGAGCCTCACTGTCTTTGAGAGACTCTTAACAAACATCTCTCCCTGCACTCCCAGCCCCTGAAACAGGATCTCTTAAGACACCCAGCCTTTTGTAAAATTTGGTGGGAAATGAATTGAAAAGTTACTGAACAGGAAGAGAAACACACCATTAAGCTTTTTTGCCTTAGGAAATTAATCTAAGGGTAACTATCTGTAGTACCACAGTCAAGAGAACGGCTTGTGAAAGTCCCAAAGTGTGGGGATGCAGTTAGGCTATAAAGAGCATTATACATGTAATTTATTTGTTATTAAGTGAGAAATAAGGGGATTAATTCATCCTTATATGAATATCTTGGTCAATTAAGTTCAGTGTAACATTTAAAAGAACAGACTAAGGTTTGCAGGTTCTATAAACCTGAGCTCCTTGTCAGACCCAGTCATGTGCCTACAGATATCTCAACAGTCATATTTTGAAACTTCCCAGCTCCTTAAAATAATCTAAATTTTCATTGCTTCTCCATGGGATTTGCAATACCCTACAGTCTACAAAAATGCTGTAACATATGATATCATCATATTCTATTACACTGCTGCTTTCAAAAGTTAAATTACAATAGAAATTTCTACAATTTGTCTTCATATAGTAATATATTAAAGTTTCTCTGAATAAGTTTTTTATCTAGGTGAGCATTGACAGAATCCTATGTAATGGATACTTACAGTGACAGCAATAATGTAATTGTGTAACACAGTCAAAGAAACATAAACATAGATACAAATGCTAGAAAGGGAACCAGACTTAAAGCTGATATATTACATTTTCAAAAGGGAATTGTTATCAGTTATTTTCCCAATATCTGTTCATATACATGCTCATACTGCATATACTCACACGACAAAGATTTGTACAGATACTGAATATAGCATTTGTAAGGCATTTTTGAAAAAGCAAGCAGCCAAGAAGAAAAAACAAATTTCTTCTCCTCCCACCCCTTTCTCCTGCCATTTATCTTATCTTTCTTTTTAGCGTGAAGGGAAAAATGTGGTAACTCTTCACTGAGATTTGGGCTTGCTTTGGTCTTCTCACCACAGAACACCTCAGTCTGCAAAAGGGCCTTCTTTACCCCCCTATCACTTATATTCCATTTTCCTTTTAAATCAGTCTCATGCTTCTTCACCAACCCAGGAATTTTTATGAAACCATTCCTCAATTACTGCTACACTTTAAGTCCTTAAGGCTTAAAATCTGCTGTAGCACCTACATTCAGAAATCAGGCCATGCTCACAGCTGTAATATCTCAAGCCCAGACAAGGAAGAAGAGTCCTGTTCATCTCTATCACAATAAAACATTGGGAAGAGAGATACTTCAGTTGCTATTAGCCTGAAAGTCCACACCATCACCAGAAGGACAAAAAAAAAAAAAATGCAAAGGAAAAAAGACTGCCTGCAATCACTCCCAGCATGAATATTCATAAACAAGAGACACAATCAAAGAAGAGATGCAAGCTGCTCATCAGTTACTGAAGGATATTTGAGATACACTTCTTATACTCTCTGTTCTTCTTTCTCCTTTAAAGGACCTGTAGAGTTTTGTGGATAAATAAAGCCCACGTGTGTGTAAACCCCTGGCCTCTAGATTACACCATGGTGCATGACAGGAAACAGGGAACCAAAAAACCCCCCTGAAATTTAACAACTTCGAGCAGTAATCATGGAAATATGCATTCCAAAATGTGCATGCATGTATTTATATACTTTTTTATATAGTGAAGTATATTTACCCACACAACTCTAGATAGACCTGCATAATATGCAAAAACATACATTATTTTAACAGGTCTAAAGATGAATCCAGACTCCTTAAATAGCTATTTTGCCACTAATTTGGACAGGAGGGAAGATTGCAACCTGTGTGTTGCCATTTCACACTGTTAAGTTACTCATTTCAGTAACTCCTGTCATTAGAAAGTATCTGAGTCCCAGGGGTGGTAAATACTGATCTCAAAGCTTATTGTATCTGTAATGGAATTCTCAAGCTTTTTCCATCAGCAGAATCTCTCTTCTAAGATTACACACGTGTAGCAAACATCTGTGTAGACTGTTCAACCCTGTGCATTTTCAGCATGAATGTGGTATATAACATATATAACCTAAGCAGCATATCTTCATTGATAACTTACATTTGTGACAGAAAATCTTCCTATATGTAGAGGTTCTTATAAGCAAGATCAGCTTTCAAAACTTTAAACAACTGTTTAAACAACTGTTAAGCCTCACAATCAAGGGGTTATGATACAACTGTTCTATTCTTCTCTAAGGATATCCGCCAGGCAAGCAGCCAATAAGCATAAATGACCTGTAATAGCTAAATTAGTCACATAAATTGCTATCAATAAAGCCCCTTTGTCCTACAGCTCTGGTCATAAGGACCAGGGCTCAAATAGAAAACATAGACACAACACAATGTCTCCCTGTGCAATCCTTGGCAGGTTAGACTGCAGAAAGACGGGAAACTTTAAGATAACTGTGTTTTTAAAAAACAGCTCTTTGGAAGATGTAGCAGCATTCAAGCATTAATGATAAGGAAGGAATATTAATATAATGTTCAAGGAAGCTAAGGAAGTAAAGAGTGAAAGCAGAAGAGTTGTTTCTCCATAACTGATGGCATCAAAAACACTGTGTAAAACACTTAATTGGCAATTAAGATTTTGACATTTACTGATTGAAGCTGCTGATATTCATGTTACACCAATACAAGGTATCAGACCCTGTGCAAAGAAATCCCATAAAATTATGTTAGTGACTTACATGATGGACAGGATCATTAACTGCAGTTGCTGCATTGCTCATTTATACCAAAATTATACACAGAAGGATATCTAGCAATGCAATTGGGGGGATATTAACTAGAGGTGATGAAAGAGAAGGATCAGATCTCAGCCTCCTTTGCTCCCTTCCATGAGGAAAGCTGGACAGAATCAGAACAAGGACCATGGGCAGGACCCTATAACAGCTCACAGCCCTCCTCCACTTAACACATTCACACTACGTTTCAAGTCAGCCTAAACTGAAGCACCTACATTGTCAGCATTGCTAAATTCACTTTAAAGAGTGAGAAAAGCTGGTAAATGTGTCAGGAAACAATTAGATAAGTATGATGCACGTTTTTGCAGTGCAAAGCACTATAAATTAAGCAGGCAGTTGATAAAGGTGAAACTTCCCTGAGGTACAGCACATTCAGCAGACTCTCCCCTTCCTCCCCAGAAAAATTGCCTTCTGCAAAAGAAAAAAAAAATCTTCTCCTAATATGTATGCATAGCACTGCTCACCACTGGCCTGGGCACTCTCAAACAGAATTATATTTAATAAATTAAATATATATTGTCCTAACTGGCACAAGGAACATAAACATTTTGTACTTGGTGAATTACTACAGTTAAGTGACATGGGTGGGGAACAGCATGTCTGGTTTTTGTAGCTAAACTGGCATTTGTGCTTCTGTGCATCTGGGGCCAGCACAGCCCCAGCAGGCAAAGCTCTGCTCAGGGGAGAAAGTTCTTTCCCCTAGAACCAAGCATCCTGTGCTGCCAGATCCCTGGAGAGAGGCAGGGGAGCAGCCAGGAGTTAGCCAGGAGCCAGCAGAGATGCTCAGCCAGCTGTGCAGAGCCCTGGCTAAGCCCTGACTCCGCACACCGAGCTTCAACGGGGAGGGACAAAACAAAAGCCCCAAATGAAGTTTGTGAGATAAAGAGGAATGGAATCTAACAGTCTGCGGTCATTTCCTTCAGCACTAAATTGTTTCCTCTTGCCCAAGCTGCTGCACTTCATCTCTAAGGCAAACAGGATTCAAAAGAGCAAAAGATAAAGATATAAATCAGGATTTGGATGACAGAGTTATCACTGAAGAAAAGTGCATCCAGTCCTCCTGAAGCTCCTGTCTCTGAGAGCAAACAGGCACCAAACCAGCCAAGCTAAGAAAAAGATTTTCACAGAGTCTGTTTCACAAAAGTCAAAGGAGAAAACAACGCCTTTCTAAAAGCCCAGACCTGTTTTCTGATGTGTTTAGGTACTTTCCTGCATGACAGCAGACAGTAAGGGACACTAAGGATGTGGCTGATACCATCACATCATACCAGGGAAAGAGAGAATGGCTCTGAGACAATTAAAAGAGAACAGCAAAAGAGATGTAGACACAGTAAGTCATCAGCTGTGATTTATACAACAGTGAAACAGCAAAGGCAATTCAGTAACACAAGTTGTGTTTTTCCCACTTAACAAAATTGGTAACTCCCGACATCTTACTTAGTTTTCTCAACACTTGTTACAAACAATTTTAAAATTATTTATTTTACAAAAACCAAAACAACAAACCATTGAAATATATTCATATTCAATATATTTCTTCTCCCTCTCCTCTGAAGCAAAACCATTTATTGCACAACCAGGAAAACAGTCTGAGAACTGTAGATAATAGAAAAGAGAAAGATGAAGAACCACCAGCAAGTCCTGATCTCTGTTTTTTTATTACAGATCCATTCCAGAAGCTCGTTTAAGCTTTGTTATCTTCCTTAAACCATTTGACCTCTGTATGTGATTAATATTTTCTGCAGTACTGCGCATGTGTAATCTTTGAGTATGGAAATCACTGTACCAATGCGAGATATTATCATTGCAAAAACTCTGCAGGAGAATGAGACTAACTTGGAAATCAATCACTTCTGACTTCCAGTGTTAAAGTTAAATTAATTTTTCTAAGCAATCCATCTACAAAATGTATCAGTTGTATGAAATTTGGATATTAAAAATAAGGAGACAGTCATGACTTCAGAATTACCTAAACCAATTCAGTATGTAAAGGAATAATTTGCTGCTGTCAAAAGCTAATGTCACTTAATTCTTGTCTTGTTAAATCATCTGATGCCCCTTTCTTTTTTAGTTAAACAAAGATAAATAATAAAAGCAATTTACAGCTAGAAGATGTTAGGGTTCTGCAGCTGTTCAATGTCTTCTGGGCAGATTAGATTCTGTAATGAGAAGTTACAAGCCTCATTTTATAAAAGCTGTTGCTGTCTCGGGAAAGAACATCAGTGAATAAGATTAGAAAACTCTTTTCCTTCATGAACCTATTACACTCGCAGGCTGATTACTTGGCATATGTTTGATACCTTCATAACTGGAAAACAGTAATTTGTTTCAATGATTTTTTCCCATCACTCATAAAGTCAAAATGTCTCCTCTAATATCTCCCTACCTCTGATTCAGCCAGGAAAAACAGAGACAAATCCATGGGAGCAAAACTCACACCAACCAGAATTAATTTAACTTCCCTAAAAAAAAGGTTCTACTGAACTAACTCTAAGGGTAACTAACATTAAATTGTAACAACTTATCTGCTGCCTTGTGGGACAAAAATAACGTTCTAAGATTAGGAATGTATTTAGAAGAAACTTATTGGAAGATCCACAACCATATGTGAAAGAACTTTATGGTAACTGAATAATATGTGCAGCTTTTAAAAATTGGGAAGAAAGAAATTTCCCTGTTTATCAATCTCAGCTAAACATTCCCTGATGTCAGGGAATTCCACTAACAAAGGGATTGTAATTAGGCCCTGGGTAGGTAATTAGCACACACCCTGTGAAATCTTCCCTCTCAGATCAATCTAGAAGTACTTGATTTGATCTTTATTCGGAGTTCAGACTAAGCTGGACTACAAACTTGTTTCCACTATCCAAACACCTTCTGTTTACCTTCACCTTATTTTAGTGAAATTCTAAGTACTGTTAAACAACCACTCACACCATCTCCACTGCATATTCCCCTCAATGTTGGCTTCATGTCTATTAGAGAAATTTATTTCCAGGAACATTGCAACACTCAGCGATTCAAGTGCCTGGAATCACTAATAGGTGGGATAAATAACACTATCTTGAACAAACATGAGAAAACTCCAACCTGTAATTATTTAACAAACTCTGAGAGAGTGGTGTATAGTACTAACTGGTGGGAGTTGGATAATGATGATGGGATTTGTGTTAACTCTTGCAGCCTACTAAAACAGCAGCTCCATTTTCTGGAGGAAAAATGAGGAATGAAAACAAGGCTTCACATGATCCACTTATGTAAATGGCCAAATAATTTAAATAATATGTTTAAAATCTGCTCTACCATGTGCCAGTGCTATATCCTGGCTAATTCTGCTTCAGGCTATTAAAGTCTACTTTTCTTAGTTCCACCTACAGTTGGTGTTGCTATTATGGTGTTGCTATTTGCTTTCCAAATGTGTGGTGAGCACACTTCTGAATTAGTGCTATCATCCCACTGCTGTGCCACACTCTAGAGATGTTTGTATTTTAGTGCTGGGGGATAGGGAGGTGTGGTCAGAACAGCATCAGGAATTGTTCTTCCATTATTTTTGAAACTTAAATAAAATAATCTTGAGATTGACATTTTCCTTGCTTCATCTGATTTCTTCTCTCAACACCCAGTCTTGCACTTCTAACATCCCCCATATTGACTTAGCAGAAGTTTTGGGTGCACAAGCAAACCCAAAGTTTGACTTTTCTGTTCTCTCTGTCACTGGTGGGATTTTCCAAAGCACAAAAGCATTGCTTTGAACCTGCACTTCAGGTTGCTATCCTTTTTCCTTAAACATTTACCATGTGCTGCAGAAGTTTAAGACTGCTGTGATATTTTACACTGAAGTGTAAACTATGTGTGCCCCTACAGAAGTTACCACACCTGTAACACATCCTCCTTCCAGACTGAACAACCATCCCAGCATTCAACAGCAAAGCACAGTGAAATCTCCATGTCAGTCCATGCAAACTCTATTTTTGCCTTCAGCCAGGGCTTCTGCAGTTTTCTGAAGTCCTGAGGAGCTTTTGAACAGGGAGAAGCTCCCCCAGCTGCAGTCTTTTCCTGACTGGAATACCAGGCTGCTGTGTTCATTCAGTGCGGGATAATCCTCTCTGCTCAGGTCTAGATGATGATGCTTTGGGAAGGCCGACCTGGAACAGAGACTGGACAGAGCCAGAGAATAAAGTGGGTATTTATTGAAAGACCTCTAGGATACATCTTGGGCAGGACAAGAGCCTGGCCAGGGCTGCACCCAAGGTGGACCCAGAATGGTCACAAAATGGACAAACAGTCACGAGGTCTCACACTTTTATAAGATTTGGTCCAATTACAGCGTCAGGTTGTGAGGGCTCATCCTTTTGTTCTCATCCAGTATTGAAAAAGGTTTGAAACATTTCTGTCTTTGTAAAGGTGATTTCTAGTTCAGAGTTTGGGAAGTAGACTCAAATAAAGAAGCAGCATATAAACTACAGTTTGTAGGCCCTACCTTAGCTGAACACTGGAATCTGCTCACTTTGCTTACATGAAAACTGAAAAATATTTATTCTTAAGTGAGAAGGTTTATGTCAAATTTCCCTTGATGTGAAAAGATTTAGCCAAAATAAAACATGATTGGCAGACTGCAACACCACAGCGATCAGACCATTAATTATTTTACCACTGCTGTGTATCACCATAATTAATAGCACTCTGTGAGACCAATACAGGAAATTAAAATTTCCTTTTAATGAAAAGAAATTGCAGACATGAAAGGCCACTATATGAAAAATGGATCTTGATTCTGCAGTACTAAAATAACCTGCAACCTGATTAAAAGGCGTTTGGAAGCACAAAACTAGATGTGTTAAAAAGGTAAGAAATCTTTTCATTATAGATAGAGTTGCCAGAATGAAGGAATAAAGATACAAGTTCTTCCCCTGCAACAAATGGGCTCTGTTCCATGCCTTTTGGTAAAGCAAAAACCCCACTGAAAATCAAACAGGCTACAGAATAGCTTGAATGTACCATTCTGTATTTCAGCACAAACTGGATCTTTAAAATAATGACAGTTTCTCTCATCTTTTCAATCTTAAAGCACTGTAAAACTACAGCTTCAGAAATACATGGACAGAGAGAAATTAAAGCAACTGAAGCTGAAATACGCTACTTAGGAATCCAAAGTTTGTTTACACCATTAGAAGGCACTCAAATATATATCCCCATAAATGACAAGGTCCCAGCAGCAAATTAACAGGAACAATTTTCCCATCTCAGGAGCTGTCAAGATGGGCTCTGTTAGCCAATTTATCTTACTCTAGCACATCTCTGGTGCTTGTCAATCAATATGTGAAACATTTGGTGTTGATTGCCATTTTTCTATCCACTTCCTTTTGCCTCTCGTACCAGGCAATTTACTGCAAGTCAATCAAGGTTGAAGCAGACCTTGTTTAAATAAAACACTGTTGAGTTCTTTTCACACCAACAATTTCAAAAACAGAATGAGCTGTAGCTCTTCACATTTACATTTATACTACTTTTTCTGTTTTTCCCAAATGCCATGCTCAAGCTATAAGTCATAACTAAACTCAGCCGAAGGCTTATGGAGAAATCAGTCAAGGAAGATGAACTGCATAGAACTGTATATGCTTTTGCTGTCAAAAATTCAGGCTAGCAATGGAGACAGAGAACACCAAAAAGTACTTAAATAATCTGGGATTGTTTCTTTTTTACCCTTGCTTGAAGTCAGGTCTCTGCACCAGAAAAACAACTTCTAACTTGTCCAAATTTCTTAACTCTGGATAAATAATTCAAATATTCATTTTGCTGATATTTTAAAGTAACAGGGAGCTCAACTACTGTGTTTATAGCTGTGTTTTACAAATAAATATATGAAGAAAATAAATTCTCCCAACTTAGAACTTGGTCCCATGTCAGACACACCGACAGCTTCCCCCTCACATCCAGATGAAACAATGGCAGAACAATCCCAGGTCACATCACATCTAATTTTGGCACTACCTTAGCACCACTGCAAGCAGTCAGGCAGAGAAACAGGGCAGAAAGAACATCCTTTGCATAATGTTACAGGTGTACAACTGAAACTATATGCACCTACAGTAAGCAACATTTCAATTTTTTAAAACTTGGAATTTGCTTCTGCACAGAAGCAAACACCACAAATAACTTGGTTTTCCAAACACCACCCACAAAACCTTTCTACTGTGCTCAACGCCGGTTTAGTTTTTAGGTTCACCATGGGCTGCAGAATTAACCCCACCACAATTCACACCAGTGGCACACAGAATTACTGTCCTCTGAGCTAGAACAGCCATTAAACACCTGCTGGGTGCTACAACTACATTTAGGCACTACAGCTACACAGTTTGGCATTGATTTATTAACACCATTATTTATTATATCCCCATATGCTAAATCCAACCAAATGCAAGTCAGACCAAGCCCTAAGATCCCCAAAGTAGTAATCTCCTGTGGGTAACACAGGACATACTCCTTTAATAACAAAGAGAAAGAAAGTGACCATGTTACTGTTGTTAGTAAGATCATCCACTCCTGCCCTTAATTCTAAAAGATACAGAAGTGCCAGACATGCAAAACCTCACAAGCTCAATCACCATATACATATGTCAGCATACATAGAATATCTATTATTTTATAGATATTATATATATACACAGAGTAAATACATCACTCTCTTCATGTTAGAAAATGAATAGCCATTGAAAGAGAAAAAAAATCCTCAGCTTCTTCCCTGGTCAACAACTTACAAATTTGCAACAACTCCCGAAATTGTCTGTAATTAATACCTTGTAAAATTTAATGACAAGAAAATCCCTGGTCATTTGCTTGTACTTTTTTATGAGACCTAATATCTTCTTGATCTACAGCACATGAAAGGAAATAGATAAATGCCTGAAACAGAGTCAGAGACTGAGTGAAATATAAAACCAGTGTATTACAAGGCATATACAATCACAAGTCTCATCCTGAGCAGCGTATTTAAAAAATCCTTGTTATGCCAGCATAACAAATGCTACAACTCAAATTGGATGCACGTCACTATCTTTTGAGTAACAAATGCTCCAGGTCTCCAGATACATTAAAAAATAATAAATGTTAAACAATTTAGAGTACTGGTCTCTTAGGAAGGAAAAACTTCTGCTGTTTATCCTACCCAAGGGGCTACTGTAGGTAACCCTTCTCAGGGAGGCTCCAATTTAAGGATCTTCCTTTACTCTGCTGCAAGTAACAGATGAAAAAAAAAAATCCCCAAAGTCGGTTAACATATAAGAGTTAAGGGTATACCACATATATGAATGTTACATAAACACATACAAATATAGACATACACACAGACACAAATATATGTGTATGCACACTGGGATATCTGGGGTCCTAACACCACCAAGAGTCAATCTTGGAGTTATTTTCAGAAAAAATTCTCACTACTCATGTGAAAGAAGTTATATGTTTTACTTGACATTGATATCACTAAAACAAACAAACAGAAAACAACCAAAGCAAGGGGAAAAAAAAAAATCCAAACCAAAATGAACAAACCAGCAAGTTGGAGGTATTACAAAGTATGTCCTGCAAGGCAAAACCAGTTAGTCTGATTTATACCAATATGATGTAAGATCTGATTCAGTAACAACAGCCAGGAGCCCAGAGTAAAAACTATCATAAAAGATATAAGTAACATAACAAATCCAGATTCCCAGTTTTAATTAAGGGTGATTTTCCTGCTGTCTTCCAAAAGATGCATCCTACACTAAAGCACGAAGAACCACGCTTATATAACATTTATTTTAGAATTTTCAATGATAGGAGATCACTTACTTATCACAAAAATTCCCTTTCATTCCACCACACCTATTTAAAACATACCTAGAAAAAAATCTTCTGAAAGCCCTGGGCTTCTTGAAATCTAAATTTTGCCCCAGGCCAAGGCCTGACTGAGATTTTTACAGTCCTCTCAGCTACATGGATGCCACTCAGAGTTTGCAGAAAGTTCATGTCTGGAATTCAAGTTTACAGCTGGCCTTAGTCAAATTATTGGAAAAGCATTTCCTCTGAAATAAACCCAAACACAACAAACAACTCCCTACACCTGCTTAGGAAGTATTTCTCTTGGCTCACAGCAAAGCCTGTCTTTTCATCAGTAGGATTTTTCCCCAACAAGTTGTACCAATTTTCTGGTATATGCTTTCTGACTGTGAATATAAAAGGCAACATAAGATGTTTCTGTCACAGAAGGAAGCAATAGGTGATGGGTGGAGTTATTTATTAACTGAATGCTCTAAATAAGCAACTGGCTCAGGTCAGAGTAATTCACAGACTGTCCCCTCTCTGCCCAGACCCTTTTCCTCTATCCTCCAAATCTTCTCAGACTTTCCACTGGGGCCCTACAAAGGCTGAACACAAGGTTTGATGGATTTTAGGGAATGTAGATGGAGTTAGTAAGACAGAGAGGCTCAATATAGAGAAGCAGTGTTCACTGCCAGAGGGTTACAGAGTTACTTACGATTCTCTCTGAAAAGGTGATCACATATTTCACTACCCTTACCATTACAAAAAGTCCAGGACTTTTATTTGTTCCTACCCTCTTTTTCCCCCCTCTGATACCAGATTGCTTAAAACCTTAATTTTAACAAGAACCTGCAATTTGAGCTGCTAAGAGAACTTCACTTTGCTGTCTCTTTACAGCCCCAGGGACTAATTGAGAAAATTACCTGGAGGCTTGAGGTCTAATGAAAGAAAGAAAAACCTGCTTAAAACCATTTCTACAAAGAATGCTGACAGAAATAGGAACAACTAGGAGATCTTCCAGCCAGTGCAGATTATTACAATCACATAAGAGAGCATGCTGTATGTTATAATGTGTTGGGAAAACCAGTGATAACACAGCAGGTTTCACTGATTTATTTTATTGCAATACATACTAGTGTGATAGGTATGGAGCTTGTTTTCACTACAAATCACAGATCTGAAAAAATGTCTTGATCTAAAACTATTATCGACTAAGAAGGGGACAAGTTCCTTCTGTCCTTGCTAACTTGCCACAGATGAAATTTGTTAAGTGTGTAAGGCTGAAATAATGCTTCTCTCAGCTCTCATGGAGATCATATAAAAGTGGGATTGAGGACCAAATGGAGTGGATATGTAAGAGTCAAAGACAATTTTAAAAGATGCTGTTTTAGCTACACTTAGTGAAATGAAAACTAGAGAGCCCACCCTCCTCTTCTATCAGAAGTCATGACCCCATCAAAAACTGATGTAAAACGATTCCAGCAAGGTTGGTTAATAGAAATAATACATCACAATCCAGCCCATTCGGGGCTTTTGTTCTTAAACACTCCAGCAAATGGGCCTGTTTTTTAACTCCAACAGATAATTATGAAGTGCAATAAAAAATTCAAATTATGTTCATAGGCCAGTGAACAACGGCTGTTTCTGAAATCACTGGCAATTACTAGACATAATGGTTCTCAATTAAGCTAGAGGGTATTTTTCAATCGTTCATAATTCACTATTTTAAAAGTACCATAAAAATATATAAATGTGAGTTGTTAATAAAACTTTCAGACCAACAGTGTAGCTGTGTGTCACAGAAAGTAATACTTGCTTTATTTTGATGGTGCTTTTTCCCTTGTGAAATGTGAATTGTGAGTGAAGGGAAGGTAACTACATGGGATTTGTTTCTCTCAGTGCTCCTAAGTGGAAGAGGAGTGATATTTCTTTCTTGAGCAACTTCAGTTTCCCTTAGGAATATGCTCAGCAATCATACATGTCTTTACCAATTCTATTTTTAGATCCTGCAGCTCACTATAGAAACTTTAATGCATATGTAGATGTGAATCAGAGGTATCACTGCTTGCCCACTTTCAGATTGCTATCTTATATATTTTTTAAGGCAATGAAATGGACCAAAATGGAAAAATTAAGGCCTAAAATAAGAAATCTTCAGGATCACGAAATGGTAAATCCCAAGCATCATCTTTCAGTTATGAGCTTGATTCACAATAGATTTCTACCAAATCAAGTAAAACAAATAACAGATGAAGCCATTAAGGAAAGATCAATTGGTGATAATTACTATCCACACTTCACTAAAACTACCACTTACTTATCCACCACATGTTTAACCTTGCATTAGGGAAATAGCACAGCTGCAAATTGCTAAATTCTCACTGTAACTTTACTACATAGGATTAATGATCAGTTTTCTGGAGACATGCCTGAACTACCTGAATAAATGTATTTGACCACACATGTGCATATCTTTTATTTATTTATTTCCAAATTGACAACACCTTAAAAACTTTTTCTCTAATCCAGCCACTTCAGACTTCCTCCTGCCAAGAAGAAAAACTTCCTTGATTTTTATTCAAATACATTTGCACACATATTCCTGGGGAAGAGTAAATCATTTGAGAATAGTTCCCAACTGTAGAAATTCATATTTTCATATTTAAACAGCAACTCAAAGACTGAAGCATGACACTGTGATTCATCAGTGGAAGAGAGCCATTCATCATCCAGACCTCAGGATCTGTTGAGTCTTTATTGCTTTGGCCTCATTAAAATGGTGCAAACCATGAGCTAACATAAATCTGTCTCTCTTAATATTCTCTGCCTTAATTTTTTAACAGCTGCACACAAAGGGAAAGGTTAAAGCCAATCCAAACAGATACAAATACTACTAAAATTGCCTGAATGAACTGTTAGTTATTGGTTTTAGTAATTTCATTTTTTTGTAAAAAAAATTTGATTTCTGAATTAGTAATTAGACTCTTTATTGACCTTCCTTGTTTTTTGTTCTGTTGTAGGATGTGGTGTGTTGGTATTTTTTAATCCCTTCATTTTTATTCCCTTTTCTCTTCTAATTCATTCACTTGTAGTATCAAACTTACAGCTAAAGTAAATCTCAAGTGTTACAGCTGGACAAAGACATCTACATAAGGACTATATTGTAATTCAAACTTCATTCCAAATGGGACAAAAATATTCTGAACTCATTCCTATGCAGAAAACACTTGTTTTTCTATCTCATTAAGATCATCATACAATATCAACAGATGCTTAAAAGCCTCTAGTGCTGAAGGAAATGTTGAGAAAATTGAAACAGAAGTACTTATGAATGATAATCTAATGATACTGCAAAGATTTTACTTTTCTCTACTACATCTAGCAAAACACACATATCCCATCACTCCCTCCACAAAAAGCCAAAACCTGTCATTAAACAGCTACCATTTTTATGTTACTTCTTACTGGTTAGCACTGTGAGCAGGAGTTCATCATTTTACTTCAGAAAAAGTAAAAAAAAAAAAAGAAAAAGGGCAGGGTTGAAGTGTCCCCAAATTCCCCACGCCCTCAGTGGCTGCCATGCCCACAGAACAGAATATTACCATTACATTACAATCACAGTAAACAAGCATCTGGCTGTCATTTAAAATACAGCTTTTCTCTACTGGTAATAAGAAGCATTTTCTGCTAATTTCTGTTATCTGTAAATCTCTCTTGGCATTCCAGCTCTGCACTTAATGTGCTGTACATGCTCCACTTTATGCACAATGAACACTGCCATCAAATGTCAGCATGTCTTCTTGTTATCTTAAAGATAGGCAGGGATTCACTCAATGAAACAGCCAGACAGTAAGAAGATACAGAATAAGGAGATATTTACTTATTATGCCACAGATAGTTAACAGAAACACACACACACACATATATATGTATAAATTTTTCTTTTACACCAGGGAAATAATCATAGTTTTTTGCAATAAAACCTCACTATTATTTCTTGGCTAGCTCTGTTAATTTAATTGCAGAATGGGAGCAGAAGTCAAGTTTAGATCAAGTTACTTATGCATCCATCTACCACATCTCTACAGGACATCAGCCCCAGGTTAATTGTACCTGCTGATTTTCAGGTACCAGAAGCTGAGTTTCAAGTGACTGCCCTTTTTTCCTACATCTTGTTCTTTTAGGCTGCTGAAAAATTAATCTGCAAATGACCCTCAAAAGATATATAAGAGCACAGTGCACAGGTGAGAAGCATCAGCCTTGAAAAATTAAATTTGTGTAATAAATTTTTCTTTCTTGATTTAATGGTGAAAATCACAAGAAACCCAGTTGACTGAATTCACTAGTACGAAGTCAGTACAAGGAATGTCAGAATTCTGCATTGGTTTCAAACTTTAAAATGGACAAAGTGTTTCATATGCATCAGGAATAGCAATATTTTGGTTAAATAACAGAGAATTTTTAAAAGTCTTGACCTCTAATTGAGTGCTTAAATTTTCAATTTTTATTAAACTCTGCGTCTTATTCCCCTCATTTAGATGCTTGCAAAATAAATATAATTATATCCAACTTAAATAACTTTGGAACCTTGAGCTGCAGGTGCTGGTATGCTGTATCTATTACCATATTTTAAACCCTTTTAAGAAGATTGCATTAATTTCTATGATAATTCAGAGCCCATAATGCATTCCAAGATGTGAATAGATGTTAATCACCAAGGAATGATTTTCCTGTATACTAACGAAGTCATGCTGCAACCTGTAACTACTACTTTTAAAATTCAATATTGCCACTGAAAGACTTGATTAAGATTTGTTAAGTAACTATACCCCTGATATGGATTTAAAAACCCCAAAGTAATTAACAACTACATCAATAGCTATGGCCTTCCTATCTATCTTCTTATCTTCCTATTAGGACAGAAAATGTTTATAGTATCCAGCTCATTCCTTGCCCAGTATTAAAACTTAGCCATGCATACTTAACTTCTACCACCACCACAGACCAGGACAGCAGCCAGCTCAAAGACAGCGGGCAGAGAAGAGGCTTTATTATTACAATGATATTATATTTAATAGTGTGGGTACATCACTGAGGAAAAGCTGACAGCTGTGATTGCCGAACTATGCTGATATTTAGATTGGTAACATTCAGCTAGAGTTTGCTTCTCATGTAAGTCAAAGCTCAGTGTGCTCCATCAGCCTCAACAACCTCTAACCGAGCAGCATTCAAATTTAAATATCTACACAAAACAGGTGAAAATTCCCCCCTTTTTCCTGGAACAAGCCCATTCCCAGCTCTTCCCCAACCTGGAAGTAACTAAGGATGCCTTTCTGCATTAACCTGCTCCTTGCTGTTGCTTCTGCACACAGTTAAAGCTGGTGACACACAGCCCGGTCACCATGAGCAAGGTGACCCAAAAGGAAGGAACACTCTGATGGACTGGACTATTCCATGGGAAGGGACCCTCAGCGCCCACCTGGGCCAGCTGCCCGGGGGACTCGGGGTGAGACTGACAGCCCCTTGCTGAGGGCACTGTCCCTGTGCCTCAGGCACTGCCAGGCCTGGCCTCTCCAGGAAGATGTTCTGGAGAACATCTCCAGGAACATCTCTTTAGGGCCTGGGAACCTAAAGAGAACAGGTCCAGCCCAGGGTAACACCACCCTTCTGTGTCTGCTCTGGCCTAACGGAGCGGAACAACGGAATCAAATCGGCATTTCAAACTTTGGTTAAAAGTTTATGCACTGAGAACTTACAGAGCAAAATTACTGGTTTAACTTCTTTTTTTTTTTTTTTTTTTTTTTTTTTTTTTTTTTTTTTTTTTTTTTTTTTTTTTTTTTTTTTTTTTTTTTTTTTTTTTTTTTTTTTTTTTTTTTTTTTTTTTTTTTTTTTTTTTTTTTTTTTTTTTTTTTTTTTTTTTTTTTTTTTTTTTTTTTTTTTTTTTTTTTTTTTTTTTTTTTTTTTTTTTTTTTTTTTTTTTTTTTTTTTTTTTTTTTTTTTTTTTTTTTTTTTTTTTTTTTTTTTTTTTTTTTTTTTTTTTTTTTTTTTTTTTTTTTTTTTTTTTTTTTTTTTTTTTTTTTTTTTTTTTTTTTTTTTTTTTTTTTTTTTTTTTTTTTTTTTTTTTTTTTTTTTTTTTTTTTTTTTTTTTTTTTTTTTTTTTTTTTTTTTTTTTTTTTTTTTTTTTTTTTTTTTTTTTTTTTTTTTTTTTTTTTTTTTTTTTTTTTTTTTTTTTTTTTTTTTTTTTTTTTTTTTTTTTTTTTTTTTTTTTTTTTTTTTTTTTTTTTTTTTTTTTTTTTTTTTTTTTTTTTTTTTTTTTTTTTTTTTTTTTTTTTTTTTTTTTTTTTTTTTTTTTTTTTTTCCCTATAGACAGCAAGCAGGTTCAGATGAGCAGCTGAAAGTCATTCTGGTACTGTGGTAACTCCAGCTCCTGCTGCCTCTGCCCACCATCACCCCACAACACAGAGGGTGTTGGGATTCAGTGGTGTGGGGAGGACTGCAGGCACTGCTTTCTCACTAGAATAAGGATTTCTCCCCAAAATCATCTCTTTCTCAAATGTTTTAAAACTAGCAATAACTTCATTCCATGCTCTAAGATGGGGCTCCAATTTCTGGGGTGTCTATGATGGTGTCAGAATAATCCCTGAAATACATTATGATGTGCTGGAAGAAAATCAGCTCCTATGTGAAATACGTGTTAAAAAAAAAAATCAGAAAACTTTGGGGGGACTTCTACATCAACTTTTGTTATGATCACTTAAAAGACTTTGCACTCTTTCTGGCATCATGCTTGACACTGCTGAACAGTCAAATTCTGCTGCCTTCAACAGAAGTTCATTATGCCTTTCCAAAATGTGTCAAAAAGGAGCAGAGAAAATTTAAGACAGCTTAAAAGGTCCCAAATCCTCTGAAACCCAGAAATATAACATTAGCAATGCAGAACAATTTGACTTTTGAAATACATTGAAGGATTCTGTAGAAGAATAGTTTATTTACTCTTCTTTTACATTTAAACAGTTCACTTTAGAAGATTAATATCTAATTGAGAAATTAAGTATCTGAATCTTTACTTTTTTTTTAACAACAATCTGGGACAATTTGATGGTTGTGTATTTTTGTAACAGCAGTCAATGCCATTTGAGCAGTGACAGGATTTAAACTGCCACCAATAAAAATTAAATCATTAGCTGCTAGATGTAGAAAAACTCAAAATCGTGAATTTCAGTCTCAAGAGACAAGCAGAGAAAGAATTTATTCTCACACGTTTTATATAAATAATCACTTAAATCTGTACTTGTTAAGTACAAAATATGTGTTAGCATAACAAAGTATCTGGTTCATATAAATGTGATTCTTGCCTTCCTCACTGAAAGAGAAGAAACTATTAAAAAATTATGAAACAAGGCAATGGCTTGAGGAATTGAATAGCTAAACAAGGAAAAGCAGTATATTTACTGAAAAGAAATTACAATCTTATACCCACGAGTCAGACAGCATTTTAGCAATAACAGTTTGAAAAGGTGAATAAGGACCTGAGCAAAGGTCTCACCTGGAGAGCAGGGAGTGCACTGCCCCTCACTTCAGCTCAGGAACTCTGCAGCTCCTCACCTTCCAGCTGGCAGTGACCCTGGAACCCCTCAGTGCTTGCAGCAATCTCAGACCCCAGGGGCTCACAAGCACCTCCCTGAGCTTCTGCTCCCTTTTCCCCATGGGCTCCCAGCCCTTCCTCCTGCACCTGGGTCCCAGCCTGACCCTGGAGGGGTGGGAGAGGACCTGGCAGCCAAGGCTTGGCAGGGAAATGGTGACAGAGCACCAAAGGGATCCATCCCCCTTTCCTGGCCACAGGCCCCTCCAGGTGACAGCCCTGAGACCTGGGTTACCCCAAATCATAAAACTTCCCTTGGGGCTGAAGGATGCAAAGGGTGGGGGAAGGACTTGCAAACCACAGCAGCAAAGGTGAAAGGAGAAAACAAAAATGTGGAGTTGTAACATCAGCCAAAAATTCACAACTTTCTGCTGTAGAAATATCTGCCCAGATATTCTAACAGCATAGTCCTACCACATCACTTTTCCTAAATCAACATAATAAAAAACCCAGACAAGACTTGCTATTTCATTTGCCACACCTCCACTGATTAGACTCAATACACAGAACTGAAATGAAGAGGAAAATCAGGCCTGCCCACATACTGGAGTAGGAGACAGAGAAAAATAGCAGAAATTAATACAGAGTACTCTCACTATAGCAAAAATGTGTGCTACACTTGGTCAGAAATCTTCTCTCTACAAATTAATGCTTTACACAGCTGGAAAATACAGAAGGGCCTGAGGAAGCACCAAGATTTATGGATGTCCCTGGGAGCTCTGGGGTCTCCAAAAGACTAAGGGATCACACTGAATTAACACCAGTTACAGCCACTGAGCAGAGGAGCAGGGAGAGCAGGAAACAGGTATCTGTAATAACTCAGTACACACAGGGACTCTATTTTGGCTCACAAATTCTGCTTCCTGATGTCAAGTGGCTACTTGGGTAGCTCAAAGTACAAGATCACCAACAAAATGCAAACTGAAATGATTAAAAGTAGCAACAATTGAATAATGATGATTTGCTTGCTTTCTTTCAGGAAATCAGTTATGATAAATTTATAAGGGTTTCACAGCCAACCATGTAAAAAACGTTGAGTCCTTGACTAAAAGATACACACTTCAGCCCTGAAAAAATAGTTGTGAGACTTAGAATTCATGACAACTTTTTTTCAAAATATTTTCCTTTAATTGCAAAGTTTAAGGGGCATTTTCTCTCATATAATTTTTGATGTCAGTAAACTCACCTCTGCTAAAACACCTCAGCTAGCATTAGGAAAAATTTTCCCATTTACAGCATCACATTAAAATATGTGTACTTTATAGATTTTTTTATGACTTATAATAAAGCATTTGCCCTTTGTCACTGTCAAAAATAAGACAATTACTGCAGCTACCAATTCAGCCTGTCGTGCTGTATGGTTGTCTGGTATATCTTAGAAAAGGAACTTTTAAAAAGATATTTTTACCTTCAACTGCACAATGGATGCAGTTAAAAAATACTACTTTGTATACAGCTGGTAAAGGTATTCCCAAATTCCAAGTATTAAAAAAAAATGACTTAGAAAAGTTGAAAGCTGAAGACCTGTTTAAAAATTAAACCCAGTGGTGATGCAAAGAACACACCAACCAAACACCTGATCACCATTATTCTTTAGGACATCTCACTTCCTTTTTAAGTAACAGCTTTGAGTCAAATTCCTTTTTCAAAGCCACAATTTCCTAAACCCTCTTTCCCTATCCAGGCTGTACTACCTAAGAAACACCTCCAATATCCTTTTTCTCCCTTGAACAGCCATGAATATTTTGCCAGAAAAAGTCGGAATGCATTTGTGCTGATGCTAAATGTTAATAGATTTGCCTAAATGTCTGCTAATAGCACTGCTAGAATTAGCTAGACTAGTAGTGCATGCCTAATGTGTTGTTTTTGTTGTTGCTGCCTTAGCTGTTTTCCCCCTTTTTTTTCCCTCAGAAACAAAAAAAGAGGCTTTTTTATTAAAATGTTTCTATACATCTGCAGCCCAAACAGCAGCCGAGCCACCACTGTGCAGCTCTGACATAGCATCACTGGGATTATAAATCCCAACATTCTACAGCTCCTTTCAATTAAACATGAAAAGTTTAATGTTTTCGTAAATTAAACATGAAGCCCTGACTTTGCCAGCCAAAATATGTCCTTCTATCACCTCTTCTAATTCCTCCAGGTCACTTCTTTTCTTAGCTTCACACAGTCAGAGGCTGATGCTCTTTTTATTGGCATGTATTTTCAGAATGTTGTGGGAGAACAAGGCCTTTGAAAACACTTTCTACAGGCCAAAACATTTAATAAATATGCATTACATTCCCAGAGCTCTAATTTGCTTAGAATCACAAAACCATTTACACATGTAAAAGATTTTCAAAATAAACAGTTCTAAGTGGCTTAATTGAACAATCGTATTTTTAAAACTGAGTAATCTGTGAAAATCAGATAATACTGTACTATGAAAAAAATCTGATTTACCAACTTGTTTTTGCAGCCAGTGTACAAATGCACCATTTTGTCCAAGTCTACTGTTTCAAAATATAATTTATTTAAAAATATCTTGGAGTACACCCCCTTCCATTTTTATAAAGGACTGCTAATTTCCAATTGTCAGTTGACTGAGCCACTTTGAAATATTTTATTTTTATACTTCCTACTGTTACTATAGTGCAGAACAGATACCCATTCCTTCTATTTCTGTTCAAAGTATGTTAAAAGGCTGCATTCTGACTTTAGGCTGCAGACAGAACATCTATTACTCATTTAAAACACACACTGGCAAAAAAGCCAATAGCTCTTCCAGGTCCAGGAAACTTTCAGATCTTTAATTAGAAATTCTGGTCCAGAGTCTAACTATGATAATATTAAGTAAAAAACTCAAACCAAAACCTACAAGTCTTTTAATCTATGCCAGTGGAAACACATGACTGCAAAGGAAAAAAAAGGAATCAAGTCTGTGATTATATTACCTTTCAGAAAATTTGTTAGCATGTTATTAGCAAAATGTTTATTTGTTAATTATAGTTTTAATTAAGATACAACAATAAATTATCTTTGCCACATTTCTGCAGATATTTACCACCCCTGAGACTTAGATATCTCGTTCTGTATCTGTAAAGCTGACTGAAGCAAATTAAAGTTATACCATGTGAGCTTTGCTCACACAAAATCCTCTGAAACTTGGAAGAAGGAACATGGTGTTCCTCCAGATGCCTCTGCAAACCATCACTGGATAAATGTAACCACTCCCATTCTTGTAAAGAATGTCTCAACCATGATTTTCAAGAAGGAAATTGCTGATTTTTCATTATTTTTATTATTTTTAAACTAATTGTTTAAATGGAGTCTTGCTAACGCTTGTCAAAATTAAAAAAAGAAGGAAAAGCCGGCACATACCAGATCCATTTGCTATCTGTCTTTGGTGTCACCTGTTTTGCTCGTTTCAGTAACCTGAAATTCTCCTTTACAATAAGTTTCTGTTAGAGGATATCACGTGCAGCTTTTCTGCAAAATACAGCATGCTCTGCCATGCCAGTAAGGCATGTTAAAGAGTCCAGATGTGGGAAGATGCTTCCAAAGTGAGCTGCAATGACCCGTAAGTTTATGGCACAAGTTCTGATTTAAGTTTGGTAGCACTGCCTTGGTAATCTCTCACAGAAAAACACCCCTGGCACAACACGAGCTGCATGGAAGCCTCTCCATATCCCAGCTTTCCATCCCACTTCTTTTCCATAAGCCAGAAAGCTCAAAGTAATGCAAACAAAACCATGAATATCTGAAAATTATTGGTTGGATGAAGAGAGCTACGAGTCAATCCAAGGTCAAATACATCAGACCTGTTTTCTGTGGGTCAAGGACACGATACAACAGCTCTCACAGATCCAAATTATGTCAGGTGCTTTTTGTGTGCCTCTGTGCTGGGCTTCATCTCATTTGTAGTTTTCTCATTACCTAACAATTATCTGGGGTTTTATGGTCAAAGCATAACAAGGCCAATACATATCTGCCAGAAAACCTGGAACAGGAACACGTTCTATAAACAAACCAACAATTACTCAGTTTCACACCAGTGACGAGGTCGCTGCTCTGCTGACACACACAGAACTCGCTCACGCTGTGCACCAGAAGCCTGAAAACAACCACTAAGGGATAGATATGTGCAAAATGAAAAATAAGCTATTTAGGCTGGATTTAATTTGTATTTCCACACAATTATTAACAAATTAATGCTAGATAGAAGTATTGATTTTGCCCTTTAGTCGCAGCTCTTGAAAATGCACAGGAAGACAGAAATTGTACAGTATTACTCAAAAGCATAAAGTTCATCCCACTGATGAGGTTTTCATAGCTTTCCCACCAACTCTACCCAGGAAGGAAAATTGTTCTTCTCCCATTTAAAAAGAAAACTGTTTTTCCTCTCTTCAGCTGAAGATTTGCAGTAGAATGGTACTTTAGTTTAAAAGGTACTGAGGCTGTTTCTGCCTTAAAAAGTCTTTTGAGCGCTGCTATTTCTGTATCCCCCCAGTATGTGTACTTTGCTACCTTAGTTTTGTATAAAACCAAAAAAGACTAGGTCAAGGATGCAAAGCCACCCCATGGCAGAACAAAGAGAACTGACCACTCGTATCCTTTTATTGCTGTGTTGCTTATTAATTCATAATTTATCCTAATAATAGTTTGACACTAATATCACACTGTTCTGTAATGACGACTTTTACTTCATAAATATATACACACACATACACGTGCTCAGACTAAAACAAAAATAGCTGAACAATATCCTGGCAGAAATGTGACTTCCTACAATAGTAGCAATTGACAGCAAATATCTTGTTACATCCAATTTTCAAAGGATGCACGTAATACCATTATTTCTGCAGCCATGCTATTTGATTTCGTCACATAATCGAGCAAAAACTCACATTGAGAATGTCTTACACTCAAAAAGGGACACTTAGCTGGCCAGATGTATTATTAAACATGTTCAAAGCTGTAAACCAGGGAAAGACATGGGCCTAACTGCACAAAGCTTACACTGGGAAGGCAACATGGACAACCAGGTATTTCACTGATCTGCTCTGAAGTTCTGCCTTGTTATGGCTCCTTATTTTTCCCAAATTAAGGAGTAGCACAAGAGGTGAGACTACCTGATTTTAATCTCAGGTCTATTACACAGTTAGCATGGCAGGGATTTGTTAGAGGCATAATAAAAAGTATGTGAATTGACAATGGAAAGGCTCCCCCAGGAGGAAATTCCCTTTGTAAACACTAAATCTAATACTTTCATTAGGAGAAGTATTAATGACAAAATGTTAGTAGTGTCACAACTAGAAAAAAACCTATAAAAATTGGTATTATTTTATTTCACTCTGTGTATTCTAGGAGAAGCAAACAGCTTTGAATTTTGATTAGACGATTTCAATTATCAAAGTTCAACCTTTGACAATGAGCAGTTTGAGAAGCCCTACTTTATCAATTGAAGCCTGTACTACATACAGACATTTCTAGTAGACAGGAAGGAAACAGAAAGCAGAGCTACCCATTTCTTCAAAGACCCTGGCATAATGTCCTAAAAAATCCACAGGGCATACCTTTTTCTCTAGAAGACTTTATACTGCAATATGATCATGAGAAATATGCACATATTTTACCCCGCTCACGTCCACAGAGGTGCTCACAGTCACAGCCAATTTCTGCAGTGGTGCTGTCAGCACAGCTGTGTGGAAGTAAAAAAGATTTGCTGCACTTAGAAGGTATCACCTTGAGTCCTTCAGTTCCAATTCCTTTAGCTCATGGAGCTAAGGTATCACCTTGAGTTCTTCAGTTCCAATTCCTTTAGCTCATGGAGCAGTTGGTGATAGAAAAGTGGACTACAGCTACATCACAGATCATCCAGTCCATCCCTCCAACCTCTGTCCAACCTCTGCTGGTAACCCTTTCTCTGCCTTCCCTTTTCCCATCAATCAGCAAATGATTCTCCAAACTAAGACCCTTAAACCTGTGTGAAGCTGTTAAAGTATTCTGGGCACATGTAAAACCATTCTGAAATAAAGACAGCTTAAGCAAGTCACCATTACCAAAAACTTCCCAATCTTGAAGCAATTCAAAGACAACCCAAAGCTAAACCAAAGGCTTCAGTGGATTCCAAGCAGCAGTAATCTGGGGCATCTTCAAATGCCAAGGGTTTGTATCATCTGGGACTCAGAGCATATTACAGCCCATCATTACAGTCCTTTTCACCTGCACAGGGGTCTCTGATCTTCCCTGACATTCAGCAGGCAATCCTTGTCCTGTCAGATGGCAGAAGTACAGCCTCATCCTGTGTGCTTAGGACTTGAGCAAGGAATTTCAAGTCACAAAGATACAATGACCCAAACGGGACCCAGTTACTGGCTTTGCCTTACTGTGCTTTACAGAGCTGCTTCTCCTTTCATATGATTTTATTTACATCCTCTTATTCAAGGAATAAGTTCTATTCAGGCCTCACTCTATCTACTAGCATGCTATTTGTTTTCTGCTCAAAACTTGCATTTAACTGACCCTGCTGTTCGCTGACATTGCAAGAGATTTGCACAGATAAATATAACATTTCTCCACCTCCCTCAAGGTGAAACTGTGATAAAGACTAGAAGAACCTCCTGGCTGTCACAGCCCCATCATGACCTGAAACTCAGAAAAGCCATGTTCTGTATCTGCTTACAGAGAGGCTGATAAATATTTCAAATATTCTCACTGGAGGCCTCTGAGATGATACAGAAATACTGCCACACCTCTTCTCAATCTCATTATTGATGTGTGTGTACCTTTGTAATTCTGGCTTCATTTGTTGTGCTTACCCGTGCCATTTCCTGTCTTCATGTTGTCAGCTTATGTTTCATTCTTTTAATAGAAAATAGTTTATGAGTGAACGCCTGGAGGAACGAATCCTGAATGATGTGTGCTTTTGCACTTGTCAATCTCCTCCAGTCTTCAGCTTAAGATCTTTTGATAATCTTTATATTTGAAATGCCGGCAGGCTGTAGTTTAGCACCATTTTCGTTTAGATGAACAATAGCGTTTAGAAAAGAGTGACAGAGAGGATTACTGGTTCCTGAGAGCTGCTGTCTGCCAGAGATCTGACCTGCATCCTACATCCACTGCTCACAGATGGAGAGCAACTTGTAAACGTGGCACTTGGATAATGCAGAAATTCCCAACCTCCTCAAATCTGCATTTTATTTTGCTCCCAGGGATTTATTCTCTTTTTTTTGCATCTTTCTCAGTCTATGTCTCAGAATGTTTACTGCCTCCATAATGCAACCTCCCTCCACCAACTCAAAATTTAATCTCAATATTCTTCTTACATATTTGGTGTCATATGCACTACAAGCGTTCAGCTCAAGTACAAGTTTCTTGCTGTAATCACAATTTTTAACTTCACAGTAGGAGCAGCACTGCCTCCCCTAAACAGGTCACAGCTCAGTGTACACCTTGATAATAACATCATAGTCAGTGTGAACGTGTGTGACTAAGATATATTAACCTATGCTAGTACCCTGCAGCCCAGCAAGGCACAGAACAATTACTGTTATGTTTGCAGTTGGATAGAGTCCCATGTTTTAAATATGGAAATTAATTTAATTTCTGAATTAACTGTTAATTATAATCAAAGTTTACTGTTCTAGGCTTAAAATGAATCACTAGGATTTTCTTTTAGAACTAATAAAATCTTTGGAACTTATAAACAGTAGCAAATGCTAAGCTAAATTCACCTCCTTCTCTCAAAACCCTGAAAACGTAAACCATTATGACAGCCTTGAATCAATCCAACTCAAGAAATTTAATATTAAAAGTGTTAGAACTACTGTAATATTCATAAGAATGTTTCAAACTAAGAACACGGGTCCATGTTCTTTGTCAATATTGTAACTGCAGTTTATATTTAAAAAAGAAATGGTATTATTCTGCTTCATAGAAAGCAACGCACATTCTGGCAGAAAACTGAATAGCCATTTCTTCCACTGGATCTTAATCATTTGCCACAATAGCTATGGTGGTTTTTTTAAAATAATCTCGTTCTTTAATTTGTCTTTTCACAACTGTTTACAAAACACAGCCATCAAAATCAAAGAGATGGAGAATCAAATAAATCAACTTGTTGAAACCTTCTGCTATGAAAGTGAAAGCCAATTACAGATGTTTCTAGGTAGTCTGGGAGCCTCTTCCTCATTGTTCCTGTGTCTGATGTAGCCCACAAGCCCACCAGGGCAGGAATCAGCTACTGAAAAGCTCTTAGTACTGTATACAGGATGAATAAAAAATACAAATCTGAAGGTCATGAGGTGAAAAACAAGATACAGCTGAGGAACACACACAGGAGTTTGTATCTTAGTTACCTTCATGAAGCAGAAATGATGAAAAAACAGCAAGTCAAGCTGTGTGAGCATCACACCTTTCAGGAGTAGTGGATTAAAAACAAATAATAAATCAGTATTTACATAAATTCTTATCCCTTATCTTGAATGAGAAGTTGTAATAGTCCCGTGATTCACTCAGGCCTTTGTGAAATACTTCACAAATACATCTTATTCCCCTCTTTCCTTCCAGCATCTGTCCTCTCAGTGTATTTCTTCACACAAAGTGTGGAGAATGCTGCCCTTACAACAGCCACCAGCACTGCACTGGATCAGCAAGCAAAGCACTGCACTGCTCACATATCTTTAGTTCAGGGAGGCTGAAAATGCTTTTCTGGATTTATTCTGCATGTGCCATCACACATGTAGGGTGACATGCACTTCAGGAAGTGACAAGTTTCCTTTAGCACTCTGACATCTGAGACTCCAGGGGTGTGAAGGTGCAAGAAAAATAAGAAGCAGCAAGGAAACAGCTGATTTCATGAACTGACCTTCAGTATCCAAACTAAGCCAAAGTTTTAAATATCAAGTGACTGTTACAATAAACATTAATCATTAACCATTACTTCGAATGCCTCCTATTTTTCACTTGTAGAGCTGATGAAAAGAATGCTTATCATGAATTTGAAAGCTGTTTTCATACCTGAGAACACAGGTGGCAGGGCAGCACCTCACAGAATCAGAAAATGCTGAATTGAAGGGACCCATCAGGGTCACTGAGCCCAGCTCCTGGTTCCCATACCCCTGGCTGTGCTGGAACACCCCACATCCATCACCATTAGTGATCCTTACACATGGGCAGAAAATGTCTTTAAACTCCCAGACAAGCATCTTAATCTTTGGACATCATAACCTCTTCATTGTACTCTATTAGACAGAAATCTAATAAGAAAACAAAGGATTTAAATACAAAAGCAATGACCACTATGATGCTCATTCATTGTTACATTCAAAGCTTTTTAATGGAGGGGAAAAAAAAGGGACTTAAAAACTTATAATATTGCACTAAAAAACCCAAAAAAGCCACAAAAAAACCCCCCCATCAAGGCCAAGAAAAAGAGTTCTTGGTAATTCAGGATGAGTATTTTTTTTAAAGTAATAAATTAACAAGCTAGTGTAGCTTTCAGTCATATTCAGTGAGTAAGTAAGCACTTATTAAACTTTTATATATTTATAATATGTTTAAATAGCTCAGCGAATGAGGGCAATAGCAGCACTAACCAAAATATGAAAAACTATAGGTGATTTCAAAAATACTTTTTATAAGCACTGAGATGAAAACTGCTGTTTAGAATGAAACCAACAAATTGATATTTTATTGAGGATGGAGAGTAGCAGCTTCATAACAAAACTATGCTATGGAAAGCCGGAAAACTGGACTGTGAGTATTGAAAAAGATCACAAAGTTAGTTTTATCATTTCAATTACCTTTTTCACTTACAGTGTTTGTCATTAGATCATTTCTTTCTCTTTGAAGCCATCAGAGATTCAAGGCCTACTATATAATGTTACCAACTAAGGTAAAACTCACTGCAAGAACAACCCACTGAAATCTCTTACCTTGTTTCAGGTACTAAATAGACACTGGACAGAACAGCTTTTGTCCAGCTGCTGTCTATCATTTCTGATATCACTTCAACAAGCTCAGGTTTTTCCTGTTCCTTGTCTAGGCACAGTCCATTTGAACAAGGCATCAGTTCTAATTCACAAGAACAAGATCAAAAGCCAATAATATCAATGCAATCAGAACCATTTCATGTTCAGCCTGAGACAAAATGACTTCAAATGAACATGTTCATGTTAGAGGAATATCCACACATTTGGAAAAAAAACACAAAATAACTTTTGGTTGTTTTTGTGTTTGTGTTTTTGTTTCTTTTTTAAACCCAACTACGACAACAGTACTTTAAATTTTCCTAGGGCATCAACAATTTGAGATTATCTGCTGGCTTCCAGCTATTACATAATGGGTAATTAGATGCTGAAAATTCCAGTGACTTAGAAAAATAGTCTACATGTTAATTGCTTTTATGAGTCCTTTAATGCAATCTGGGGACAGAAAGAATTTTGGACTGTCTCTGAATAATAACATTACTGGCAGCAAGCCTAATTTCTTTTCCTTTTTATTCCCCAGATATTTCTTAGAGGTTTCGATAATTTCCTTCCCTCTCCCTGTACATTATGTATGTATACATTTTTACTGCCACATTATTACATTTTCTATTTAATTGCAACCAATGGTCACTAACCATTCTCGATGCAGTGTCACAGCTACCACTAGATTGCTACACCCCCACGAAGAAACAACTGCATTTTCAATTAATTCTTTGTTTCTGGTTTCTTGCTTCACACCCTTTTCTTGTGAAATTACAATTAAAAAAAAAAGCATTTGCTTTCTTTTCTCCTTCCAAATCCCCCCAGTGATCTTTGACATTTGACTTTCCTACAGACAGGGAACCATGAGCAGTTTCATCTTGCTCTCGACAGGCTGACAGTGGTGAATATTTTGGCAACAGAATTACTACTGCCACAACACAGGCTGCTACAAGCTTGGCATGGAGTGTTGCCTATAAACACCTCAAGAAATGAGGTGAATATCTAGTGCTGAACTGTCAAAAGCAGAATGTTTGTGTGATTTAGTTGAGAAAACACTGAGTGAATTTGGGAAAACAAAATAAAACAAAAGAAAAAACTTGATCATATTGAACCCCTCCGCTGAATATTCAAAATTAGTATGGAAATATAGTAACATAAGAACTTCCAAAACACCACACTGAGATCATCCAGATAAAATTTTTTCTTGCGGTCATTTATAGGTATTAGCTACAGGGTAAGCCAGAAAGTTCACAAGTTTCCATAAATTTATGGTGTTCCTTCACCATTTGCTGTAATAATGATACCAGTTCAATGGCAGGAGAACAGGGTTCAAGAGACACAAGTTTCAGAGCACGTCAGCCTAAACACTCAAACTTGCCAGCACAAAATAGATGAAAAATTCTAATTAAAAAGGACTCACAAGTGATTACATTTACTGAAAAAGAGAGGAGTTTTTAATCTGTTTTGTCACGCTTTTGGGGATGTAACCTGTGGGTGGGCAGTAAATGGCACATTTTTTCTGAAAACTGTATGGGTCCCCTCTTTGAAAGCCCAGTGCAAATCTGAGCATACTTATAAGGACCATACTTATCAAGTCTTCCTAAAGAAGTGATTATCTTTAATGCCAGAATTCCTGAAGAAAAGCTATGGTGGAGCAGCCTGTGCTACTGTGAACAATGGGTGTCTGGGCTGTTAAAGCCTTATTCACAGAGAAATCCATAAAACCAAACTGCTTCCAGAATGAGGTGGGTGGGAAATAGTACCTGGATTCTCTTCAGGGAAAGTTTAGAAGAGGAGAAAAAAACCCAACTGATGATGCACAACTCCTGACTCCACTCCAGCATATCCTGGAATGACAATTCAGCATTACCAGTGTTACTTCTTCAGTGCAAATGGTTTCTGTAAAGGACCGACTGACCTCTACCAAACTCTGTCACAAAGGACAGAATTACTGGCCTTGGGGCTCTGTAAAAACAGGTGGAAATGAGAGTTTTACTTGGGAAGTGTGAGGGCCAAGATTAACTGAAGGGCTCTCTCCTACCCAGGAGGAGAGGCAGCAAGGCAGAGCTGGCTGGCAGGAGGAAGAACACTTCTGCCTCCAACAATTCTAGAAACAGAGGAAGCACTCAGGACTCTGCTTCCCACCCCTAGATTCAACATCAGGACTGCAAATGCTACAAGGCCCTTGCTTTTTGCCTTTTAAATTCAATTCAGTCTCATTTTCTCAATATTTCCTGCTCATGGTCCTACTATCACTTAGGTACACCTCTGATCTAATAAAAATGCATTGTTATCACAGAGCTATTTAAGTAACAAAAAGAAAATCAGAAAGAGCAGATTACCAACATATGTAATTGTCCAAAAGAGGCAGACAGGTCTTTTTGCAGAAGTGGTTATCAGAATTTAGAGTACAATATATCACTGTATTATATACACTAGTGGTGAGCTGCAATCAGCCCATGTACAAGTAAGTAAAAATCAGAACAAGAGTGATTTATAATTAAACTAATCAAAATCTTACAGGTGGTATAATAAGTGCTTCTGAATTTTCCATGTGGCATGCTGATTGTTAAATCTTGATAAGGGCTGCTCTACGTGATACAAGCACCCCATTGGGCTCCATCAAATAAAAGTCTGCATCTTAGAAATCTCAATTCCTTACACAAATCAGACCACAGAGACTGATGTGTTTTGCTGGATGAACAATTGACCTTTGTGAAAAGAACTTCAGGGCTCTAAGAACGCATTATGGTGTGCAGAGTTCTTTGGAACTGTAATAATCCATGTCCTTACCCTCCAGTGCTCAGGAACACCTTTTTCCTAAATATACAAAAAAAAGACACACTGCGAAAAAAGTTTCCCATAAAATTTTTATCAATTTCTTAATCAATGAAACAAAAAAAGACCAAACCAACCAAACTTTTATTTTTGTAGCTTCATAATTGGATGTCACTACTGCCTCTGCTTGCTCTAACACGGTTAACATTCTATAAACTGCAGCAGAAATGAAATTATTTTATATTGTTATAGTTTTAGCTCTACAGTTTTCACTTAATTTAGTGGAATTAAGATGTTCTATCTACTTTAATGTGCACCTGACCTCAGACTCTGACATGTCAATTACTTAGATGGTATTATCTTCTAAGAAAGACAGTGATTCAAACAAGTCACGATGCATTCTCCTGGCAAACACAGAATTCAAAACATGCAAAAATTAATCTTTCTATAAATACTTCTTGAGTATTTTTAATGACCTTAGATCTAAAAGCTACACTCCTCTTCTCACAGAAGCATCACTGCTTTTGCTTTCCCAAACAGGCCTGGGAAGGGAGTGAGAAGGAAGGCTGTGCCAACTCTATTGCGGTCAAGTGGATGGAAGTCTGCTTATGCTATCTGAATCACACATTGGCAGATGAAAAGACATGCCTTTTACCATCTGTAAATTTTAATGTACCAGATTTTGGCTGCCATGCAACCTGAAGTATTTACTTCGCTGAGGTACACAGAAGGAAAAAAGGACATAAGAAGTTTTTATCTAGGTTTAAGTGACAGCACTAGATAAAATCAGTTTGTGCTACAGTTTCACCATTTAAACTTAAGCACTGAAGTAAATTGCTCATCTATATAAGGATGTTCTGATGAAAAACCCCAAAACCCTGTTTGTCTCTTGATGTCTCCATAGCTTCCTTTCTGCATTTTAGATGAAAACAAGCACGTGGATTTTTACAAAGGTTTGAAACTGCCATTTCACTAAAACTGAAGGTACATACAAATGCCTGATCCTTTCAGGGCTTGTAGTCTCAAAAGACCATTGCAAATGCAAATAGCTATAGTTGTTACTGAGGAAACAGAAACAATGAGAAGAATGAGAATGGCAGTGGCAGTGACAGAAATTATCTTCCCTGGAGCAGGAAGGCTGGAACCAGCTCTGTTTTGCAGTAGTAAGCCATGTAACACTGAGGGTAACTTCAATCAGCTCTCTGAACCTCACAGTCAATTTTAAATAACCATGATTTATGCTTTGTCCAAAGCAGTGCACAGTGGTGCAGCAAAATACCTTTGGCAGATGAATACATTTGCCCCATTGCTCTCCCCTTCAATCTTTGATCTCCTTCACATTAACCCCTTATTTCTCAAAACTCTATACTGAATAAACTGATAATAAGCTTTCCTGACATCTGGTAATTATTTTTAAGAAAAGAGATTCTTTATGTCCCTAAAGCCAGAAATGTACAATAGCTACACTTCGGCATTGTTGCTTTTTTCTTGGCACTAGCACAAATGAGAAGAAGGTAGTTTAAAATTTGAAGATGAACCCCTCCCCCATCTGAGGGGGAAAAAATAAACAAAAGGAAGATGTGAAGGAATGTTGTCTCTCCTGTTGGTTTCATTTCAATTTGACAGTTCCTTTACAATTTTTCCTTGTTTTCACATGTTTGGCTTCAAGAACCATAAACTTCTATCTGAAGAATTTACATTAAGTAGCATGAATAATGTCAAATTTATGCGAAATGTAAGAGAATTGCTGCAGATTAGCTGTAATTTTGATCAGTTGTTCTTTAAAATGGAGGAGAATCCTTCACAGATCTGTGAAGCAAAATCCACTATTTCTGGAACAGAAGGAGGAAAAGCAACAAAGCCACAGAGGTACTGCACATATTGTAGAAAAGTCTTTAAGCAAATGCAAACTGGCAGAATGAAACTATTTCAATATAGGGAAGAAAGAACAAAATGAGAAAGATCAGATGAAAATTGTGCTGTTCATCTAGCTAAGGCCCCTTCAACACCTACTGAAAACAAGTGAGACTTTCCAGGCTGCAAGGGGTTTTCTTCATTCTCATCTCTCAGCATCTGATACTGAAAGCAGCACCAGAAATACAGAACATCTGAAAGCTTTAAAAAATTCTATCAGGCCACCAAACTCGAGAGATTTTGAGATCATGAGGCCCCATCCCAGAAGCCAATCCCCAATGAATGACAGGAATGTTTTTGTTCCAAAAGGTGTTGGAATTTATCTTTATCCTGGAGAAAGTGGCAACACAGGTACAACCTCAGCCCTCAAAGCTGCAGCCCTCCTGGATCAACACCGACCACCTTCCCCACCCAGACCTGTTCCCTTCTGCTGTTACCCGAGACAGCGACAAAAAGGCAGAATTGTCACATGTGCCCAGAACACAGGAATGTGCAAATGACCTCCACGTGTCAGAAATGAAAATATTTTCCAAGACAGACACGTAAAGGTGCCCCACACAGAGGCAATGTGTGCACTGCTCACTGTGCAGCACACAACTGACTCTGTTTGCAAACCCTCCCTGCCAGTGGCCATCAGACGAGTCCTCACAGACACCGCACGTCCCCCGTGGTACAGCGAATGGACTGAACATCTCAGCTCTGAGTCCTGTGATTTTCAATTAAACTTCCTTTTCTGCTGGAACATGGATCACCTGCTCCACCACGCATACTTCTGTATTATTAATTTGTTAGCTTGCTGGAATCACAGTTGAAAACCTTTCAGCCTTGGTTTGCGGCAATAAATTCAACTGACAGCTGAAATTTGGAACGCTCACTTAATATTGATTCTGAATGTAATAACAAGCGACATGACCTTTTGGAGGGTGTAAAATATGGCTGCCACAACATCTGTGCCACATTTCTTGCTGTGTAGTAATATGCTGTAACAGCATGGAGCTGGCATTGAAGTTAAGCTTTATTATCAAGCAGATCTCTCCATCTCTCTGGCTTCATTTAAAAAAAAACCCACAGAATCTTACTCCTCACCCCACCCCCAAAATGCTTCACACATCCAGAACTCGTGCATACGTCACTGTTTCTGAGACCTTCTGTATGCTGCAGTAAGGAAAGAGATTTTGGATGGCTAGAAGAGACCCCTCATGTCAAACACAGCAGTTCCAGCAGACTGAAAATCAGCACATCTTCAGTCAGACAGGAATCTTACACCGAGTATCTCCAGCAAACATCTAGTGAGTTATACTGTTTGTCATCTTCCCACCTAAAGGGAAATACCTTTACATCTTTCCTAAAAGAAAGAACGCATTAGTAACCACTTTTTGTGAGCTCTGACACCACAAATACCATTTTCATTTAGCATTTCCCCAGGATAGCTTGAACCAATTTTGCTAGGCTGGATACAGGTTGGTACCTTGCAGTAATTTCGTTTGAAGTGCTGGTATCTTTAAAATATAGTCCATATAGGCAGAATATAAATTTCTGTATTTCTTAAAATCCAATTTAAGTAACTTCAAATTATGCAAGAACCCTAACCAAGTTTGAAAACCCAAATTCTACTACAAAAATCACATATCCCTCTTCAAGTATTATAAAGAATGCTTCAGATATCTGCTGAACAAGTAAACTGAAACAATGAATCCCTTTATCCTTATGAACAAGACCTATTTTATCTTTTAATGTACACAAAACACAAGAAGCAGATATTTACTGTGACCTTTTAATTTTGCATTTTGTGATTTTAGTTTCTACACTGCCAAATACTTGGTAGCAGCTAAAATTTGACATGTTTTAAAACTCATTGTTCAAGAAAAATTAAAAGTTTTCGTATTAAAGCTTAAGGCACTCTAACAAATAGGGATGTGAAGATTTTTGCTTTTCAAAAATCTTAATGGACCCTCTCTATTGCATCCTTTTCCAGGATATGTACCTGTACTGGCCTTGGGGACTGGGGTAACCTGCCCCAATCACATTATCACACTTCACACAGTTACACTCTGAGAACCAGAGAGCTCTTCTTTTACTAAAAATTTCATAGAAGCTAACAAACAATAGAAAATCATAAAAAATACACCAAGTTTACAAATATATTCCTTGGTAATATATTCCTGAGGTAATGGGAACAGATGCCCAATATGTAAGTTTCAAAAGGCATTCAACATCACTGTACACATGTACTGATGCATATGGATTTCACACATGTTACTTTTAATAAATATATGTACATTTGATTATTACTGAAGGCATATTGAATCGTTAATGAGGACTGGATATTTACAGTTTGAATTTAATTTAAATCTATTATATACACATGCTAGCATAACAAAATGGCTATTTCCTGTCTGCCTTTCTACTGCTGCAACCCTAATTTCATTTAATTATAAGATCAGCACCTGAACCAATCAAGACTGTGCTACAATAGATGAAGCTGAGACTATAACAAAATATGAAGCCTGGGCAAGATGTGAGAGAATTAGTAAAAGAATTGTTAAATTCTTTTAAATATAATAAAGTCTAGGACTCCTTTGAAGGAGTTGGAGAAGAAAATGGAATACTATAAAAGCTATAGCTGACCTTTGAGTTCCCCTCAATCTCCTAATTATTACCATAAAGGCATAAATCCCTGGAAAGCAGCAAAAGTGTTATTGAAAAACCCAAACATGCCATGGATTTGGTCTTTGCTCAAGCTTCCATGTTACACATAGTGTGTCCAAAACCTCCAGCTGTTTAATCTCTGCTGGGGCACCTTTGAAACCCACACATTTGACCACAGTTCCCTTGAAAAGCAGCATCTGTAAGTCCTACTGATGATGGGCTCGTGGGATCAGAGACATTTCCAGCTTTGGGGAGGGTTTCTTCTGTAACTGAGAGACTTGAGAGCTGGACTGCCCTGCCAGGCATGGGAGTTTTGAGAGAGACACCGAATTCTTTGGGGTTATTCTCACACCCCCCTCAGAGGGTCAGCCCCACTGCTGCCCCACTGCTGCCTTAAGTTTTAGCTTTTATATATTTCAGATCCTGCACTGCACTAGTGTTTAACACTGAACTCCATACGAGTGTCACTAAGCTCTCTTCACAGTTTGGTCAGACAAAACAATCCTTCCAGGCCTGAGAAACAAGGACATCCTCAGCCTCAGGCCCTGAAAAGTATAAACAAAAGTTAATTGAAGGGGGGAGAAGCAAACTGAGGGAATGTGACTTCACTCCCTGATTAATTGGACAATTAATCTCTGATATGCAAACACACCAAACTTATCTCTGTCTGAGAGACTCCTGACCATTGTCCATCTTGGGTGTAGCCTCTGCCAGGCTCTTGACTGCCCAAGGTGTGTCTGTTAAAGGCCTTTAATAAATACACACTTTATTCTTTTAACTCCCTGTTCTAGGTAGCCACTCCAAGGCATCACCACAGCACAGACCCTGCACCAGGAAAAGCAGAGGAAAACAAGCACCAATTGGTTACTCCTACAGCCTCAGCTGAGACACAGTTCAAGACTAATCTGATTATATGTATATTATAAGCCACTAAGAATCTTTTGGCAATAATTACCAAGCTTCCACACATAAAAAAGGGGCATTTTATTTAGCACTGGGCTAATCTATCAAATGGTAAGCTTCAAAGGGAATGTTGGGGAGGGAAAAAACAACCCACAAACAAAAAAGCCCCTGAAGTAGGTTTATAAAGCAGATATTTCATTTTTATTGAACAGCAAAAAAATATTCCAGACTCTTAAATGCACACTTTCAAATAAAATACATTTTCTCCTCTCAAAGTTTAATTTCCAGTGATAAAACTTCTCTAAGTTCTAAAAGGCTTCACAGAAGCATTTGGAAATGCTGCCACTGTTTCTGATACACATTTCCAACCCAAGAGCTATTGCTGGTTTGGGTGGAGGGAAGGAATGCAAAATAGCAGTGCCTGACACCTGCCTTAAAATTTCATAGCCAAGACTGTATGACAATTACATTTATGCTTTATAATTGCAACTAAAATTTGTCAAGCAACTAAGTATGAGCTGTGTTTGTTTATAGATAACACAAGGCTGAAAATGAAAAACTGAAGTAATACAGTAGAATGTTATACGTGCGTATGTGCTCATGCACATCTGTAAAACTCAATTTTTACCACAGCTGTCAGTAAATATATTAACATAGCCCCGGGGGTACAAGCACAAAACACAGACTGAAACAAATGTAAAGGAGGAGGAGCTGCAAGTGGAGTTATATACCAGGGAAAGTAAGAGGCACTTTGCACATTCTGCTCTTAAGGGACGGTCTTCAGACACCTTCCTCAGGTGTCTGTCTGCTACTGTGTGGTCAACAAGCAGGAAGAAATTCAAGTTAATTCTGTAATCTGCGTCATGACCGTGATCAGAAGGATGTGTATGGCTGGAAAAAAGGGACATTGATTCACAGAGAGAGAGCAAGGAGGAGAAAGGGAGGGAATAACACTTGACTGCACAAAGAATCAGTTTGAAGAGATCCTGAAATGACCAAGTTTGGGATTCTGAGAAAGCCTGGGAAGACAACTGGCAAAGATTTGGGACTCCTGAGTGCAGGCTTTGCTGTAGTCAGGGAACTGCCACACAGAACCTCCTGGGGCAGAGCCCTGCAGGTGATGCCCAGGAGCTGTGGCACACAGGGAGGGGCAGCAAGGCAGGGATGGATGCACAGCACGGGATGGGGTTTGCCAAGATAGCTGAAAAAAGGACCCTCATGTGGGAGAAATCACTGCCAGCCACAGCCTGGGAAGGGAAGAGCTGAGTGGCAGCCCTACTAAAGCCCTACTAAAGCCTACCTTCTTTAGCTCTATGAAACTCTTAGAGCTCTACTCTGTGACATGAGCCTTTGCAGCCACTGTGAGTCCATAACTAAATTTGAGTCCCCATATGTAAATACCCCAAAGACAAAGCAGCCCTAAAGCACTGAAAACACTTCTTCAAAGTATTCTCAGCTAAACTTCAGGCGTCAGATAAACTCAAAAATGGTTATGTGTGTCTATGTTGTCTTCAAGCCTCAAAAGATTTCTTCAGAACTCTCCTGCATTAGCCTGAGTGCTCTTTTGAGATGCACAGCTGTGGAAACTGTGCCCCAGCACAGGACTTCTCGAAGTTCTACCAAGATACTGCTCCTGTGGCCAAGATTTGTTTCAAAAAATCTTTACATGACAACCACAATCAGTGCTGTTGTCCAAAAGTATTTTAATTCTTCACTTTAAAAAATCCATTTCTAGGTTAGCAATGCTGCGTCGCTTTGAAAATTGTTTGTTTGCAAGTGGTAAACTTGTTTTCCATAAAAGCTAAGCCAAAAGAAGATTACAAGTAGGGCTAGTCTTTCTAATCCAGTTTCCTGAGAATATCTGCATAAGTGAGACAAGTCTTGGGAATATCCAAATTTAGGCTATGAATCCAAAGAGCCTTCAAGTGCCAGCAGTGAAAAAGTAGCACCTCTGGTCTCCCAGTGCCCTCCATGGAGAAGAAAGGTGACAATAAGACAGCTGATGCCAAAGGGCAGAGCAGAGCAATTAACCTGTGAGAGAATTCCAAATGAAACACTTCTCTGTCTCAACTCAGATGTTTAGGATAAGCTTCAACTAATTCTACTGATTCAACTAATTTAAAAATAGTTACCTAATCATAACCAGTCCAGTAGTTACCTCTGCAGTTAGTGGACAGAGAAGCACACCAAAGCAGGGGCATTTCTCCCATGCCATCCCAAGATGAAGCATGAAGGATGGATCACTTTGTAAGTGCTTGTCTTATTTTACTGATGATTAACTTTGATTAATAGCATATCGTTTATATTAGTGCAAATTAAGACAAGATTAATTCTATCTTTATTTCCTTATTTTCAAGTAATAAGAATCTTAAGCCCTCGGGCCAGAGGTTATTTGGAGCCTAAAGAATGGCAGAACAATGTAATTTGCCTTAGCATGTCACTTGTGCCACCTCCTTTAATCTCTAATATACTAACATATGCCAGTCTTTATTACCCTGTTGAATCTGGTGCTATTTACATCTACTGAGTCACATATGTTCTGTGCTGTTAGTATGACTAACCCCCTTATTTGGTATTTTGCTTCAAGCTCCCACTCCTAGAAGGGGCTGATTATTTGAAAGCCTCAGTGTTATAATCCCCCAAACTTCACGAAAAGTCTTTTTAAAAAAGGATGCGGGCGTAGCCTAAGGATGTAAAATTAAAAAGTCTCCAAAAATAATCCATTTATAGCAAATAAGCTCATTGATATTGTCAGACTTAGTCCATAACTTGCCCTTCAAAATTCTTCTTATTTTTAGATCTGTTATTTAACTGTACATATATTTTAACCTTGTTGATGGAAAGAAATATGACAGCCACAGAATCATCTAGACAAAACACCAACATCTAATTTGCATGCTTACTAGTATTATACATTGAAACACGAGGGTTCCTTCTCCCAGTAACCCCCCTGGCAGTATCAGAGCATATTAGTGACTGCTCTGGGTATTTTTAGGCCATTTTTTCATTCCACTGTTTTCCTGTGCAGGGAAGCCTCTAACAGGCACAGGAGCCCAGTTGCCTTCTCTGGATTCATAACAAGAACATGCACTCAATTACTGTATTTTATTCACATAAGAAAAACACTGTCTTAATGAGAGCAAAATTAGGACCAGAACATCACATCTCACTAACTTGAAAAAGACAGGGTTTTTTTCAACTCTCAAATCTATATAATTGCCAAACTGTGCTGAGCACTGAAGGCACGCTGGCTGCACACAAAGAGCTGCTCTGCTACCCCAGTAAATACAAACCCAGCTCCCTTCACCACCACCTTTGGAATTTGGGCATACACATGCCACTGCACAAGTGCTAAGATGGTAATCTCAGGCTGTGGGTGAAATTTCTCTGCCAAAGCTTTGTCATTCTGGGTGTGTAGTAGATAAAGCTCACTGTGGATGTTTACTGTGGAGCTGAAGAATTCATCTACATATCTATTTACATGCACATTTCAGTCAGTTGTAGAAAAAATAGCTTAGGATTGGTGGACCTCTCCACTGACACACTGAGCATGAACATTTATCCAGCAATCATAAATATGGATTATTCCCTCCCAGTATGCAAGTGGAGGCCAGAATAGCAAAGAGTAGTGAAACAGACCCTCGGAAACTCACAGTTTCCAAGTATTTTTCAGGAATGTGAAATCACTAAGAACAAACACACACAGGACATACTCTGGAGCCTCTGTAACAATGCCTTTTTTCTTACAGGTGAAAACTCACACAGTCAAGTGGAAAAATATTCCAAGCAGCTTATTAATCACAAATACAGAACAAACGTATCAGTGCAACTGAAAATCACCAATGCTAATGCAGAAGGCATCTCTGATTAGAAAATGTTCAAAAATGATTACACAGATGAGTAAGCCTGATTTTTGGGATCATCATCTTTCTGCGTCTGACATGCAAATGTAACTATTCTGATAAATCAGAGTGGGAAGTAGCATCAAAATACAAAAAGTTGTATTTTAGCTTAAATTGATTTGGCTATTTTTTGTAGTAAGGAAGCTGTGATGAACTGTGTGGTTATCTGCTGTCTACAGGCAGGTTACAAAGTGGAGATGCAAAACATGAAAACCATATTTTGCACGGACGATCAAAAATCCTTCTTTTTACTTCCTAGGACCAATATTTTTGTAATCTTGGGAAAAGCAAAATTACATGCCTAGTTTAAAAGAGAAAAAAAGAATAGAGAGAGCCAACAGAGGAGTTAAATCTTGAAAGGACTAGGAAAAAACCAACACAGAAGGCATTTGCCATCAGTTCAAAGGACACTATTTGTAAAGAATAGTAAATATCACCCTTTTCTTGCCCCTGTTTCTCTGCTGAGCCATAATTACATCACATTTTGCAGAAGGGCAGTGGGCTGACTCACAGGACACATCTCCTGGCTGGGTAGCACTGCTGGGACTGCACTTGTCACCTGGGGGCTGGAACACAGCAATCCCATCGCCACATTCCAGAGTGTTCTGCTGACAGTTGGCCTACAGAAAAAACACTTCCAGATTGGCAAGGAGAAGAAAACATGGCCCATGTAGCACATGCAGTCCTTCTCATCCCAGCAGATGAGTGAAGAGGAAACTGCCATCACTGAGATGAAGGGGGAATGCAGGAGAGGGAAGAGCAGGAACACCACTGACACCTTCTGCTGGTAGCTCTGAGCCTGCAGCATGCTGTTTCTGGAGGATGGGTGCTACTCTGCTAAATGTCTTCTCCTCTCAGTTTTAGGGAATGCTCTCCTGAAATGTCTTCCCAGATTTGAGATAAGGTAATTCCCTGCCAAATTAAAACTATATTACAATGTTAAACACTTCTTAGGGTGGTTATATATTTGAGCATAAGCAGGTGCTCACATCTCCTCAAGGTAAGGAGACATGGAGAACAACAGCTGGACTGCTGCGGCCTGTTTCCACGAATCCCTGATGCTCCTGCATTGGCACTTTCTACTTTGACCTCTCAGGAATCAATTAAAAACAGTCACATTCAGAACGTGGCACTTCAATAGTTCTGCTGGCCGCCAACTCTTTGATGTGTTTGACATTTACTGATCATCTGGTAAGCTCAACACTGCAAATTCTAAGTTGCAGAAAGACAAAACCAAGGAAAGAAAAACCACAAATACCAGCAACATGAGGCTGGAGGAACAAAGCAGCCATTCCAGCGCTCTATTAACTTGAGACATAAACATGAGCAAGTGAAGGATCAAGCACTAGGATTAAGTTGTGCTCACTGAAGCTTTTTCTTTTTCTCACATCAAATGTCTTAAATGGTAATGTTTCCCACTAAGAAAAACAACCCCCCATGAAATCCTCAGTGCAAACAATATTTCTCTCTTTTTTTTTTAATTAGGCCCCTCTTCCTGCAACACTTAAGAGTAACTTATCAGGCTTTTAACACAATGCCATTAATAAAACATTGTCTGAAAATGAGGATTGAAATAATTAGAGCACCATGAAATCGCATCTTCAAATGCCATTAACGCTGACTCAGACCATCATTCAGAAAAGGTACAGAGAGCTTCATGAAAATGACACTACTTTTTAAACATTAAAGGATTCAAAACACTTTTCCATTTATTCCTTCTCTTCACTCAGTGTCCATTACCAGCATATACCTACAGGTGCATTTCTGCGCTGATGTATCAGTATAGGAGGACTAGATGTTTTTCTCAAAAATAAGAAATAAAAAAAACCCTAGAACCAACTACTGAAAAAGCCCAGCCCCACACACTACCATTTATGTCTTAATATTACTCTAAGCATATTTGCACATTGGAACAAATTTTAAGATTCCAATGAAAAATTTCACCACCTAGATAGAAATGTTGCAAGGATCTGGGGGTGTCACTGAAATTCTCAGGAAGCATCCCAAAACGATCAAATTCTCTTCCTTCTTTTATGACGCCAAAGAATAAAGACTTTTCTCTACCCAGAAGTTTAAATGGCCAAAATTACTTTCATTTCTGAACCCAACAGACAGAGTGGGAATCAAAGTATGGTTCAAAGGAACAGTCAGGTCCTCAGGCTAGCCCCAAGCACACTGAACAACTACAGCTGGTGAATTTTTTTCCCCGATAAGTGCACTACTTACAGTTGTGCTTTGGTTTCATTTGGGAAAGACTATAAACCAAACCAAAGTTATGCAGCTCATAATTTAAAAAAAAAAAAAAGTGTTTCTGTGAAATGATAATTTAATATATAAAATGCAATTTCTAAATCTTTTCCCCACCTTCTGTGTCATATAACGTCCTCTGCTCAGAGGCAGAGAAAAAGTTTAGGCAGAATCATTGGCTTTATGATTTACATCCTCATGTGACATAAAAATGAAAAGCATTAATAATTGTTACTGTTTTAAGAAAATTTAAGACTAATCCCAAGCATATTAATCCCATTCTACTCCACAGTAAGGGTACAAATAATTACTGCAATACACAGAGTGTGTGGTCCTGTTTCACCACCCTTTGCTCAGGTTTTTGGAGATCTATGACTGCAACACTCTGGATAAAAATTAACTTTATATTTAATTCACCTCTGCTGCACCTCGGCAGCCCTTGCTGCACCAAGTGGTAGCAAGAACACCAAGGTACAAATGTGGGAAGAAGGGCGGCACAGCTGAAGCACAGAGACCTCCTGGAGGAGGCACCTGGATGTGGGAACGCTGACCTTGCACTCGCTGATCCCAGGGGATGTTCAGGGGGATGACAGAACCAGCTTGACAAGGAGAGGCTGGCACAGCAGCCCGATAACCCATCCCAATCCCTGCTGCTTTCCACATACACTGGCGTAGCAGAGATGGGATCAGGAATGTGTGTGCACAGGGACCAAGAGCACTCAGTGAACAGAACAGTGCCTGACAATCCACTGGTGACCACAAAGAATGTCAAACAGTTTTATGAATCTGGACCAGTGATGCTGTGTCAAGTGAAGCACAGGGATAATTCAGCTTTTACATCCTCCTTTGACAACGATGAGCAGTGCAGTAAGTCACGTGTTTTTAAGCATCTGCTTAAAGATGCTTTGAAAACTTCTGCAAGAAAGAATTTTTCCTTCATCTACTAATGAACTATTTTCCAAGATTAAAATAGTTCACTGTCTCCTAATTGTATTTTCCCTATGTAGGTAACTATAGCTAAGTACAGCAAAACCAGTCCTGCTGCAGTACATGAGAAGTCAGATAATGATTACTGCTGGAGTAAACGTGGTTCAGTATTTGCATCTATTTGATGTCAGTGATGCTGCAATGCACAGTAATCACAATTTCTGGCCTAATCCCGAAAAAAAAAAAAAGAGAGAGAAACAAAATGGGAATTTTTTTCCTTTCTGTTTCTGCCTTCTCTCAACTCATAAAAAGAAGATGCGCTCAATTACTGTATTTTACATAAGAAAAACACTGTCTTAATGAGAGCAAAATTAGGACCAGAATATCTCACTAACTTGAAAAAGAGAGTTTTTTTTCCACTTTCAAATCTATATCATTTTTTCTCTTGCTGGTTAAACTTTAAAATCACATCTACTTGAACCAAAGGAGTATTTAAAATTCCATATCGAATTTTTCTTATTATGAACTAGGTCTTATTTTTTCCTGCATTTTGACCATGTTACAAAAAACCTGCCTATCAGTGGCAACTGCAACAATATGAAATAACCATGATAAATATTAAAATTTTGAAAAAAAATGCAATAAGGAAAGGAAACTGTTTGATATGAATCTGAATTTCCATTCACTGCTGCTTCTCTATTTATTACTGCTGCTAAATTTGGACCATATTGATTCCATCATTTAGAGTTTACAGCCTAAAAGAGGATAAAAAATTGTAACTGTTTGCATTTTTGGTGTGTTTATGAAGGTCGCTATGGGAAACAGTGTATAAACAAATTGGAATTACCCCTATATTCTGTGTATTCATTAACATACTGGTTTCATGTGATACCGTCCTGCAGGATATTTGGTTTTGAGTTGACAGTGATACTTAAATCCAATTTCCCTCACCATGCCCTTAAGGCTATGTGCTGTAACAGCTGTGTCAAATTAAACATCCACAGCTGGAATCAACAATGGGCACATCATCAATAGCCCTGCTGGGACAGAACCTGTTCTGGGGGCAACAGTCACTGCTCATGTCCATAGTGCAGCACACAGGGGTTGGTGTCTGGCAGAACTGAGTGCAGGGGAGAGCAGAGAAAGTAACTCAAATGGCAAAACCAGAGAATCAGTCCCTGCACCCCTTCCTTGTGTCTGAGAGCACCCCAGTAAAACACTGCCATACAAGCTCCCTGCTAAAGCCAGCAGCTCATCAGCAGATAATATTTATTAAACACATGTGAATTGCAAGATAGGATTTTTAATCAATATTTCCTGTACTGTACTAGAAAGTGCCCATTTGTACCCGAACTAGTGAGCTTCACAGCTTGACTCATGTTTTGCATAAAATATGGAATTTATTCCAGCTCCAGAAAATTATCATACAGCGTGACTGACATAACTCATGGTCTTCTCTTAAAGAGAAAAAAATCCTGTTAATGCACCTCCACAAAATAAACAATATATGCTTCTACCCCTGGCCCTCCTTCCTCCCTGCAGACAGACTCAGCGTGTGGTTCCTGAGGAATTAGCTGTAGAAGAACTCCCCTGCTGACAGCAAAATGCCAAATGCACGTCCTGCACATGTAATGTGTCTGACATTTCCACATCTCACCAGGTTCATGTTTCTGACAAGTGCTTAAAAATATATGTCTTTTTAAAAGTGTTTTTATTGCTACCTTCCTATCTCCACTTTATAATGTTTTAAAATGCTATTTTACTCATGGAAACAGCTTCACATTTGTCTTTTGATTTGAGTAGAAGTAATTGGTTTTTCAGGGTCAAATACCTTTTTGGAATCGATGGGTACGTTTCAGTTGACAAATGGTATAAAAAGTGCAAATTTGATCTTCTTCAGACAAACAGAACTGTGAAAAACTGGGAAGACTCAACATGATTGACACGTGGGCAGCACTGAAAATATTTTAACACCCTACCTTCTTTAATGTTGTTATTCTGTGCAGTAGGAAACCTTGGGAAAATCAGCAAAACTTTCAAATGTTAAAGGCAGTTCGTCCTAACTTCTCCTTCTTTTCCCATGCCATTATGAATTCCCAGTTGGGATCTTTCAAAAACAAAGGGGGTCTGGCACAGACACAGAACTGGTGCATCACCTCCTGTAATTGAGTCACCACAATAATTTTTCTTAAGAGCAGCAGACAGCATTTGCAGAAGTGCAGCACTAACACCTGCTGAACACATTTTGTGCACACCTTCCAGAAGTCTTTGGGCATTGCACACAATGGGCATTGTATTAATTTTTCTCAGAACGACTAAAGTGCTTCTGGAGAATAGGTCAGTGCTCAACTTCAAATGTGAATCATGCAAAGAGATTTTATCTGAGCCACCCAGAGAGAGAGACCCTTATTCTGTACCTGGCTTCATGCCAAATAATTCTAATATGCATGCATATATCTACACACATTTACATATATGGTCTATGTATGCTTTTGAATTCAAGTTTGAAGCAATTTCTCCTTGTTAAATATATATTTCTCCCAATAGTTATGATATTGTCAATTACAGTAACAGTCACTGATGCTAATGAAATTTTATGATTTTGCAGTGGGTTTCATTAATTACTATAATTTCTTTTAGACATTCAATTGAATACATAAAGAATCCTTGGAAACCTGCTGCACACAATAAAAATGACAAAGCCCAGAAAACCAGAAGAATTTTCAACTCTGCTACAGAATACCTGCCCAATTCAGTAACGACATTTTTTCCTTTCTAAACTGTCAGTCTTGTACTTTTTAACTTTGCCTGTCCCTGATCATGATAAAAATAGATTTCAAGGAAAATTAGAGGGTTTTGAACTTCCTTGCTATTCAGTCAGAGAGGTCATCCCTGTTTCAAAGGAAGACAGACCTTGTTGGATGCAATAGAGAACAGTGAGTTCTCTATAAATTCCTGCTATCTGACCCAGCCACAACTACTCATTTTTCCTTCTAGCTCACAATAGACACTGACAGAGTTATAAGGAGGATGACAAACATTGTCATCAAAATATTTCTCACTTGAAGTGAAATCACAATATTGCAAAATATTGTTCATGAATCAATAAAAGGAATGGAGTTTATAATTCCACTTAACAGAAGACAGCCCAGCTCAATGCCCTTGAAAGAAAAGCAAACATGAGAGAGGACAGAGTGACTTCTGACTGGAGTCTGAAGCACTGCATTGAAGACACGCTCTTCAAGAGTTGAATTCCTTTTTCCCCCTCTCAGGATCCAACATTTGGTATCCTGTTCTGAAGTGCCCACTTTCCAGACTGCCACTGACTCACCAGCTAGACTTGTGATTGTTCTTGGCTACAGATACCAGGACTTAGCCTTCATTGTGGATATTTTTTATTCCTGCTTTATTTCCTCAGAAATACCTTCTGGATTAACCTAAACCAAAAGCTTTAATTTTTAACAAAATTTTCACATAACTGACTGATTCCAGGCTCTCTGTCATTCCTGGGACTGTGAATACCCTAACGCTGAGAGGAGATGAATAAAGTTTATTTGTCTGATCTGTCTTGTCAATCTGTTTGTGTGCTGGAGACAGTGTAACCATGCACTCAACTAATACTAAAGCTACAAAAATTATCAAGTGTTCACCTCTTAACACATACTTAGGGCATTCAAACACTATCATATGTGAACTGCATCCTATAATTGCAGAAGATAAAAAGTGAAGTTATTTTAGAGACTTTTTCTGATAAATTTTGACTTTATTAGTGAAACGTCCTACTGTGCTTATCACATCCCCAAAAACATCTTACTGTTTTCTGAAAATAAATAAATGAATACCATCAGTTTTATCATTCCTAATGGTCACAGTCTCAGGCCAGGTGGTGGATCCCACACTGGCACTATGCTGCTGCACAGGCATCATTTTTGCCTTATTTTGCACACTCTAGTCCTGCTGCATGCAGCATAAAATTGCAGCACTTTGCATTATAATATCACATCGTGTATCCCAGCTACAGGAAAGAGATTTTGCACATCACAGGACTCTCAGGAACTAAAAAAATTGATTTCTCTTCCTCCATTTCTCTTTTCTTTTTAATATTAAAGGCATATATTTCTTATAAGGCTTAACTATAACTGATTTGTTTTTAATTTTTAAGTTATATCTTTGATTCCTTTAAATTATTATCTCAATTTGAGCAATATCTTCCCTTGGCATTACATTACTGTAAATATTACACTTTATTGCTAACTGCATATTGAACTGCTTCATTTTGTTACAAAGTTCCCAAAGCCTAAAAAAATTTCTTAAACTCTTATCTAGCTAACAGATTGAATCGTGATTCTGGAACAGATTGAAATCTCCATAATGGGAGATCATATTAAAATTCCTCTGTAAGTCTGCTACTTCTTAAATGAACTATTTAAGATGCAGGGGAATACAACTGTGGGGGAGCAGGAGAGAAAGAAGTGAACTGGAGAGTTCAGAAAAAGAAAGGAACACAGCACACCAGACACCCAGACTTGTTGACAAGGGAGCAAAAAAACACAGTGAAGGAAAAGCCAAGACTAATTTATTTGTTTTAACCAGAGAATGATAAAGAGCACCTGTCTGCTTGACTCAGGGATCAATGTGAAAAGCACAAGCCTACCTGGCTGAGAAATTCTGTCTAAACGTGTCTTGCTGTGCCCCTACAAGTATCTAACAGCTCTCACTGACCTGGTGAAGGGAAGGAGACAAAACCAACACAGGAACTTCTTTTATATTTGCATTTTATTACTTCTGTTCCCTGTTTTATTTACTAACATCAGGATAACCAAGTCACACAGAGTTAGCACCAGTGGAAATTCAGATGGTAACATGCAAATGTTTTTTTTGTGCTCCATGTACAAGATGCCACTTCAAGACTGCTGTAGGCACTCACACTCCCTACACAGTGTGTGAACACTGCCATGACTGCCCTCAGTCAGGCTCAGAAACAGGATTTCAGCCACAACAGGACACATTTCCTCACACAGGTTACCACCAGCCCCAAGTTACTGTAACCAAAAAGCAGAGCAAAGAAAATCATCCACAGCTCACCAAACCCGAGGCATTCAGCTCCAAGAATCAGGACCAAAGATTACATAAAGGCTTTGACACCCAACATGTTTGAAAAAGGAAACAAAAGCAAATTCACAAGGAGCAAGAGAAACATTACGCTCAATGCCCAGATTTCTTCTGGATATTGTGTGAGACAGCCTTAACTGTGGAACCCGGAGTGCCCAAACTGCACAGAATAGCACCAAACAAACTGGAAAAAGCTTCTAACACTGAAAACCAACCAACCAAAACTTTATTGAGCCTGTTACACTCAATCCTTTTTCTTGTTTTTCCATGCAGAGTGAGACTATTGTACTCTGTCTTTGTCCCAACTCCACCAGTGTGATAATGTGATGTTGCTCTAATTTAACCTCATTATTCTTTTGTCTTTCTCAAAGTGAAATGCCACTTCTCTCCTTCCCTTTGAGGCTTATCTCAAACAAATGTCTTTGTTCTTAATGAGACCAATCCATATGTTTGCTCCTGCATATTGTGTTCAGTTAATGGGAAGATTTTTCTAACACCATAAAAACTCTTCTATTATTTGTGCCAGGCAGCTTTGTGTTCAGTGGCTGCTTTAACTGTTACCTTTGACAAAATGTCCCACATCCAATATGTTCTGCTTCTGGATAGTCATCCCGCCCTTGAAATCAAGTTTATTTATGTCCCTTTAACATTACCTTATATTCTTTCCTCAATTTCTTACCTTATCATTGTCTGTGTATTTAAAAAACTAAATGTACAGTGAAGGCATTGATCAGGCAGCCTGCCACAAAACACTACGCATCAGTTGATGCATTAAAACTTTAACATAGGTTATTTATCAACAATTAAACTTTTAAATATTTGCTTTGCTGATTACCAATAAATCAACAGATAGTCATTAGGAGAAATCTCATTGTTTACTTTTGCTGTTTTCTAACTAGTAATCAATGAAAAAGAATGTAATTATGTATGCTAACTACTCAGGATTTTTTTTCAATAAAAATTAGAGATATGTATAAAAACAACATAAAAGCAACCAGATTATTGTGAGTTTTGTATAAGTGTACACACACACTATAAAAATACAAAATTCACTGAAATTATTTGCTGATCTAATGTGCAATAGCTTAATGGCTTCCTTGATTTAAATGTAGACTCCTGCAGCTCCAACAAGGTGGTCTGGCAGCCAGACAGCACCATGATACTGTCAGGTCTCTGACACACCCTGTTCCCATCTCATGCCCCTTTGCACCAGGAGCAACAGAACTGTGTGGCACAGAACAGCAGCCCTGCACTCCCCATGGCAGAACAAGATTAATCCTGGAAAATAGCTGGTGTTATCAGACACCCTGTGTGGATGCTGATGTTTGTTGCTGCTTTGCTCACAAAGGAATGCAGAGGAGCCCTAGTGGTTTACATAATATTCCTGATTTTCTTTTTAAATCGATCTCCTGGCTCTGTAGGCAAAATACAAGACAGAACGCAGGAGCTCACAGGATTGATTCCAAACCCTTTGCATACAGGATGCATAACAGCTGTTTTGCTTTAGATTATGGTGAACATGGGCCTAACAATTTAAATTCAATTTTATCTTTTAAGCTTAAAAGCAGTGAGAAATATCTTATGGGCACCGTTAATTCAGTTTTCTCTCAAGTCCTTTCCCCATCAGACAAATCTGAGTTCTCTCAAACACTCTGGTCCACTGTAGTCCAACCACAACTGCATTTATTTTGAGCAAGTTTTCAATTTCTCATGGTAACCTGCAAGTGTGACAGGGTTGACTAAAACAACTAACTCCCTTCTGCCAAGGAAATATGGAAAGAGAATACATCCTTCTTCACAAAGGGCTTAACATCATTATTAAAGCATCACCTTTTACCAAATTCCCTTGTTTCAGGCAGGCTTATGGCACTTATGCCATAATAATGCAAATTTTATTTTCTCAAGAAGAGCTCGGAGTAGAAGCTGGAGAATTCTTGCTACAGTTTGAAAACATACATCATCCAACAATTAACCCCTCTCATAGCATCCCTGCATGGGGCTGAAGTAGCCATCCAGTAACCATAGCTACTCATTTCAATGGAGAGAAATTGCTGTGAATAACAATGAAAGAGCCACACCAAATCCTGAAAGCCAGGAAAACCTTCCTAATGCAAGGAAAAGAACATAGGGAAAATATTGTGGCTTGATTTCCCACAGACCTACTTATCTTCTCAGTAACACATCCCAAAAGTATGTATGTAACACATCCACGTCGGATGGGACACCAACAGGAGAATTCACCAGCTGTGTATTGTTATTGTCTGACAAATAACAAGAAATTAGCAATCTTTGCCATAATCCTCATATCTCATATGTAAAGTGACATCTCTGGCACAGAACATAAAGAGAATGAAGGAAACAGTGTGTCAGTGTCCTGTGAAACGCAGCACAGCTCCGAACTCTCCACTGCAAATTCACACAAAATATTCCCAGGCTATAATTTTGATCCAGGGCTGGCAGGCTGCCAGTCTGTACAGCAATTATCACTGCTGGCCTTCCCTCACACCTTGCACGGGTACTGAAGAGGTGCCACACACACAAACATCAGCTGATCCTCCCCAGTACAACGTGGGAGGGACAGGAACATTTACAGCTTGTTAATTACTTACAGAGCGATTTCTAGTATTTTTAATCCTGTTTATGTACATCATATTCTGAGGCAGTGAACCTTTTGTTACAAACAGCAATAGTGCTGCCTTTAAAGCCCGTGGATCTAGGAAAAAACAGCAGTTTATCATCTGGCATCCTCATACAGTTTAATGTTTGACCGATACAGCAGTTGCAGTACTGCTGTCTCATGTGCAGCACAGCACTTAGTGATCAGAGGAGATTTTTTGATGATTTTTTAAATATCAGTGCTGGGAAACACTCTAAATTTGGGATTTTTTTTATGAATGGTGGGTCTGTCCTTCTTTGCTACTCCCACTACTGGAATAACCTGCAGCAGTTACAATGGACCAAGCAATGATCTGGGTTCTGAAGAGAAGTTCCAAAAATTATATCAAAAGCTCAGTAACAGAAGTGCCCATACTTAAGTCAAGATTATTAGGATTTCTGGAAACAAATTACAGGTCTCACACAAATTAATTATCTTTCCATGTCATGGGGAGATTATTAATACAGACTTGTAGAACAATTAAGTGTGAAAGGGATCTCTTGAGGTCATCCAGTACAACGGTCTGACCTCAAAAGCCAACCCTGAAGTTACATAAGATTAACTACTCACTCAGTTCATTCTTGAATATTCACATTTGCAGCCTCAGGGAACTATTTTTGATGCCTCAAATAGGAGCAGAAAGAGGAAGGGATGAGCTGAGAGCCCCCACCTTTGCTACTGATGACATAAGGGGTGTACATTTTGCTGGCACAAGCACACGGGGTCCTCTGAACACAGGCAGACTCCAGTGATAATCATTCTTCTACTGTATGTACATTATGTTTCTATGTTCAGAAAAATTATGCAATGTGCTTTTATGTGAATAATGGAGATTATTTCTAGAATGTAGATATTTGTTATTTACCAAAATCTATCCAAAATAGCTGACAGCAAGGCACAGTGTTCAAGTGACTCAGAGCTTCAGGCACTGGAATAAACGTTTCTCTTTGTCAGGGCTGGTGTGATCATAACTTATTTGTAAATCAGGAACATTGTTTCAAAGCTTGTTTACTGAATGATGAAATCACATCTTCCTGGTAACCCCAAGCATGTCATTTATCTATTTATCTCCATCAGAAGAAAGCCTTTAATGAACATAAAGGAAGTGTCACCACTTATCACTAGCAAGAAATCTGCCAGCAATCCTGAGTCTCCCAGTCTGTCTGTGACATGGAGGGGAAGGAAGGGAAATGCAAGCATATATGAATATGAGCAGATATAAAAGCAATAGTTGCCATTTTCACATAATAAAATATCTTTCAAAAGTGTGATATAGAAATAAGGATCTGCCTTCTCCATTTCTTATATTTTTAGCAACTCTTGCACATTAACTAATATGGGGTCCTCAATTTTTCTATTGGTATCTAAGTGCAATACTTGCATTTTTTCAAAATGAACATTTACAAGGAGCTGTAAATTGTAATACTGACATTTCTTTGAGGTGAGATTTTTTTTTTCTTTAGAAAGAAATGAAGCAATAGTAATTTGTCACATGACTTGACTGAAATCTGTGCCACTTACACCAATACAAATCAGCAGGTGCACTGTGCCTGAAGTTCTCCCTCCTACTATTACTTGCCAGGTAAAATTTATAATACATCAACATGAAAATTAAAAGTGAGATTGAACAAACTCACCAAGCTATGGAACTCCAGGGTTACAGATGTTTAGGTAGAGACAAATTTGGAAGAATGATAATTAAAGTTACAGTTCTACAAAACACAATAAACTGTCAAAAGCCAACTCAAGCAACTTCATAGGAATATTGTAAATAGCAACATTCTAGGAAAAAAAAAATCTGCTGAGGATATTTGAAAGCTCAAAGTGCAGTACACAGTCAACAACATAACTGAGTGTATGAGCACCTCAGTGCAACATAGAAAAATAAAATAAAAAAAACCAAACAAAACCTACAAAAAAATGTGCCAAGAAAAACCATATCCTGACCCAGTTGCAGGAATAAAACATCTTGGATTAACTCAAGATCTGTCAGGTAGTTAAGACTCATGAGGATCAATCCTACACTTCCAGGGCTTCTGCAGCACCCCAAACCCAGTGTAGATAAAACCACTTTAGGCAGCACTAGCCAGGAAGGGCCAATGCTGTCCATAAAGCATCCAGGAGAATGTTTTATGTACTTTGCTTGTGCACTAAGCTAGAAGAATATATATGATATTCACAGGGGAAAAAAACCCAGAACACAACAACAAAATAAACCAACCCAAACCAAAATCCTCCAAAAAACCCAACCCCGCAGTACACTTTCCATCAATATATAGAGAGTTTTATTTCAGCACAGTTCTGTTCACTTTTGATTAGTTTTCAGCTCTAGAGTATTAATTGTGGAGTGCCTTAACTGGCCGATTAGAATCCAATACAAAGTGTATGCTGTACTCCTTTTCAACAAATTCTTCAGTTTATTGAAGAAGGAATTACACTGAAACAGCTGCTGGAGCACATTTAGCACTCAGTTTACACCTTGTGTATGTTTATCACAGATTAGTTACACACTGTGGCTCTCGGCATGGTCACTCAGCAGAGCTGAACTTGTTCTGCAGAGCAGATCCAGGGCCCTTTGCCTGCCCTTCCATGGGCATTTGGGAACACTCAGCATCTCACCCTGCACCAGCCTTTGATCAGAGGAACCATGCTGAGCAATGACAAGCACTGCAAAGGCAGTGGATTTTGCGAGGTGGGCATCAACAATTCATAAAGGATACACACATCTCATATCTAACAATGCAAATCCACTAAAACCATAACTTAGGTTTTCTTTAATGGAATTTGTTTTTCATGTCAGGGTGCTTGTAGGCTTTTGGATACCAGATTGATGCCAGTTTTCAGCTAGCAAAGAAGTGCCACAGAGTTTATTCCTCTCCAACCTTCAACAAAGTACCTGTTAAAGAGCCTAAGTGATTTGAATTCCACATTTTCATCATATTCATCAAAGAACTGAAAGAACATCAGAAATGTTAAGAGCTTGAAAAAACTATCATTCTCAGCTACCTTGCTCTCTTTAGGAAGCACACTCAACATAATACACTTCAGTGAATTTCTGGACCTTTTCCCATAATGGAAGAAAAACTTGGTGTTTGCATCCCTCAGTTATGAAAAAGCAACAGTTTAAACCCAATCTAATTTTACTGCCTCTTTAATTGCACCTTCTGGTGCCTCACGCCTGAGCAGTGATTTACGTTCAAGCTGATAGGTTCAAGCAGTGCTTCCACAAATTAATGAGTGAGAATTACCCGGGCACTGAACCACGGGCAGGCGTTTGCTGACACTCACAAACCTGTGCTGGGACACACTGCCTGCACACGAGCAGCAGCTGAGCTCTGCCACAGGGCACCCAGCTACGAGAGGACACTGGGGAGTCGAAAAATGCAAGGTGAAATGGAAAAATAATAACCCCAACTTTTGATAGCCGGAGCTTATCAAGATGGAAATGATGAAATCGGATTGTTTATTTATTTTAGCCCATATCCCTCAATATGAAATTCAACTTAATTACCTTATGTCTCTGACAGTAATAATTGCCACATACAGGATACAGAGGAAAAGGAGACATGCAGTTACTATGGAGTAAGGAGAAAAGCTGACAGGGATCAGGTTCAAAAGTTTAAATCTTTCTGGGAATTCAGAAAGTTACATTCTGTACGTTTTTCTATCAGAAATAACACAAGAAGAGAATGCTTTGCATACATATCTGAAAAACAAAACTGAAATTCTGTTATACATTGCCCTCCAACTAAAATAAGTGTTCCTCTGTCACTATTAAGTGAAATCACTTCAAGAGTAGTGCCTGTGTTTCTGTGCTCCAAGGCAAGGAGGGTTTCTCTCAGCACAGGCTCACAGAGCACAGCGGAACACCAGGTTCAGGTTAGAAAGAAGCAAAAACTAAAGAATTAAAGCAGGTATTTCGATATTGAGAAAAATGAAGGAAAAGGAATTTCTAAATGCTAATTTGATTGTCATGTAAAACAATGGTCATAAGCATAAACCTGGACAGGGAACCAAATTTAGAACTTCATTTAAATTAATTAAAAGCTGAACAAGGAATTCAACTACATGCACATATTCAGCATACAAACCCACATTTTTCTATATTAATTTGATGAGGAAAACAGAGCTAGAAAGGTTGTATAATAGCAGAAGCTGTTTTTATATAACATTTCTTGGTTGATATGAAGCAGCTCAGGTGCTTAGATTTTAATGATTTCAAATATTGTCTACACAGATCTCCCTAAGTATTTGTGTATCTCACAAATTTGTGTACCCACACCTAAGAGATATTTCTATCCTTTCCCATTACTTCACATTTTACTTCAAGACAATTTGATTTCTTCTATCACCACAGATTTGGAAGGACAGATCTGAAATAGTACAGTTAAGGAAGGCAAATATTATTTACATTTTTTGTAATTGTTAACATCTGCAGTGCTTTTCACATTATTTCTGCTTCATTACCTAAGCAGCAGCATTGTATTAACCACTCTGAGAAGTGCACATGCCTGACATGACATTGCTTCTTAACACTACAAACTCTGAGTCACCTGAAATGGAATGCCAATAATGCACATCACACAAGTGACTCAGAAAATTAAGAAATCTATACAAAACACATCAGTTCTATCTATCTTTCTTATCTAAATCCATCCTTATCTTATTCCTAAATCTACTCAAAACAGGCTTGTATCAATTCCACCACTGCAGAATTTGCATCCTAGAGCCTTTATTGCATGTAGCAGTACTGCACAACCATGGCACTTATGTCCTTGATTTCCTGGTTTAGTCTCAATTTCCTCCTGTATTCAAGAGACTGTTGATACAAACCTGAACTTTAAGCTACAAAAATGCTGATATCAGCCTGTAAGACATGCAGCTCACATGTTTTTTACAAAATTTAAATCAGACAATGTTCAGAAACCAACCTAGAGGGAAGTCTAGGTGAAACCTAGATCTGAGTCAGATCCAAAAGGGAAGAATTCAATCCTCACTGCCATGAGTACAAGACAAGCAGTTTGACTGTAAGTGCAGTGCTGTTATTTTGATAAGGCTTTCAGTGAGAATGAGGAGTGATGGTGACTAAAAGAAGAGATGCCTTTTATTACTCTGAAAATGTCAATTCTAGAGACTAAAGCAGGCACTTGCTCGATCTCAGCATGTGGCTGTTCAGCCTGTGCTGTGTAAGAAGCTCTCAGGGAGGGTGCACAAGATGTTTTTACTACTGAACAAAGAACCAATAGAAGTTCACCTAAATGGTGATCTCATCACAGGATACACAAAGTCAGATTCAGAGCCCAAACTCAGAGGCAACATCTCCAACTAATCCTAAGAATGACCAGCTTCCTTTGAGTGGAAAGGGAAGGGAGGGCAGTAGTACAGTTTTGCCCTAAAAATGAATATTCTACAGTGCTTGAAGACTGAAGATTTTGCAGGCTGGATAGGTAAGAGATGAAGATTTCTGGTTTGTCATGAGAAACAAGGCACCTGATTTTTTCCCCCCCTCACTGCAGATAATTTACTTTTCCAAAATGCACTCAATTTCCCACTTCCACGTGCTATTTAATCATATCAAAACCATGCTTTATTTTAGAAAAGGATTATATCAGTAATTTTCAGTAAGTCCTTTCAGGGCCCTCCTGGCATTAATACCACTTATTTTCATTAATTGGGACCAGGTAGTTCAGGCCATGTGGGATTTGAGGCACAGTATTTCCCTACCCCAGACTTTAACTGAGAAAGCAAAGCTTTCATTCTAAATAAAAAAGGAACCAAGTACAATCAAGCATGGGCATATTCTGAGCACAAGCACTACAGAAAACCCTGTCTCTGAAGCACATTCATGCTGCTGAACCATCACTCAAAAGCTGAACAATTATACAGGATCATATACCAGCTCCTAACAATGCTGTTTAAGGACATAAATTATGAAGAAGCATGAAAACCTTTTATCAGCTGTGTCTGTAAGTCCTAACAACAGGAGAAATGCTTTGAACTTGGTTGTAAATACTGAGCTCACTTATCCCAGTAAGGAAATGGATTTCAAGACATGGCCTATGTGAGTCAGCTTTGCACCTCTGCCTATTATCCCAGATGTCAATCTTCAGACCATCCACTACATTTCTATCAAAATGCTCGGCCTTCCACTGACAACTTCTGAGTGCAGTTTTCCATTGTCAAATTCTTTGATAAGCAGAAGGGTTTGCAAGTAACTCAGTCTAAAATCATGTACAGTTATCATTTCCTCATTGCTTCTCCATATTTAAAATACCTTGTAATATAACATGAAATCTGTTAGAAACTATAAAAGTTTTGCCACAGATGCAAACCCTGTTTGGAGTAAAGCACCTTCACTTTCAGTTCCCAATCTAAACAAAAGAGTTTTTAGAAAAGCAAGCTATGGATATTGGTCAAAAAAGCTCTGCTCTGACTTGCCACACTTTTACCTTTAACACTGGATTCACGTAAATCTAAACTATGGAAATATGGCATGAGCATAAAAAATATGTATATAATTTATATTTTAAATCAGTCCTTTTTGTCTCCCTCCTTATTCAAGTTTCACAGCATACATATGGGTATGAATAAGCAAGGGATTTTTCACCCTTACTTCATGCACAGCAGCTTGAAAAATGTTTCCGATTAACATAAATGATAATACACGTACATAAGGCTGTCTTTCAAAGAGGTTTGGTAATTCATAAATGAAATGTTTACACAGATGAGGTCAAGCCAAAAGGTTTGTAATATAAGTATTTAACGGATGTAAATCTGTTATCAGTGCTAAGAAACATGGGATGACTTCAAATATTCACTATTGAATGTACTCAGTACACATTTAGAGCAACTTGCATGAATTCACATTCCAATTTTTAATTACTATGCAGTCTGCAAAGACAAAAAATCAAGAGTCAGATTGCTCTTTTTCCTTTTATCAGAACAATTAACATTAATGACATATTACTTCACAGACACTTCTACATATTCATTATTAAAATAATAAATGGAATGAAGTTTGAACAAAAGTATAACAATACCTACAGGTAAAGATGTTTTACCCTTACATATATTTCTATCAATGTTTGTTTAGCCAGTGTTCATCAGGAGATAAGGCAGGCCTTAACAAAAAAAACAAACAAAAAACCTAAGCAAGTCCTTTTAAAAACATTCATAGCATGTTTTTTTTGGAGATGTAATTTTCCTCTTGGACTGTATACAGCTTTACTTACATAACTTAGTTTTTGTGGTTTTATGAAACCATAAAATGAGGACAAGGATTTCATACCGTTAAACAGACCTTGGTGGCAGGAAGGAAAGGCAATTAATTTGTTTTCACTTGAAACTTTTGGACAGAGACAGAATTCATGTCTCTTGCAGTCCACCCTGGTTTTTCACCTACCAGGGAACAACATAACCAAACTTGTTTTGTTTTGTTTGTCTGTTTGTTTGTTTGTTTCCCCCCGCTAGGGCTTTCATGGCTTTAATTTCTATCTCAATCTTAAAATAAATATTAAATATTAAAATAAAATAGCCAGCCATCCACATGGAGATGCAGACATTTCGTTTTTTGGATTTATTAAAATCTACTCCTACTGATAACAGCGCAGGGATGTACAATTTGGCAGGGTAAACACAGGTTTAACAGCCTAATTGCCTGGATTTTTTGTGGATCATTATGCTAATGTCTCTGCAGCAAAGTGCTAAATCGGAATTCCCATCACAAAGAATTCTCCTTGCTCACTGAAAAGGGAGAACTGGGACATCCTGGGGTGATGGGAAGAGATTGCTCTTCAGGGACACACCAAAGGGATTTTCAAACCCACAGGACCACCGAGCTCTGCCAAAGGGAAGAAAGTAAAGCCTGACACAAAACATCAGGAATTACAACTTTGCCTAAACCAAGGACTCTAGACAATGACACTTTCCCTACAAAGGTGCTTGGGAGGAGGATGGATTCATACAGGGTAAGATACTTAGGATGGATTCATACAGAATAAAGACATACTCTATACAGGCAAACAGCTCTGCATGTATGAACAATTTTGTTTTGTCCAGAATTCAGCTGGACCTTGAGATAAACCTCATTATTTTGTCCTCCAGGTCCCACTGTACATTATGCTCCCTTAAATGCATTCTCCTGTGTAAGCAAATCTGACCCTGCTTGCCCAGGACACTCAAACCTGCTCTGACTCCACATCCCCAGACTCACAGATGTGCTACAAAACCAGGCTGGCTTGGAGGACTAAGAATGTCATAGTGGCAAGGTTTTTGCTTGGTCAAATAAAGGCCAAATGAGAAATCATGATAAATATGAATTTTGAAAGAGCAAATATAATTTGAAATTTTTGATCCAACAATAAACCAGGTCAAATTAAAAAAACAAAAGCTATCAGCACCAGTTCATTTGTTAGCTCCTTATGGCATTAATATTTCCTTCAGCTTCCTGAAAAAGTTTTGTTACTGTTTTCTCTGATCCTATGTCCACATTTAATCACCAAAAATGCACCTCACCACACAGCAGATGTGTCATTAACTATTTCTGAAAAAAGGTGAAATAAAATCACCCAGCATGAGAAGACTATGGAATAAGCCAACACTAGCAGATGGTGTTTATTTTGTCACCGCTTGTGTTAAAAATTGTCACCTATTTCATCACTAACTTTAAGGTAGAAGCTTCATGCAAAAAGTGGAAAGAATATTTTTTATAAGCTGTTACAGAACTCCTTAAAATAAAATATCTTCTGTTTGTAGCTTCCAGTTTTTAGGACATGGTGCATTACACAGGGAATTGATTTGTATAAATCTGAGGCGATCGAGTATTTTGCCAGCAGGTCAGCCTTTCATCACACAACCTCTTTTGTTTCTTAAGCAAATTTCAAATCCTTTATTTCTAATACTGGTGCTGTTCAGACAAATTCTCCAACATTGCTCCTAGAAGAGGCACCTGGTAGAACTGTCAGTCAGCTTGTTTTCTTCTAGGACCCCCTATGCAACAGAGTTTTACTTCTCCCTCAGGATTTCCCGCATTTTCACTATTTTATTTCATCACCCACTTTTGGCTGTATGGTTTCCATTCTCTGGCTGACAGTTTCTTAACAAAACAGTTGCATGAAGAGTAATTGTACAACCCAGACTTGGCTGCTTAAAGAAATCACTGCTAAAATCCAATGATAAACCCAGGTCCAGCTCGTGGAGTTTTGAAAGAACATCCACTAGAATCTGAACCTAAAATCTCCTGTTAATGCACTGGAATGTGGTTTGATTGACTCAGTCCTTTCTCACTCCCTGTCAAATCTTCTACTGCACTCCAGTTCAGGTTGGCCTGCACACCCTGTCCAGGAGCTGACCCTTTTGCCTTTGTCATTTAATGAGGTCTCTCACTGTCCTACTCATATCATACCCTAAGCAGCACACTTTTACATTTCTTTATACATACACATACTCAACATCATACTTCTGGAACGCTTAAAAAACATTAATTATTTTGATATATTGCTGGAATTCTGTTACATTATTTTACAGCTCTGGAAAGAAACCAGGGCTGGTCAGGTTATTTTCTTAGTTGGATTTTGTTTTCAATTCCAAATTCTTATTTTGACATAGATTTGAGATTTGGGAGGGGGGAGGGTCAGGGTGGGTTGTTTGTTGTAGTAATTCTTCTTCCACAAAAGGAGTAATCAGAAATGGTCAGATTTAGGACTAGTCCAAATACTAGTGAGGGAAGATATTTTTTCTATAAGACATTTTTATTCTCTTTCTTTCCAGAGTCAGAACATGGATCTGACAACATTCCTTGTGCCTGTATTTCTGAATCACTGACCATTCTACCACCCATGTTCATCACTTCACCTCCTTTTTTGTGGCTGCACCAGTGGCACCTGTGACCTTAGCAAAGCAAAGGCAGAGCAGATGAAGACACCAATCATTTTATGAGAGCACTGCAAAGCAATCCATGCTCTAGATGACCACACATGAGAACTGGGTACCTTTGAAATGCAAAGTCTGAGGGCTCTACTCATGGTGATACAAAGAGTCCTCTTCTGCTGACACAACATGCACACTGCAAGCTTTGCAACACTATTTGGATGCATCCTCAGCCAGCTGAGGCTTTAAACCAAGGTTAGTGCCATCTGCCTGGTTTTGGCAGCATCCAGATTGATGTAAAAAATCCTATGGCACTGTCTAAAAGGAGCAGAGATAAAGCTTGCTTTTGGTCAAGTCCCTGGAACTATTAACATCAAAGATTTGGCTGATAACACCAGGCAGCACATCTGGGTCAATGAGCTCACTGCACCTTTCTCACCACATTCAGAGCATTCAACAAACTATTTCACTACTCAGATCAGATTTAGCGTGTCCAATAAATTAGACTCATAAAAGTCATAAAAGGTACTAAGTTTTTCTGTTGCTTGTCTCAGTTAAATTCTTTTCTTAAATGCATTTTAAATCAAGCTACTAGCAAGCATTAATACTATTAAGTATTTTTGAGTTGTGATACAGTTACTAATACATTCTCATATTCTTCTTAATTTCTAGAGCCCCAAACAAACACATTACCAAAAACTGAAAGCAATATATCAATTAAATTTGTTTGAACTAGGAAGAGTATTGGGTTACAAGGAAAAAGGAATAAACCAAAGAGAAACAAGATTTTGTTTCTATAAAAACCTCAAAACTTCAAATGAAGAAAGACATTGTTCAGTTGGATGCAATTTGTTAGGCAAAACCTTTCTGTGATCCTGGAAAATGCATTCAAGCATTATTCTTTGAGATTTAGTACAGCCTAAATAGCATAACCCACACATTTCACCTGCCCCCAAATTCGCCTGCAACACCAATAATCATGAATGCTTCAGAAATGCAGAGGTAAGTACAGGATCATTTCCATTCTTTATTAGTTTCATCTTTATTACCAACCACACACACACCACCTTGGGCAGTTTTTAGCATTGTACATCAGCACTCTGGAAATTTATTTGCTCTACCAAAAGCTCTGGCTCCCACTCTTCTAGGCAGCAGGGAAACACAACAGAGTCCTTATCTCCAGTTTGAAAACACTGAACACTCTTGGGCTGCATTAACTAGGAAATGGTCACAGATGCTCAGCACTTTCCAGAATGTGATTTAAGAAACTGTCCCAGTATTAGCCCAGACACTGTTTGAGATTCAAAGAATAATGCCATTCACTAGTTTTTACCAAAAATCAAGCAATTATGGAAAGAAGTGTGTCAGAAAATGAGTGTGATGAGAAAAGCTTGGTTTAGGTCTCATTTGAATATTAAGCAAGCAGAGCATTATTCCTGTTTAGGGCTCTCATCTTGCAAAGCATTTACTTAGGTGTTTACAAAAAAAAAAAAATGCCCAAACAGAAAGGTATCTTTCATGTATGTATTAGGTCTGAGGTGCAATGGAAGAAAATAACAAAATCCATCTTTCATCTCATTAGGCAATCAAATACAAAATAAAATTTGCCAAGTCGAGGACAAAGGGCTTTATCAAAAACAGCCCTTGCTAATTTAGCAAGGGCACATGCTGACACAAGAATTGTGTAAGTGTACATATCCTATGAATGGAAATAATTTTTTTAATTCAAGAAATATCAAGAAGAAGATGGCACTGAATAATTACGTTTGTACTACAATTCCTTGAGGTGTCTTTTAATTTGTATTATATATTACTACAGCCTGGCAATTTTTTCTTTTGCTAAAAAAGTGCATTGCAGGCTTTTTTCCCCCAAACATTCTCTTCCTCCCAAAGGAGTTTTACTCTCAGGGAAGCACAAGTGTGAATTTGTGTGGGGAGCAGTGGTACTTCAAAAACCCCTGTCTAGCATTGCATCATGCCCTAAAAAGCCACAAAACCCAACACAACTCCCTGATTATTTTGCACAGCCCCTAAGATACAAAACTTCAGGGGCACATCAAGTGTGACTATCTGAATCTCATACTCTTCCATCAAAAAAAAATGCAAATCAAGACTGAAGATGAACAGAGTCATCACTAAATCTTTCACTCAAAAATCTGACTGAAGAATCTCTGAAGAAACTTGTTTCCCATGCAAACCTTTGCCAATGGAATACAACAAATGTAATTAATTGCCTTTGTGAAAACACAGGTGCAGGTACCATTTTGTTTTAAAATTATGCCTGGGACTATCCAGATCTGGCATCTCTTCCATGTCTTAGCTGTCCTCCTCTCAAGGAACAAGCCCCTCACCATGAAGCAAGATCAGCTCAGGGGAAACAGCTCCTTCACCCCCCAGCCATTTCTCCCAGTGGAAAACCCCTAAATTAGTTCAATCCAACCAGGAAGGTAATACTCAACAATGAGGAAGAAATCAGTAGCAGAGACCAGGTTTATTCAACAGAATGTAAATACCCAGGAAGAAAAAAACAACCAACCAACATCCCACAACACATAATACGCAGAACATACACAGAACAAGATTAAGCATTGCACAACACACAAGGTCTAAACTAGGTTCTAAGTTTACAAAAAAATACAGTTTAAGCAAAATAAAAACCTTACGTATTAGAGAGTTCTTTGTCTCAGCCAGCTGCTGCCAGCTTGTCTGTCTGTCTTTCAATTTCTCAGAAAGGTGTGTGTGAAAATCTAAATGAAATAAAACAAATAACATTTTAGAGATGGCTCTTCTTCCATTCCATTCACCTTTGGTGCAATACAGCCACTAGAATGTTTCACCTCCTCCCACCCAAAGCATTCCTCAATGTAAGTAAAATACATTACTCAATCAGATAAAGAATTCTTTTATCTTGTTATCAATGACATGAAAAGGCAGATTGAGTAGCAGTAGTTTGGTGCAGTCTTGCTTTGCAGACAGTCCATATACCCACTGTCAGCACCATTAACCACAAAAAGGCATAAAAATCTCTCTCAAATCTCTCTTTGGGTAGAACTTAACCCAAAGGCCAGCAGTTTCCATGTAGGCTGTACAGGAGGTGCTTAAGTTCACACTAACTTATTTTCAGTGGACTATCCATTACTCCTATAGTCAAATACATATCATCACATTCTTCTAAAAGATAATTTTTGTCCCCTAAAAACAGACTCCTAAGATACATTTGGAAAATGGACACTATCAGGTGTAATAAATAATTTCTTACAAGTTTATTGCAGCAGCATTGTGACTTTTACATGGACTCTCAACATAATCAAGCTCATTCAGCTGCATCTCAGCAAGGACCAGTGAAACTCTATTGTTGCAAGGGTATTTTTTTTCTTTTTTATCTCAAAAACTCTCCAGCTTTAGGAAAACAGATTTTAATACACACATACAAAAAATCCCTTTACTTTTGAAACTACTTTCTCTTAGACTAAAAAGAAAAGAACTAAAATAACCCTGGATTTTGAAAATATGACATAATCAGGGAGTCCTCTTACAATTGAAAATTATTATTGAATTTCATAATAACATCAGGAAAATTTTCAGATGTAGTAAACAGGAAACATGAAACCTATTAATATTTATTTACATGATTTTCCTTGCAAAAACCAGTAAGACAAGAAGCCCAATAATTAATGCATGGTCACTAATTCTTGTTTTCACTGTCTGTAAGTTTTCACTGGAAAATAATTTTACTCCATGCATCTCACATTCAAATCCTTCATAATATTTATAAGATAATAATTGAATCTTTCACCCAACACTCAAACAAATCAACAGTGAAAATGTGTTCTGTAAACACAGCAATTTATTATATGCAAAGAAAAAAGGCAACACATTGACACAAATAAAAAAAAGGCTGACCAAGACAATAGAAAATAAATCACTTTGCACGCTAGACAACAAATTAGCAATTTGTTAGGAGCAAAAATAATTTGCTTCATGTAGAATAATGTGAGAGGATGACAGATCCTGAGTCTTACATCTCGGACTTTGGGGGAAAAAGAATTTCAAGGGACAAGTTACAAACAATAAAAACCAGGTAGAATTTACTGAACTGGCTCAGTGTCTCCCTGCCACACATGAAATTAAATTTTGATACCATACAACTAGAAGGCTTTTTTGGGTACTTTGGCTCACATCTAATTAGTTCAGCTTTATTTGATGGTACAAACTTTTCATTTAAAAACAAGAAAGGAAAAAAAAAAATTTCAGGAACACTTATCAAAAAAGATAATTCAAAGAACAGCATACAAGTCAGGCAAAGAAATGTGAAGGGCAGAGCACTGTGGATATCAATGTAAAAATGCTGGTAAATAAAAAGTTATTGCAAATGTCTGGTTTTGGTATTATCAGTATTTTTCCCCTGAAACAAAATACTAACAGTTGATATTATTTTTGTATTTTAAAAATGGGAGAAATTAAATATAACTGAACAGATGCATATGTAGGAATATATCAAAGAGGAACTCACGGAATTGTTTCACTAAGCTTTTTTCCTTTTCTTTTTTATGAAAATGGAACCAAACTCAAACCCAGTGCAATTCTTCTGCAGTACTTACAGCTAAATTAAACCATTTTAGCAGTTTGCAATTATACTATTTCTGTTATACCCATCCTATAATACACAAAGTTTCAAAATCTTTAATGTCTCTATTTCTGTTTTAATACAAGCTTTAGCTTTCATTTCTCTTTTATGAGGAAAACCAGAATTAATTCATCAACAATTCATCTATTGACATTTTATCACATTACCCTTTAAGCCTGTGTATGTTACTGAATCTGCTATTTTCTCTTTCACCTGTCTGTGGTCACCTTGGGATATTTAATCCTTATAAAGGACACAGATTAGGACAACAAACTGTTCACCCAAGGAAGCTGAACCATCCCTCTTTTTATGGGAAGCACCTAAAACTAATGGCTACAGCTCAAGATATCAAGCAGTTTCTCCAATAACTGAAAAAAAAAAAATTCACCAATGCTCAAAGGAAAGAATATTTAAATGTTAAGACACTTTAAAAAAGTGTCATCTGAAGGGAAGTCTCCGTGGGTATTACCTTCCTTTGACACTCACAGGGACTTAAACCTAATTGCATTTAGGGTTATCTCCAGCAGCTACACTTAGAATCAACCATCCTCAGGAGGACTATTCTAACTAATCTACTTATTAGGCTTTTATTCAGATTTAGTACAGGCTTTTATAAAAAAAATCTTGAAGGGATAGTAATGGATTTTGCAATTATCAGACAGGAAAGAGAAGACTATGACCTACAATCTTTGGCTTTACCAAAAATTAGGAAAAGAAAAGCTTTTGTAAGTAAATCTTTGGAACTTTAAGTTAATTTTAGTCCCTATCAGACACCGCAGTTATATCTGGAAAGGTAAAACCTGTATGAATTTCCCATGCACCTCCCATACATTCCCTTAAAATACAACTCCTCCCACAGTAACTGGCAGGGAGAAAGAAATCCGTTTTCTGTCCTTGCCTTTCAAAGATGAATGAGTAGCAGGTTTTGGTTTGCTGCCTCAAGCCCCAGTTTAAGCCAAAAGCCAATGCTGACAGAGGTGATTTTAGATAACAAATCCTGGCAGCACCTTTTGGCAAGAGCCACGGCAATTCCTGACCTGCTCTCCCATGAGGAACACAGAGTTCACACCAGCTCCTTGCCTTCTGCATGTTTTAAATATTTCTCTAAACTCCCTCCCAGCCCAACAGCCTCCCAGGGAAGCTGCCACTGAGGGGATCCATTCCTACCACAGCTGGGAGGCACCTCTGGACACCAGCAGAGGTTCTGCTGCTCAGGATCCCAGTGCAGAGCACACCTGGGCCCCACAGGACATGTCTTTGTCCCAGGAAAGAGGCTCTGCACCAAATATCCTCTTGTTCTTAGCCCTTAGTCCCTCTTTTGAGCTGTCCTAGCAACTCCTCACAGCCACCAGCAATCCAGGAACGAGCATCACTCCTCTCTTCTTTCTCTATTCCTTCATCCCCAGTTGTTTTCTTCCTTTGAAATTTCCCTTCATAGTTTAAATAGATGCTTCCTGCTATGCACTACAAATTCCCAATCTCATTAGTTCATGGGTATTCTGGCATTTTGCTGTTTAGCATTTTCCAATCAGCATCACTAAAAGTTTGGCAACCAATCATGTAAGATGTGCTCCACCCTTGAAGATGATAGCACACTATGGTTGGGTTGTTTGGGGGTTCTTGTACATATGAAAACTTCCTTACATTTTATAACAGTTGCTTCCTCCACCCATAAGTCTTATGTCTCTCAGTCAACATTGATCTAGAAAATAACTGTGGAATATTAAACATAACCAGAACCTAAATATCCTCCTAAGCTCTGTTCTCATTTTCCCGCTTCTATTTATCAACAGGGCACAACCCAATTTTTACTAGTAATATACAATAAAAAGCTAGTTTACTTTTATAAAGTAGCACTTCAGAAACCTTGGAAAAAAGCCTTACAAATAAATAGCCTGAATTTCTCAAGCTGCTTTCTCTCCCTCCCTACATTTACACAAAAACATCCAGTAGTAAACCCTTGCTCCTTTCCTGTCACACCTGGGTGGCTGAGACCTGCCCCAAATGTCTCTGATTTCCTCTTTACTGACGTTTCTGTGAGCAGAGTTCTCCTCTGTTGGTATTTCAGTATATTTTCATTGTTATTTGCTCAATGATTATTGCTTATCATTATGATTAGTGAGGAACAGGACAAACCCCATAGAAACCGACAGAAGACTCAGGACCAGACAGTTCAATGCTCTACTTTGCCCTCAAAAAGCAGAGATTTTTCCCCACCACATTGTACCCCAATACTTCAGACCATGCCTGGTGGGCAGATGTAACAAGTGCAGTACTCAAACTCTATGCACACCACCTCCAGTTAGAAAAAACAATCAGTAATACAAAAGTTGTGCACAAAGGTATGGGAGTAAGAACTGTTCTGCAACAAAAAAGCCACACAATTTTTCTTTCCCCATATTTCATGACAGAATTACTCTCTGCTGTATTACTCTATTATGTTCTATTGCACATTTTACATCCAGTGTTTTGTTTGATCTTTTGTGAAAGTTGTGTTCGGTTTTCTCTCCTCCAAAGTGCATTCAGCAGCTCAATTAGGCTTAAAAAGCTTTACCTTCAGAGTGTACTGGCAGCTCTCAAGCACAATTATTCTCCAATGCAAAACACCCACAAGACATATTTAAGAGTATACTTCCACAAATAATATGCTAACACACCACTCAACATTCCTGCAGAATTGACAAACACTACAAAGGAAAATGCTCTAATGCAGTTCAAGGACATCTGAAAGTATATTTTATTTCAGTGAACTCCACAGCAAATACACCATTTTCCCTCTCCTCAGCCTAAAAGTAAGGTTAGAAAATGGGAGTCAGAAGTAGTTTTGACTTGCATTGCAATTTAAAATTTCCTAAATGTTACCAATATGACCATTAAAACAGATCCACTGTACCAGGAGCTGGGTTTTCCAATGGCACTATCCATGCCTTTTACAGAGAATAAAGCAAGTATTTATCTACACAACAACACAGAAATTAAAATGAAAAATATTTACACTTTTTTTTTTTTTTCACTTCCTATGAAGTACTAAAAGCATTGGGATGTCTTCCTACCATAAGAATCACAGGGACATGCATAATTCAGATCAGCACTTAGAGTGCAGAGACGTGTCTATTTCTTTGTGTAGAAGTCTGTTATAACTATTAACTCAAAGTTAACTGAACCTAAATTTCAAGAAGATTTATTTAAGTCAAATTAAATGATTTCTATTAGTCTTATCTCCCAAAAGAATTAAATCAGCCCTATTAAGTCCAAATGATTATGTCTACGTAGGAGTGTCAATCAATTTCACAATATCACATTAAGATCATGCCACTACGTATCTGGTAATTTTGATAAATCTTCTCAAGTTCCCCTGAACAGCCAAGCCCTAACATCTAAAATATTCATAACTGCCTCTAAATTCAACATGGTCATTGACTCACACAAAAAGTAAAACTCTAGTTGAAACTTCCCAGCATTTACTTCCAGTTTTACTTTGCCTTTTGAAGTAAAGGTCAATTCTACAACAATTACTTTGTGCTGTTAGGAATGGTTCAGTAGCCTCATACAGACCAACCACCCAGCTACGAGTCGTGATTTAATAATTAGGGAGATATAAGTCACAATTCTCATGGGAATAATTTCTTAAAATTTCAGAAAAGCTTCAAGCAGGCTGAAGGTTCTCTACAGTTGCTTTCTCTTTCTTTTCCATGCAAACCTCTCACAAATAACACTTTATTCTGTGCCAATGACTGTTTTTAGATCAAAAACTTAACACCTGGAAAGACCAATAAAGCTACTGTTAAACACAAAATTAAATCTCTAAACCAGTTATCCTTACATAACCAGTCAGCACTTCAATTAAGGCACCCACTGCTTTTCCTCCTCACTTTTGGCACCACACAAAATTGCATAAATAAAAACTTTATGGAGAAGATTAAAACCAGTTTAAATCCTGTAAGGGAGTCCATGAAAATAATTTTTCTCCTTATTGTGGGATATGTATTTTTCAGCTTGAAAGTGTAAATAAAGGATAAGTCAACCAGTTTTCTGACCATAGGAATTTCCTAATTTTATAGAATTAGGCAAAAACAAAGTAGCTGCTCTTGATTTTTTCCAACAACCTGAATATTCCACAGACGCTACAACATCGTGTCTGCCTTTAACACTGTAGCTCATTGCTCATTTAAAACCAAGGAAGCCCCTAAAAATACAAAGAAAGTGATTGAGATCAGCGTTCTAGCAATAGCAATGACTCACAGAACAAAACAAAGCTCTTGAAGTAATAACTTCAGCATCTGCTTTCCTCATTATTCATTTATGTTCTTCACTGTTAAGGATTATTGTTTGTTTTTACATTGCCATGGCAAGTTAACTAATTGATGAGCCTCAACCACCCTTAAACCTATTTTTACTTACTGATCTCTCTTGTCTTTCTACAGCAAGTTCTACTAGTGAAAAAAAGTCAAAATACAGTTTTCAAGTAATTTAGTCGGTAAGATCTTATTTGTCATCTGTGCCTGTAAACAATTTTGAAGAACTAAGAACTGACACACAACTCACAAGAAGACAAGCCTACTGCTTCACTGTGTTTTTTCCTGGGGAAAAAGATATGAAGAACAAGATTTCTATCTAAAACTTTACCAAATATCTGTTCAGCCTCTATAATGAGATCACCTATAGCTTTGAAACAAAACTATTCTCAGTATTCTTTGATAAAGAATGTAAGTACAACCTGTAGCAAATCTATCAAAGATATTTTATCACTTCTCTAGCCCAGGGAAAAGTATAAAACTAGAATAAATACATGAAAGCAATAATTGAGAATATCCTCTAACTCCAGGAGCTTGCCTCTCCAGTTTCCTAACAATTTTATTCAACAGCTCTGGTTGGTTTTTCTTCCATCAGTTGCTCAAGTCTGGCTCTGAACCAGTGTAAACTGAGTATTTCCAAAGTCCAGGGACAAGAAGTCCTGAATGTACATGAGGTGGATTTTTGCTCATTTTAGTTCTGCCCTTTGCTAATATCATGCTGTACAGTTTCCATACAGGTAAAAGGCAGTGAGCAATCATTCCTTTTTCACATTTTTATGTCAATCATGACAGCAGAGGCTCCAGTCATGTTGCCAATTGTTTTTACACTAAAGAATATTAAAGTTATGCTTCAAAAGGAAACTATGCCACACTTTGGGTAACTCATCTCACTGGCTCCCACCTTTTGCAGTTCAAGTGTCTATTTTTTTAAATGAAAGAATGAGACTTCAACATATTGTTCAGTGTTTATGGACAACTTTTTGAACATCTTTTTACAGTGGCAGTGACAATATTTTCTGTTTTTTTCTTTAAATAAACTTCTCATTGCTTCCTAGTTTTGTTTTAAGAGGTTTGTTTGCATTATTGTAATATTGCATCGATGTCCTTTAGGATATCCATAACAGTATCAACAGGATACTGTTGTACTAACATAACTTTCCTGAATCTTAATAGACAATTCAAAGCCTATCATAATTCCTCAATATTTTTCCATTTCACACACTGTTCAGCCCTACCATGCAAGAAATTTCTACACTGCCATACAGAAATCAATCACTTCAGTACATTTCTGTTTCTCCAGCTCATTCTAAAAACCACCAAAATTAACTCTGCTCCATGAACACAAAAAAGTGCAGGAAGAGGTGGTAACACTCAGAAAAAAAACCCAGATAAAATCAGCTGGTTTTTGTAACAACATATGTTACCTCACACATGATGGCAGCTGCTTCCCTCTGCACACAACGTGGACTGACAACAAACACACTCCTCTTATTCCTGATGGAAAGGAGCCCTCAGTGCCCAGTTTGTACAAAATGCAGAAAAACTGCCCTGGACAAGACAGACACACCCAACACATCCCAGCTTCATGCTGTGCAGACTTACAGAGAAAGCATTATGCTCCCTGACTCAAAAGGGATAGGAAATAAACATAGACAACACTTTCTCTTGTACCAGAAGGATATTTACGATGCGAAAAACATTGCAATGTATTTTATCCAAGCTACAAATACTGAGTCATGTGGTGATTGACCTAGTTTCCTGTTAACTTTAAGTGTATTTTTAGTTACTCCCTGTTGATTTATGTTTTCATTAAAACCTGAGGGATGTGTCTTTTGAAGTCTGCTGGAGAATGAATGGAGGTGTGATGCTTTGCAGAGGATGCTGAGGCATTTTCCCCCAATGTTTTCTCTCTCCAAGTCACACATCTAGTAGGAGCTCAACTGAAGAGCAAATAAGCATTATTTGTTTACCTCTATCTTATCTTTCCTTCTCAGGAATTTAAATGCAAATGAAAAATAGAGCAAACACCAACAAATGCATCAAGTGCTAGTGCAGTTTAATGACTACAACCAACAGAGTCTGTGCTCTGCTCACTGCCACAGCACCCTGCAGTCAGCAGTACTGGCTGTGACCCCTTCTTCTGTTTGTAACTGAATATACACAGAAGTACTTTGAAAATCATCCCAGTATTTAAACAGGAGTGATGTAATTAATTTTCAGAGTTTTGTAGAATGACACATATTATTTTATATAGGCTGTTAAGGAGATTACATTGATTTGAAATAGAGCAGAAAACCCACCTAAGAAAAGAACCCTCTGAGTGCTTCCGATCATGGAGAAGATACATTAAAAGGGTGTTCTTTTTGGGAAATGATGAGCTTAATTTGCAGTAAGTGGAAACTAATTTTCTCAGACCACAGATGTAAAGTCAAGGAAATCAGGTCCACTGTTGCCAAATCTTTCTTCAGTAAGAAAATGGACCATAAAACTTCAAAATTTATGTAAGGACTCCAAAGGTTCACAGCAATCCATAGCTGATTTTCTTTTTGCTTGTTTTGCCCCTTGTCTACCACTGATTAAATTACATTAGCTTTTGTGTAGTAAACAATACAAAATACTGCATAAGGACCTAACTTCAGATGAAGGCTCAGTTTCAGTAATGATCTTGATAATTATATTAGGACAGTCTAGGTTTCCCCACAGCTTTCTATTTTTCAAATTTATAGAGAGTTATGTGCGTGATGACAGCTCTGTGTGCTCACAAGACTATTCTTACTTTATCCTGTCTACTTTCACACTCTCCAGAAATTCAGTTTTAAGCTGCAGTTTTCAAGTATTTTGTCAATCACAGTTTATCAAATGCATTCTGCTAAGGCAGCTGTCAGGACAAGATTCAGCAGTGACAAGCTGTCTCAGCGCCTGTTCATTCTACCCTTTTTATCTCTGAGGAGGAGAAATACTCTGGCTAGAAACGGCTCTACCTGTTCACTCAACAGGCAGTGGAGTCACTGAGCTGGCAGAGCCCCTGATCAACAGAACGAGGACTCCCAATAAATTCTCAGCAGCCCATTTATGCCTGCTTTTTCCTTATCATAAGTGCTGTTCTGAAAACACTACTGGCACTCTGCACACAGAGGTGATTGAGTAAAAAAGACACAGTGCAGGTTGTCAATTTATCCTGAAATAGCTTCTAGTGGATAGATAAAAGCCATCTAAACCATGGCACAAGACAGTGCTATTGCACACACAATCTACAGACTTCCCACAAAAAAAAAAATTCCAGAAAAACACTCTGCCCTCTGTTACACACACACCAAAATTATGGCATCATACACAACTATTTGTGTATATAGTGAAATATCAGTGCATACTGAAATATTTTCTTATAAATCCTGGCAATTAAGAACTTCATGTAATTTCACTCTGTATAAACGATATTTCCAAAAGGCTAAAACTGGGATTATGCCAAACTTGGCTTTACGCTTTAATTGTGTTGACTACATTACCTAAAAGAATCTTCATTTATAATGACAAATCACGACTGGGAAAACATGTATAAGTCAGATTTCTCCTCCTCCACATATATTACCATGGAAATGCCAAAAGCATAAGACAGTTCACAGACAGCTTATCTCCAAATATTTTAGTTGATCAAAATGATGCCATTTGATCCCATACATGGTCTGTTGTGGGATGAAGGGTGTCTGAAAAGTCGAGTCAGTGTTAATCTACATCAAATGCGTCTGCTTTTGGGAACAGAATGAAGAAGTTTCAGTCTTCATTAAAGAGGAAGCAAGAAAAGGCCAAGTAGTGGCTTGAACTTTAGAAGTGTTAAATAGTATTTGAAACAGGCTGACATTTGAAAATTTTCAATTGTTGTCCATTTTTTAAGTGTCCATCATTGCCCATAAATGTCATATTAAGAAGAACAAAGCAATAAATGGGTCAGAGTAATCTCAAAAATGAGAGAAAAATCACTAGGATATGAACAGGAGCCATCAAACTGCCTTAGCACAGTGTCTCATTGCCAACACCAGCATGAGATGAGAAAGCAGAGCTGGAGGCAAGAATAGGAGCACAGGAAGAAGTCAGAGACAAAAAATACAAATAACACAAGAATGACCTTAGGTGTAAACAAAAATCTAAGTCTCAAGTTGAGATGCTCCTACAAAAACTACCTCATGTTCACAGTTAGTTTTCCACTGCACACTCCGTGGTTGCATATAATGGAGCAACAAACTACAAAACCTTCAGGAAAAGCTGGAGTGAAAGATGTGAAAAGACAGTCAAGAAGGTGAGAGAAGAAACGGAACTGGTAACAATTCTGTTAGATCTGGGAAAAAAAACAACTCAAAAGCTCCAAGGACCGAGAATCAGAGGACTGTCCTGAAGAAATACATTAAGACTGTAATAGGGGCAGCTGGGCATTTTATTCCTCCAAGGTAAAAAAAACAAACAAACTGGACACTTCACACATCCTTTCAGATCAAGGATTAGGTATTGTCCAGACACTAAGGCCCTGTTTAGAATGTGGCAGGGGAGGGAGCTGGCCCTTACAGAGGTTGTATTTCCTTTCCTTGCACTGCTGGCATGGCAGTCTCTGTACAAACTCCTACCTCCTCTTTGTGCAGGGCACAAATCCTGAACACATCCCTGTTGTTCAGTAGATCCAAAGAGTGCATTAGGATGGAAGGAAAGCACACTCACATATAAAATACTTCACACAGCTTCTACTTTGCCAGCTGATGTAAAAACATGACAAGAAATAAACTTAGGAACATAATAAGAATTTTCATATGCCAGTAATATTTTTTTAGACTTTCTTTTTTAGTACTAGCCATAGGACCAAGTTACATCAGTCAGAAAAAATAATTTTACGCTTACAATTTGTGTAATATCTGCCAAATAGGATAAGATGACACAAAGGCAGGAGGAGATGAGTCAAGTGAAGGGTCACTAGAAACCTGTTTTCTCAAAGTGGACAGACTGTGCCTCACCCAGCAGTGATCCCCCAGTTGTCATTGCTTTTATCACAACATCTCTGATCAGGTTGGGTCATTAACTCAGGACATTAAACATGCCACCAGTCACCCGTGGCCAAGAGCTGTATTCAATCATCTGGGAGCAAAGGCGTGTTTTAGAAAATAGAATTTAAACCCAGATCTTTCCTGGGTGCAGTTGTATTTATCACTGAGAAAATCCATACGGCTGCTGACCCCGTTCCAACACAGAGAAGCACTGAGCTGTAAAACCAGCACTCCTCTGAAGGAGACAATAAACAAAGCTTGGAATTATGATGAAGCAGAACCTCTGTTTCATAGAGGAAGTTGCAAGTTCACTAGTTCACCTCTGGATGTAAGAATTTCACCAACAGGGTATCATGATATGATTCACATAAACATTGATGAAGCAACCAAGGGCACTCTGACATCCTAACCAGTCCCTCCCAATTACTTGGTGGTCTTAATCCACCACAAGCATTTGGAACTATTTAAATTTCTACATATCAAATCCTATTTGTCAGTCTTGACAAACCCTAGATATCATCTGGTACACGGAGTCCATCAGGGAAATCACAGTGATAGTGATACCTCACAGAAAGGGACAACTACAAGGTGAAACTTCACTTCTGGAAGGTTCAAGTGAGCAGTGTTGCAGCTGAAGCAGCCCTTTCACAAACACAAAGTTTCACAAAGTTCAGCTTTATGACCTTTCCTTTCACCATCTAACACTGAAAAAGCCCTTTTAAGCTGTTATTTACTGGTCAACATGTCCAGCATGCATTAAAAACCCATATAGGTGGGATCACCTTTACCTAAATTAGACACTTAGACCACGGCCAGATTCTTTACAGAGAAGCCAAACCTATTCTCTGCAGTCAGGGGAGAGAAATAAACACTCCTGAGACATGTTCAGAGGGAGGTCTTGTCCACCTGACTTGAGTGAATTCATGACAGAATGGTCCTCCTCTGGAAAAGAACTAAAAGCATCTCCCACTCTCTACTGACTGCAGGAGGAAAAATCAAGCACTTCAGTTACAAAATGGCTTCATTGAGCACAACATGGGCATGGAATTGAGGGGATTAAAACTGTGCATTGGACACTTTGCTCTTTTAAACTTCAGAACAGAGTGCAAAAACAACCTCCCTAAAAAAATAAGGTCTTGCATGACTAGGTAATATAAATTGATAAAGCAAGGGAAAATGTTAAATTTAAATGTCACTAAGCATGAGCAACCCTTGCTGTGTTAAGGTGTGAGTGGTACAGCTCAGGCAACAATTCACTCTGAAGAGAACTCAGGGTCTGGGATTGAGCTTCCGCTACGTTTCCCCTAATTCCTCTGGCATTGTTCCTGGGTTCTGAATGTCCAAGCAGTCCACTCCTTGCACAGGTATTCAGATTCCATTACACTGGTTTGAGGTAAGCAGTGTATAGAGGGACAGAAAGTTTTAAATTCCTACTCAAAAATCATACCTAAGGACTTTAAATGGAGAACTACAATTGTCTCAATATTGAAATAACTTCTACTGTAAACGTTACAATTTAGAGGATCCCATCACAAATAGAACATGCAGAAAGAACACTTACAGCAATTCCAGTAGATGCACAATAGTAATTAACTGAACATTCCTGCATTGGATGTCTTATGTACAGATTCAATGCAGAATTATATATTACCATGCCAGTTCCATTTATTTGATAACTTATTTAGACTATCCAATCTTATCTCAAGGTAGGCACAGCAAGTTTTTTAAAATAAATTTTGTTAACTTAAATTGTGGGGTTTTTTTCAAAACACCTATGGTATTTCATGAATCTTCACCTAAAACTGTGAGATCAAGGCATCTAAGTGGGAAATTTAGGACAGTAACTACATTGCATATAGCAAATATAACATGCAAATATTGCCACAGTTTCTCTTACATGAAATTAGTGTGCAAAGGAAGATATCAACAGAACTACATTGAATTGATACATTGAATTAATTTACCTTCAAATATTAGAAGCAGTAAATTTTCTTCTCCTTTCCTGTTTTCTAAGAAATCTCTTAATACTACGTATGCTAATATATCTGTACTAGTTAATGCACTTTTATACTACACTGTTCTTCACAGAACTTCATGACTAATAAACATTATAGATACTATGTTTATTCAGTTTTAAATTTTAATTATCTTGGCTTTCATAGAAATAAATATTCCCATTAAATGTCAGTAAAACTGGTGCAAGTGAAGAATGGTAAAGTAGCATTGTTAGAAAAACTCTTCTTGTTATAAAAACTCTTTCATCTAAGACAGCCAGATATAGAAACCCAAAGTGGTTAAAAAGATTATTTAGGACTGGTTTTTTAAAAGTACCTGCCACAGCTGTTTAATCAAGATGGACAACATCTGTGCTACAGCAGAAGCATTTCTCCCTTTTACAATCATCTTTATAATTTAACTTGCCTGAAGATTTTGTTGAACTGCAAGAACTAAAGATGATTTCAATGCTATTGTAAATAAGTTAATTTCTGGTTGTACTTTTCATCAATGAAAAACTCTATCTAAACCCTTCCTGCCCCACTCCCCCCTCCCAATTCTCACTTTTGCTACCTACCCACATAAACCAAAAGCTGCAAGATGTCCATGGCTATGGCAGCACCCCTTTCACTGAAGTGACACACCACTATTGCCAGAATAAATAAATAAATAAATTGTTCTTCTACATTAGGCTGATTCATCTCCACAATGCTACTTTACAACTGGGCTGCAAACCAAAATAAATTCATCTGTTGTCATATCATGAAACATTTTTTATATCCCATTTTTCCTCAGTACTTCTCCTGTAGAGGCCCAAAACCACTACAAAAACCAATCATTTATACTTTTTTTCCCCTTTATGTTTGTGTCAGACCATAATATTCTTCAATTAGATGTAGATATGGGCTCTGAAAGCAGCAAAGTAAGGTCACGGCAGCGGGAAATTACAAGTCACCAACCAGCCCACTACATTACAGCTCCACAGGAATTTTAGTTCTCCAGCCAGTTAATAACTTATCTTGCTTTGCTTATTTTATAACCAGAGAATCCTTCCCCACTATTGAGAGCACCTTCCTCTTTAATATCAATACCATCTAACAATTTACACAATGTTCACTCTTCCATAGATCTAATATTTAATTGCTTTATAATGTCCCTGACCTCACTATTTTGGGGAACAGAAATACAGCAAGAAAGGACAAACTGAGGTGAGCAGGTAAATGAGTTTCACAAATCATTAACACCATGAAGAGCAAGGATTTGGTGCGTTACTTCAGCTTCATAGGATATAATTACATGTTTTGATTAGCAGATATATTTTCCCAGCCTCAGGTGTCAACAAGGGTTCAAGTGTATAACATGTATAAATGGGTGCTAATTTTACTAGTCATGAAAATGTGTTTCGCTAATTACATTTATACCCTCTTAGCCCATTTCCATTCAATATTGCTTCTCTGCAGTACCTCTTCCTGTTTATTTCCTTAGTGGCATTTGAGCTCTTCCAAATGACACAATGATGCTAAAATTCACCAGGCATGGCAAGTTACTTCCCCACTGAGTACCTGATGTAGGCTCAAAAGAGGAAGGAGATTTGCAGATGTGTATACAACTTTGTGGTCATTTCTGTACTTCTGTGAACTGTATCCTGTTTATGGTATTATCATCTGGGAGGAAAATCTCATGGCAAAAGTGATGCTTTTGTTTCACCTTGTTGATTCTCGTTAGGTGTGCAAGAATTTCTGATTGTTGACACGAAAAAATAAGGGAGCAAGCCTGTTTTTTTTTCCTTGCCCTGCACTTTCCTGACAGTCCTACACGCTTTGTTCACAGAAATGAGATCAGGATCCAAAACTGAAAGAACCTTTTTTCACACAACCAGCTACAGAATGGTTTGGGCTGGAAGGGACTCAAAGATCATCTACTTCCATGCCCTAAGCAAAACCATGATGGAAAATGTTTAAGGCTTTGGATAAGAACATGGGATAAAACTATTAACCACAACCTGCTGGGCACTGGAATACCTAAATGAGGACATGTTTCTACAATTCAGATTGCAAAACAAGAAAAATACCCAAAAGATTTCCAAATGTGACTATAGGAGCATGAGGAAAGTAAGCACCAACATGACCACAGTTTTACTGTCTACACATCTTTATTGCATATTTAAACATAAGGGTTTGTCTTACTTAAAAAGAATAGTCATGAAGCAACTTTTTAGAATGACATTGACATTGCCAAGCTAATGGTGCTATTTGTAACCCACACATATAATTAACTGGCTAATATGAAGCCACAACTTATTAGAAATCATTTGATTTTAGCAAACAGCCAAAGACCTCACCAGCTCAATCCTTTAGCTCACAGTGTGGCATCAGACAGAGTTGTTGGCTTGGTTGGGGCAAAACTTTAGAACACATAATAAAAAGAACAATAAGACAAGGACAGAACACATTCCAGTGCTCATAACTACATGATAAAATGCTGGTATAATCTCTCCAGAGCATTCTCTTGCCACTGATACTTCAAGACTTACACTAAATATTTCAAACATGATTAACTCAAAATAATAATTAAGGGAAAAATCACATGGAAATTACCAACATATCCATATTTGCAAAGTTATTGCAGGAGAGTGCAGGTGTGGAGACTGGATTTATAAGCGTTGACACAGACTGCTATACTTATATAATAATTACTAACAACTGACAGGCCACAAAAGACCTATTAAGAACTCAGTGCACAGATTTAAGTCTAGCCATGCCACCAATAACAAGCAGAGGTGATTTACATTTCCCTTGTAAACATTCTGCAAGAATACATATAGAATCAATACTACATATTATTCTGATAGGATGTGATGACAATTTATGCTTATTCAGTACATAAAAACACTGTCTCAAAGCCTATCTGGAACTCAACAAGTATACAGTTGCAATACATTTACAAAAAAAGCTAAAGAAGGATTAAAACCTTCAACTCATAATAGGTACAGTATGGCAGGTAAGAGCCTTGCAACACTTCACTGAAGCTGAATGAAAACCTTATTACAAATGTAAGGTTTAAAAAACAGAAAGTCAATGTGGATAAAATACAACCCTAAAACTACTATGGCATGGCTGGCACAACAGACCAAGTGTGATTACTTTTTTCACTCCTCTCCTTTGCATGGGTTAGAGTTTCAGAATTACCCAGTTGGGTGGAAAAATGCAATTGAAGTAATGATATTTATGATGAGAGGCTTCTTTTCTTTTGCTGTACTCTAAAGGCTGCAGATAACTTTACCTTGCTTTTAATATTTCAAATTTGAAAAATGGGAGCAGTAAGGGCATAAATTCAAAGATATTGTATGCATGTTCATTTTAATGGAGTCATCAGTACTATTTAGTTAACAATGCACAAAACCTGTTCTTTCATATGGTCTTGCTAAAGGTTTTAAGCATAAGCAGCCTCATTTCAGAAAATGGGAATACTCACACAGGAAGGTAAGTGCACCTTTAAGTGTTTTAATCACAAGAGAATTAAATGCACATGTTCGGCACTTGGCTTAAAAAAAAAAAATACAATTTTCTGCATTTTATTTCTTTCCATTAAAGTTCTTTTACTATATATGAGAGCTTTTTAGCAAGTCCAAACAAAAGCGCTGTGGATAGCAAAGTATTTCACATATGTGAAGAATGTTTAAAAATTAGTTCTTCAGGGTTTTAATTGTATATACATCAAATCGAGTCAGCTGCCATAACAGAACAATTGCTACATTCATGCTGTGTGTTATGAACTCTAATTGTTAGAAACACTTTCCGTTTCAATCTTGACAACATCTATATTAATTTTTTCGTGATTTCTTTGTGGGTTTTTTATGCTAATTCTGTTAATAACAGAATAAGATTATACTCTGTACTTTTATTCCTGATCATTAGAAATGTAAAGCACAACATGAGTCAGAAACTGTAAGGAAGAGGAAAAATAAAAAAAAACCCTTAAGTATAAGGGAGAAAAAAAAGGAGAAAAGTTGTGCTAAAACTGGATAAATTCTTAACAGAGATTTTGCCTTTATCTTCAAAAAGGCACTGTATTATAACTAGAACCTATAATTAAAAGAAAAACTGTGTACAATTTTTTTAAATCAATGAGTAAAGACTATTTAGGCATCACAGACCTCTTCACATCAATAACATCAAAAGTTGAGCCTATAGGTTTTGAGAAAGTATTTGAGAAAACAACAACAACAAAATCTCTAACCAATTTATGATCATCTCAGAACACTTGGAGAGGATGAAGCATCCCAGAGGAACACGAAGCAATACCTGCCTCGCAAAGTGAGGAGAAGGGGAGGAAAAAGAAATTAATGGACCTGTCAGCTTAACTCTGATATCAAATGACATGAACCAATTGCCAAACATGAGTTTTGTGAAGATAAGAAATGAAGATAAGGAACAGTCAACATAAATTTGTAATGAGCAAATTAAGAACAAGTTCACATTTGTTTCTTTAGCTAAAAGGGATTTGGCATTTTTGGAAAGGATTTCAGCATGGTGTACCACATGAAATATTATACACTAATTTAATCTTCACCATGAAAATACAATGGAAAGATGCCTGGCCTGATGGAGGACTCACAAGTCACTCCTGAAAGGTACTACAGAGGGTTTTTATCCCCCAGGACCATAAATTGAGAGCTTGTTATCTTAAGAGACAGTGCTATGTAATTTTATTTTGTAAGTTTTTAAGAACTGTCACTAAGTCTTTCAGAAATCACCCAGTAAATCAACAAGTAAGCACTTGACCTAACTCAAAGGGGATAAAATTCAGCTGTATGTTTCAATCATTTAGACCACAGAGCTACACTACATTTAAAAAAATACTCTATCAATACTAGATTAGGATATAAATATTATTTATGACAGTTCTTACAGTGGAGATTTCCATCTGAAAAGCATAAAAAAAAGTGTTTCAGAAAAACATGAAGAAAAATGAGACTTTCTAGAGAAGCCATAGTCTTAATAAATACATGTGATAAAAAGGGAAGCAATCCCTGATCCCCTGCACCTCTCTAACTTATTTTGAAGTGACAGGAAAACAGATGTGCCACATTTTTTAAACTGTTTGCAAACGGACCAAGTGAAGAGGAATGAATCCTTCCAAAAGCCATAGACAGCATCATTCCAGGAATATTACACACCTTCCTGCCACACCTGTAGAGAACAGTATTAAGGCATTCTTATTTTGCACTGTACTGTTTGTCACAAATTTAGCAAGTCCTTGTGATGGTCAAATAGTAACTTGGACTTGGATGAGAAGTCTCATAAACTGAACTTTGGGTGTGGAAGGGAACTGAGACAATCCCACCAACACTTCACATGCACGACTCTCTCTGTTTCCTCAGGGAGAGAAAAAGGGACTGAGTGAAAAGTGAAGTCAATTCTTAATGTACAAATAAGAGCTAGAATGCAAGCCATGTTAGGTTACATGTTTAAGTGTAGGCTTAAAACTCTCAGTGCTGTTTGCCATATATTCTAACTTGGCTCTGGGTTAGCATCATCTGGACACAGAAAAACCCTGTCAGTCTCCATTTGCACTTAGCACTGTGCAAATAATGCTCTCTGCCTTCAGAACACGCACACACAGAATCAGGCACTCAATTATATTTATTTTTCACTAGAGAAGCCTAATTTGAGAGCTACTTTCAAAGTTTAAGACCTGACACTTCCTCTGAAAGATGAGCCCCATTTCTCATGGTACCGAGAAGACAGCAGCAGATGTAAAGCTCCTACTGTGCTCTACACCCAGTCTGCCCATTCCAAGCTCACATAACTCCTGCTATAAAACATCCCAGCTGCTATTTATGTGCTTAATTCACAAATCAAAACTTCTCAAGTATAATACAAAGACACCATTACCCTGCTAACCCTACATTCACCTTGGATGTACTTTCAGGCTATTATTGGTTCTAGTTACTCAGACACAACAAGACATAAAAAGCACATTTCTAGGTTAGCACAGCACGCCTTTGGGTAGTGTTATAAAGCCTGAGAACTGAAATAAGCATCATAAAAATACATGGCCTGCCCTGCAGATGCTACTTTAGAAAATGAACTCAGTATTTAAAAAGCAGAAAAGAATCCCAAAGCCACAAAAACCAAACAGTATTTTAGCACACATGGAATGATGCCCCTGTCACACCTTTAAAAGCCCTCCAATTCTCAAACATGATTTTAATACTCAATTAGCTAATAAGTAATTTCTATTTTCCTACCACAAAAATAATTTCCAGTTTTTACCATGAATCATGCTGTATTTTTAAGACTTCTGTCTGTGGAACATTATTTACAAACACCTTTGTACAACTTAGCACACCTAAAGTAAAAACAACCCGCCCCCCCCAAAATCCAAAACAAAACAAACCCCAAAGCAGTCAAACAAAAACCCACAAACCCTTCAAAACACAGAGATTTGATACATGGAACAACTATGTGTGGTGCACACTTTTGAAAAGCAAGGAGCCTCAAGCTTATTTTCTCCTCTTCAACGAGAAAGAAAAATTATTGAGGAGAGAAATAAAAGGAGGAGAAATTTTACAGTGCCCTTTCCACACACCTGTATTTCACAGCAATGTTAAACATAGCACAGAGCTGCCTGTACTGCTGGTAGCAGTATTTACACAGCGAGCATGTGGCAGAACAACAAATATTCTCCACAATTAATTCACAGTGTTATATGGGGGTTGTTGCTTAGCTATTGATGAAAACATTCAACTTAATAAAATTTAGCCTTTTCCTCTGTATTCCTGCTCCACATCATCCTATTGTCTCTAATTGCAGCACCTTCTCTCTCTCTCACAGGCGGGGAAAGCTGCCAAGCAGCTCCCTCTGGAGCCAATGTCACGGCTACTTTTCAGATTACTAGGAGGGAATATGTAAACTGCACTGTCAAGCATGGGGATGGAGTGTCATTTCAGAATCCCCAGTCTCAGATGAGTCAATCTGAAGTCCTCTTGCTCCACTCTGGTCTCTCAGTGAAGTCACCCCTGCTGGCAGTGAGTCACCTCAGACTCAGTCCTTACCAAACTGTGAACCCTCATGTTTAAACTGGGTATCAACAGATTTTAGTACCAAAGCTCCCCACTCATAACCAATGCATTATCTAATTAATATTTAACTTCACTATTGAGGTTTTCAACAGTTCAGAAAAACTGACTTTTTTATATGGTTACATAGATGTTTGCAAACCCACTAAAATACAGCACATCTGCAAAAACTTCCATCACCCTGTTTTATAAATGCTCATGTAGAGAGAGGCCTGTGCTGAACTCTTATTTATTATTCCTTATTTCTCCTTAGTGTATCAAATGTCAAACAAAACCAAAGCCAAACAACCTTCTCACTTTCACATTTGAAACATCTGTCATTTCTTGAGCTGTAAATTTGTGAAATTAAAAACCAAAAAAGACACATCTGGTCTAAGTCTTCTTTGGTCACATTTTGCTCCCCCGGATACAAATGACTCCTTTAACTCCCTGCACACACTGAGAGCCAGGGATGAGGTCCCTATCCCAAATCTCGTCCTGGCTGAACATACCCAACTCTCTCAGCCTCTCTTCATTAACTGAGATGCTCCACTCCATTAATCATCTCTGAAATCACCTGCTGGACCAGCTCCAGGAGCTCCATGTACTGAGGAGGGCTGAGGAGAGGGGCAGGATGACATCCCTGAGCTGCTGGCACTGCTCTGCCTGTTGCACCCCAGGATGGGTCTCCTTGGCCATAGGGACACACTCCTGGCTCAGGGACACGGCTGTTCCATGATTCCACAGCAGAGGAATGATGAGTAAAATATTGAAGAAGTCAGTAAGCAAGCAAAATTTAATTTCACTTTGTCCAGAATATTCTCTTTTATTTCACAGGGGGGGGGCAGGGAAGTTAAAAGTTCCATATTATCTCATTAAAATAAACAAACCAAAACCCAAAGATACTCTCAAGTTACCAGCAGTTTTGGAAGACAGACAGAGATAAATAACAGACAAAACAAACATCAACAAAAGTGATGATTCCCAACTCAAGCTCCTCTACAGCTGTTCAGATGTGTATGTACAGAAAATAAAATAACTGTAAGGTTGTTTTTCCTTCCTAGGGGAACTGCTGTCTTTTCCATCACTGCAAACACCACTTCAAGCAATTGTCATGTCTGAAGATCTCTTTGCCTCCTCTGGCTGTTTTTTTAACAAAATACACTACAAAAGTTGAACTAGAATAGTATGGAGCAAAATTGTCACTCAGCCTTAAATTTACTGAGAGAATTCTTTCATACATTTTAACATACAGATAAATAAAGTATTTATTTCTTTATCCCTTGATGCAAAATCTTACTATTAGCTGATCAGGGAGTTCAACCTGTACAAGAAAAAGCAAGCATTATCCATTTCCTTAATTCACCATGTTCATAAAATACAAACTTACACTGCTGAGAGAAATGGCAAAATAATACAGTGTGACTAAGGATAAGCATGAAAATGGTTCAGAGAATATTCTTGATGGTTGGAATGTCTCATGAATTTTCTCTCTGCCCTGTTTAATAGTTCTTCATGGAATATTTTGAGCACAGCATGAAATTCTGAAGATATGCAAGCAGTATTTCTCACCAAAACCTAAAGAAGACTTGAACGTGGAGAGTGTCCATTGTTTCGCTATTTTCTGGAAGCCTCTCTAAAAAGAGAAGTGCACTGGCAAGGTAAAGGACCAGTGAATTTTTCAAACAAAAAAATGAGACCTGCAAGAAAGGGATGCTCTTTTCAAATAAACAACAAAGTTATGTACAAACATAAGTGTGTAAATTTTTGATTCTAGTAGTATTTGTTCAAAATACAGTATATTGAAAAAGGGCTTGTCTCCTACAAGATATTGATTTTAAGCAGTGAACTCTGACACATTCTGTACTGCCTTGTCTCCTTGCAATTTTAATATAAATAGAAAAGCCTGAAAAAGCAGACACACATATAGATTTAGAGTAAGAAAGATCAGGTGAACCTAAACTTCCATTTTTGACTAAAAATGAATGAAGGCAGTCTCTCACTTTTTAGCACATTATTGCTGGTTGTACTGGAGGGATAATTTAATGGGACCAGCTCTCCATATAAATCACGTGCAAATGGATGATCCTATTTGCATTCTATGATGAGTATGCAAATACAGCAAGCACATGCAAAGTGGATGAAGTATGCAACAGTAACTACATATAAATAAAATAATCATTAATAAGACAAAGTGCAACTTCATTAACTACATTAAGTGCAACTTCATTGTAGGTGAAGATCCCTCCCATTGCTGTAGCAGAAAAGTTCTGCCATATAATGTTTTATAGGGACTTATGTTGCTTCTTGGCCTTGGCTGTATGTGGACTCTTACTAAAGCTATAGGCAAGGTTTAAACTTATGGATGTTTTCAGACAGTTTTTATTAATTTGAGTTTTAAGGGTTCCATTCATATATTTAATTTTGCCACTTGCCTGGGGCCTGTATGGTGTCTGCAGGTCCCAGGTAAGTCTTAGAACTTTGTTAATTTCTCTAATTACTGTCTCCACAAAACAGTTTCTTGTTTGATGCTATGCTCAAGGGAACTTTAAATTTTGGAATTATATGACTGAGCAAACTTTTCACTAATTTTTTGTTGTGTTGGTGTGACAGGGGTAAGTTTCAGGCTATTCACTGAAGGTATCAACTAATATTAGTATATATTTGTATTTTTCTTTGTGTGCCACTTCAGCAAAAATCTATTTGCCAGTGATTTCCTGGGAGATTTCTTGTTTTTGTTACTTCTAATATAATTTTCTTGTTTCTGTCAGGGTTGTTTTTATAACAGGTTTTATATTTGTTTGTTATAGATTGTAAAATAGCAGTTATTTTTTTCTTTATCACTACTTTTTTCAAATGTTTTAGAAGATTTTCTGTTCTTTAATGGGTATTTTTATGCTTTCATTGAGCTATTTTTTGCAGGAGCAAGGGTGGAATTATAAATTGTCTTGCCAGGGTAATAGCTAATTCACTTTTTTTTAAATTTCAGTTTTAAGGAACTTAAATAATTTGTGTGGTTTTTATAGTATTTTGGGGTAAATAGGTGAATATCCCTCCCACTGCTGTAACAGAAAAACTCAGAGTATCCCCTATTTTGGGATCATTCCTCTATCAGCTTTACACAGCTCTGCCAGAGCAGGACTTGCCACACCCCAAATCCAAGGTGCACACTGACATCCTGTTCCTGTGCTGCACCACTGAATTTACCTCCAAAGCCCTGAAAGGCTCAATTGATCACACCCCGCTCTTATTAACTTCTGGGACACAATGATGCTCTAATCCATAAACCTCAGGCCCTCCTGAACAGGGCACAGAACAATCATTAAGTGAGACATTCCTCTCAGATCCCTGCCATTGTATTCCAGTCTGCACTGGAATGCAGTAGAAATATTGTCAGGGGACGTCACTGGGGAAGATCAGAAGGAGCTGGAAAACCCAACAGTCACAGTTTGTGATTTCCAACAGATTCCATGAGAGCCTGCCAGAATTTGCCTTACAGATTGTTCCATGCTGCCTTAACAAAAAAAAACCCTTCCAGAAAATGCCCAGAGGTTGCAAACTCTACCCACCTTCCTAAAGCTCTGGCTTCCCTGAAAACCTGATGGACTGCTCAGGGGTCATGCTGAGACATCACAAAACTCTTGGGGATTCCATTTCTTACCCAAACTGCTATGATTTGGGTAGAGAATGCAACGGAAATTTCCATTTTCCAGAAAACTTAAAAACAACCTGACTTCTCAGTCTGGTTTGGAGGAAGGTCAAATTCAAAGAGCTGACCAGAGATTTGGATTAACTCTGTGAACATTTTATGTCGGATATTCTCAGTTGTGTGCAAATTTCAATAATAAATAACAGTTACAGACAGTCTTTAGCAAGCTTGGTGAACTATGCATGGCCTACAGCAGTTCATGCAAATACAGATACAACTGATTATGTCTGCTGAGCAGGAAAAAAGAAAGGAATGGCAAAGCAATAAAGCCATAATGATGAATGAATGTTTATTCTCCTCAAGCCGCTGTTTTATCAACACAAAAGCACAGAAATCAACGTTTTTATGCATAGCAAGATATTATAGCTAGATAATCTTTCATTTAATTCCTCAGGTTAAAAATAATCTCCAGTAACCAATTTTGACCAAAATCTGATTTGAATGTGATTTTTCTAGTAACACACACCAAAAGGTGTTTGGGGGTTCAGAACAGAATTGCTGCCACACATCTGCAGATGTAAGAAAGGCCTACAACAGTGTTTGAATGAAATCCCAGTATCCAAGAACATTTTGAAACACACTGCAACTACCCTATTAAGGAAAGAGCTGATCCTCCTAATCCATTCTTAATTTCATTAAGACAGAGAGAATAAGCACACTAATACTTCCCAAAGCACAAAGAATGTAAAGGAATGAAGCAACGAGGTGCCCAGGTAACACACCTGAGACATTTATTGATAATCCAGGAGGTGATCAGAGATCACAGAGAACACCTGTGTTTCAAACCCTTCTCCCCATTGTTTCACCTTGATAACAAATGCTGCACTCAATCAAATGATCTAAAACACAGAGTCAGGAAGCATCTCAGAGAGCCAAAGAAATATTCATGTTTCTAGCACTGCAGATTTTTTACCTCTTTTTTTGATGAATCCAAGTTTAATCATCATCTGAAAAGTAAAATAATAACTAAAATGTACCTAAGTGCAACTGAGAAATCAAATGCAGCCTTCCCCTGGGCCATCATCTTTTTAGCATTTCAGTGTTTGGCAAAAGGCTTTGTTTTTTTAAATTGGTATTAATTAGGGTAGGACAACTGGGAGGTGAAACTTCTGAAAAAAAAACAGATCACAAAAACGCCACATGACCAAAAAAAAAAGAGCAATTGATGGCTTTTAAGTTCTCTCAATTGCAACAGTATTCTATTCACTGGCAGGTATTCTCTATCACGTATTTTGCATTCTTTTTCAAGTTGAGACAAAAGATCTGATGTAAGAAATGAAAATTCTTCTACAGAAAAGCTGTGTTGAAAACAGTATTGGCATTAACAACTGTACTGATTCCCTCCAAAAAAACCCAAACCAAATCAAATATAAACACATTTGAACTTAAACAACTCATTATTTCTGGAATAATTATCTGAAGGTTTTTTAAATCTATTATCCACTCAGTACTGACTAATCAGTGAGCAAAAATGAGAACAGTTCTGTTTCTAACAAGCTGTTAGGAGTATCAGTTTTACAATATAGAAGTCAGACTAGAGTAACGCTGTTTCTTTGTGGGACAGTCCTACTCTCTTCAGTAAAAATAAGATCAGCTGTTCAATATGCAGACTGCTATTTACAGTGATTTCTTTTACTCTGATGATCTTTCTGTAGAATTCCTCAGTGATACACATATACAAACTCTATGAAAGATGCACAAATAAGTAGCTATGACTGAAAATATCAATCCATATCCAAATCTGCAATTACTTCAATTTCTGACCGAATTCTGATTGTATAGTTTCTTCACTAGCATTAAGAAAAACCAAAGCTGAACTCATCTGAATTAGGCATTTCAAAGAATTTCTACAGAATACATTAATCATTCTACAGAACATTTCTGATACTCTTCAGGTAGCCTTGAGCACTCAAGAAACTTTTCAATCCTCCCTACGTAAAGTTTCTAATCCTGCCTGTTTAACTGTCCCACAGTGCAGTGTAAATGACGTGTTTTCCCCAAGTCCTGCTCGGGCCATTTGCAAACGCGCTGGTTCCTGCGAGTCGCGGCAGCGAGCCTCAGTCCATTACCGTGACAGGGAGTGCTCCCACTAACAACTGCTTTTTACTCCCCCTGACAAATGTGCTCTGTGCCAGGGCTGACGTTTGTGTAGTAATCAGGACTGATGGATTGGGACGCCGGTGCTGCCGAAAGTGCCCCCCATTTTAATGTGAGCGATTTGTCAAGCGTGCCGCTATCGCGCTCCTGTCAGGCGCGGCCAGCAAAGCACTCTGTCATCTTTCCACCCACCCAAGGTCACTTTGGCAGCGACAGCAGAACTCCACAAGGAAATTTTCATCCTTACTGGTGTGTGTGAATGGCCCGGTCTTCAAGGCATTTGGTTTATTTCCATCGGTCCTTAAAAGTTCCTGCAAAATGTCTGTGTTAATAAACGCTAAATTAAAAGGTGAAAGTAAAAGCATGTGGAAGCAAAAGTTGCTCCGCTGGCTATCAACACAAATTGGGAGTTTCAGAGAGGCAGGTTTACTGTAGACCCCTTCTTGTCAGGTTCTCACAAGTCATACTTAATTTAAGAATTATTTAACATTCCAAGGACTTTTTTTCAACAGAACACCTTAAAATATATAGACAGAACAAAACTGAACAAATGATTAGAAGACCAAAGTGACATATCTACAAGATATACCTGTGTATCATCACGAAATTTTGAATAAACTAGAGCTTCCAAAAAACTAAACAAAGAAAACCAGAGAAAAGTAGGACCCTAACTCTCTACCACTTAAAATGTAGAAAATTATTAACTTTTTCTGCACTAATTGCACTTAAAAGCATCTTAAAAACTTTTTTGTTGTTGTTTTGCAGTATAGGAGCCTTGGCAACCTCCAATTCTTTTTTTATTATTTTCCCTTTTTTTTTTTTGCACCAACACTCAAAATACAATCACACCAGCGAGATTTAGATGCTCACACATTTTGAAAATAAGTTCTCTATGTTGAGTCACTTCTAAAAATGCACAGTCTTCAGCGAGTAAAGAATTTAAAGTAATTAGCTGAGGAGTTTAACGCACTATGTGAGAGGAAGGTTATACCAAAGGCATTTGTGAAGTAACAAATAACAGCTTCCTGAATAACAGTCTCATACAGACCAGGGCAGAATGCAATATGTAAGTCACCCTTTCATTGAAAGAAACATGAGTTAGGCTGTGAGGCAGAATGCAAATCAGCACACACACACTTGCCCACATCTCCTTCCTAGATCTCGAGTATTTGCTGCCAAAACCCAAAGCCTGTAAGAAAATACCACTCTAGATAAAAGATGAGATACCTCTTATCCCCTAAGATACACAGGCAGAAACAAGCTGTAATAGCTGAAAAGGAGAAAAATCAAAATACACTCATCTTCTGCCTACTACAAAAACCTGAGTGAGGTGGGCAGCCCTGCCCCAAGTTACTCTCACAGCTGCATCTACCCCAATCCTATTGGCAATTACTTCTGTTTTCAAGGATTGCAAAGATGAAAGCGAGACTCTAGTTTACAAATGTTGATGGTACATGGCTTTTCTGCTGTGTATTTCCCTAGATCTCTGTAAGAACTGACAACAGCTGAGAAAGCTCCACTACTGCAAAGTCACTCCCATCCTGAGCTGCAGAGAGCTCCGAGGTGTTTGACAAAGCCTTCACCCACTGTAAATGCACTGTCCCCAGCCTGAGTGAACATTCACTCTATGACTGGAAAGAAAATACACATTTACTGCTTTAGTCACCACAGAAAAACTGCCCTCTCCATTTTTCTATAGCATATCACCACATCACATCAAGAGAGACTCAAGGATTAAGGAAAAGGGATGTTGGAAAGTCAATAAACCAAAAAAGGTAGACATTGTTTATATCTTTAGTTAGACCAATTTACCTAAACTGTGAACCCTTATGTTTAAATTGGGCACCCAAAGATTTTAGTTTACCTTTAGTTAGAAATTGGTCTAGCCCAAGAAAGGCTGTCTCATATAGAGCATGTTAATAACCCACCAGGACATTTTATTCTCTTTAAAGATCTGCTTTCCTTCTGACAACTTCTTTAATAAACATTTGGATCAGGTGGCAATCTCAACATGCTGTCAAAAATGTAAACATGACTCCTGTGCCAGAAGGCCTGTGTTTGGCTGCAAAACATGGCTTGGCATTACTATATGCATAAAAGGTGAATAATGACTAAATATCTGCACAATTAAGCTTGTAAAAAAATGCTATTCTAGGTCAAATTTATGTGAAGCTTTAGAAAACTGTGACAGCAGATTACAGTTCAGGGAAAAGACAGCTTCTCGTGAAGGAAGAACCTGTGCTGTTTCTTATGTTGAAATCTTGAATACCTCCACATTACAAGAGAGTTAAACTGCAATCGTGAGTAAAACTGCTGCTGCCATAAAAGTTCACACCAAAATATTCAGTGTATGACTCTCCAAAAACTACCTCTTCTACAGGTACAGTACAAATCAACAAAAGAAAAACAGAAAGATACCTCCAGCCCCTGCATTCCTCAGAAATTGGTAATGCCACATAAAAGTCAACTACACCTTTGTGAAGTGACAGTGACAGCAGGCACTTCTAGACATATATATACATACAGACAACTCAAATAATAAAAATGCTACAAGTTAATCAATCACTGAAGGAAAAATTTTGCCAACCTCAGTTTAATTGGTCCAGAGCTCTCTTCACATGAAAATAAGGGTACCATAACCAGTCCTCAAACATAAGCACTTGCACAGATTATATTTGGACAATTGCATGTAAATATAGACATACACATTACTAACACAAAAGCATATGGAAAAAACATACAGATAGAATCCATTAGGGAAAGGAGAACTCTGGACACAGCCTTGAAAAAAAAAGTATTACCACCACACAAACACAAATTATCATCACCAAAACACACAAAATAAAAAAAGCAATTTCTAATCTGCTCTGACAGTGATAACAAGCAAACTCAGCACCCCTCAAATAGTAAATATTCATAGTCCCATTCTCATTAGTTCCTTGCTGACACCATTCCCTGTTTTTTGAAAAACTTGGAGCTGAAAAAACCCCAAGATTTTTTTCCAAAAGATAAAAAGAAGCACATACCAAACCCCAAATTATTATAACTTTGTACAAGATGAAGATTTTAGATACACTTGTATCTCGGTATCTTTTAGAAGGAACTAGAAAATTACTCAACAAAGAGTTATTAAGCATGCTAAATAATGGTAAAATGATAATTACACTGGAGATTTGTGTTAATAAATGAGATGCGAAGGGGTCTTTATTATCCACTCATGTGCATGTAGAATTTAATTAGTTATCACCTATAAATGCTAATGGCAGAGCTGCCAATCAATCAATCTCCTAACCAGGAACTGAGGAAACCCCAAAATATGAGCAGTGAATGCTGAGGAACACTTTGGTTAGAAAACAGTTAAGCCAACAGCAGTATGGAGAGAAGGAATTCCTCAGAGAGCCTAAAGAAAGATGTTTTCATCTCATTACATCTACCTTCATAATTATAACAAACTCATCAGCCTCTAGATGAATACCACGTATAATCATTTTCCTGCATATTTTCCAAAGCAGGAAACCTAACAAGATATAAATGCTACAGACTAATTTAGGCTATTTGCAGTTCTCATCTCATCTTGAACTGAAATAAGAAGAAAAGTAGTATAGTTAAGCTAAAAATAACTAGATAGAGACTTTGGCTTGTTTATTTCCTGTAATCCTTGTTCAGAGCCAAGTAATGCATTTCTTCTTTTTAAAAGGAGGTAAATTTAGAGCATAGTTAGACTGTGGTCTTTAAATAATAAAAAAACCCAATGCAAATAAGTAAAAAAGCTGTTAAGTTTCTAATTTACCTAAATGGATGCTTCCATTAAAATATTTGAGAATACATAAGCCCACCACAAAACTGAATTCCCACAAAAAAAACCCTGTAAAGATTACCCCATCAACGATTCAATTTACGTATGCTGATATGACAAAACAAACAGATCAGGGGATTACATTCAGCTGAACAAAATCAATCACATATAGAGTACAGCAATAAAAATCAGCCAAATCCTGACCCACTCAGCAAAGTGGAGCTCTGCCAGAAATACATTTCTTGGCAGGGCTCTGTGCCCACTAATTAGAGACTGAACCATTTGGGGAAAGTGACTGTGTGTCCTCAGGAATTGATACAGAGCTGTCCAAATCCACCTACCCCTTCAGCAGAGGAGCTGTGGTGTTACACATCTTGGCACAGGATGGGATGAGGCAGCAGCATCCACTGAGGATCTGGAGGTTCCAGAAGAACTGGGGGATCGGGGTGGGTGTGTGTACACATGCACAACACCTGCTTGCTATTGCCCCCAGAATGCCACTAGTTCTTTTTCATCAGCTGCCTGTGCTGGAGATTGTGCAAGGCTGCCAAAGCTTTACTTGCACAGTAGCAATGCTGTTCCAGAGCTCCAGCCTGGAGACCACTGAAGGAACTAAGTGTCTATCCCCTGGATACAGATATTTTTGAGGACACATCCAAATAAGACAAACAGTAAATATGCATGTACACTTTGGACACCAAATATAGATTTCCTGTTTAATCCCAAATCTTTCAAATAAGTTTTCTTCACAATCTCACAGTATCAATATGGAACTGCACACTCATTCTGTTTTGCAAGAACCACATTTACACATTTCTAAAGTCACCAGGGCAGCGTGCTTCAGCAAACCTTAAAATCTGGCTTGATAAAGAAATTGTTTTTTAACATATGAAATGGATTGAAATCTCTTTTAACACTTAATAAGAATAATGGGCAGCTTTCAGGTGTGCCATGACTAAACCGTACATTGAAGGAGAATCCAGCTTGCTTTTTCTACTTTGCAACTTAACTTAAATAACATATATTATGAAAAAAGTATTTAAGAATGCCCCAAATCACAAGCAGTATTAAGAGACAACAATGGGTAAAAGCGTATGGATGGAGTGAGTTACAAAGAATTGATACAATAATTTGTATTTCTGACAAACTATCCAAATCTAGCACAAAAAAATTAAGTTTCATTTTAAATGCTTGATTGCTTGCCAAAAACAGATTTTGCGAAAGTGCTGAAGACAATGCACAGCTTTGCAAAAACAGCTACTGTCGCTGAAGGGCTAAATTTCACCTGAAATAAAGGGTTGAAATTGTGCTAGTACAAAGATGTTGTAACTTTTATTTTGACCCCAACATGTCAGCGTAACAGGTGTGTCTCAGCATCCCTCCTGTCTGCATGCTTTACACTGCCTCTGTGCACTGAAAGGGTCATAAAAGAGAGAGGGAAAAAAAGAAGTGGAGGGAATATCAGAGTAATAAACGTAAAACAATCCCAACTGCTGACTCATGCTGTAGCCAAAGAGAAAAGAAAACTGGGCCATGACAGAGAAACGATGGAGAGCCTGAAAAATCCACTGCCAGCAGTAGAGTGTAAAACCGGCATGCGATAAAACAGTGTACAGAGGAGGAGCCCAACTTCCAGGCAAGAGCCTTAATTTGAAAATCTGCTGGAATGTGTTGGTGCCCTTAATTCCCAGTGCAGGGAGAGGCAGGAGGAGCAGGGCTGGCAGGAGCCCTGCTCCCACAAAGGGCAGCGTTGTTCCGCACAGGCACGGCCACTGCTCGCGGGGAATGGCTCCTGAGCCCAGCTCAGATACTGGACCCTGATGGACACTGAGATCCCACCTGCCCCACTCCGACCCTCAGAGCCTTTTTACTTGACTAATACTCTGTACAAATCAAATAAAGCAGACTAATAACTTCTCTATTCAGATATAATTCATTATCCTTATTTACCCAAGCTGGCAAAATTTAGAAAGATCCTTCCTTCCAGCCTTTTTTAATTACCAAAATTCTACTTGCTTTAAAATACCATAGTCTCCCTTGAGTATTCAGCAGAGCTGAAGATCACCATGGCAATAAGAAAATGGTGCCAATGTTATCTTGGCACTGACTGTCTACAGATCTCAGGAGACTTAGCACAGGAGAAAATTGAGCTCACGTAAAAGCAGGAACTCTCTCTCTCTAATGATTTTAATATACCTTTTATTTTCGTTAATTTGATGTTAAAGACCTTGAACAAAACTCCCAAAACCTTAGAAGCATACATTTTCCTAAAAAGACAAACAATTCTTATGTGTTTATTATTTCAAGGTGAAATCCACTTTACTCACACATAAAAGCAAGGTCCAACAGTTTGCTGGGTGCATGGGAAAGTATTGTCAATATATTGTAGTATGAGAAACAGCCCACATGGAAACAAAGTCTGAGCAAAAAGATCCATTTAGATCTTAGTTACAGGCATGAAATGAAGATTTTCCCTACAACCACAACATGCCAAAATCCACAGTTCTGCTGCGCAGCACAACAATGCCCGTGATTGCTGTTTGTTTGCTTTTTCCCCTATTTCTTTCCCCTCTCCCTAAACAGTATCACAAAGACAAGGAATAGGTCTTTTATCAGGATTATACCTGGAAGCTAACACACAAAACATCACACAAAACCTGGCAGCAGTACAAATGTACTGCAGTGACTTCACCACTGCTCCCAACTTTTAACCTGGACTTGGGGGAAAAGCCAGCTCAGCACGGCAGCATTTCCTGCAGGCAAAGTCCCACTCAGCCAACAATGCCAACATGTACCAGAACACACCTCTACTACACAAACAGCACCTTCCCTTCCAATGTACTCCAGTGCCAGTAGAGCTGCAGCTTTTTGTGCTATCAAACCAGCCACTGGTACATCCCATTCTTTTGCAGTCAGAAAATGGGACAGTGGGAAAATAAGACCATATATCATCCCAATGCACACACACACAAAAGAACAAATTAATTCTCTACTAGTTGAAAGGTGCATTCAAAATTGCGATGCAGAATGAAAATGCAAACATCCAAAGAGGGATTTAACTCCATATACTGCTGATCAGAACAATCACTCTGAACTAACAGGCTTCAGCCTGAAAAGGAATTGCCAATTCCCCCAGCTCTCATTTTATAAATCTGGTTTCTAATTTCTGGGTACCACTTTCTCCATATACATACAGAGGGACTTTTTAAGTGGTTAATGTAAGTCGTGCTGACAATTTGGTTAAGGAAGTAAAAGGACCATATTAGGACATGGCTTTACAATTATGTACTAGGAACAGCAGTACTTGTACTTAAGATATACTTGGAGGGAGTGGGTAGAAAGATTATAGTGGGGAAGCCAACAGTGACTCTTCCACTTTCTGATGGTCAGAACTGTATAAAAGCCTGTGCAATGTCTGGCTTTCACAGTCAGAAGGATCTGGAATAGTCAAACGTTCTCTCTGGATCAGATACTTTGCTTCAGTCAGTGTCACTTTCTCAAACACCACAGTTACCAGAATACAAATTCAACTCAATGTTTTCATTAAAAAAGCAGAACTTCTGATGCAGACAGGCTTTTTGTTAATGTAGTTGAAAGGGTTGGGTTTTGTTTTTTTTTTTTTTCCCCATCAGAAGGCAGCAAAGGAATAAATATTAAAACACTCTACATGTGCCACCACAGAATTATTGATATCTGGAGAGCTCTGGTTTAATATACAGGTATTGCAAACACATTGCACAAAACCTGCAGCCAAGCATGGGTTTGGAACACAATGCTGAGATTGCGCAGCAAAGGAACCTACTTTGCAAAAAGGATATTGCATTACACAGCCCAGAATGAATTCAGAGCATCATGAATGATATAAAAATAATGAAAACCACACTCTGAGGCCAGAAAGGCTCCCTGCTTACACAAGCTCATGAGAAATATTAAGCAAGAAATCAAACAAGTTGCACTTGGGAAAAGTATGGCTGGTAAACAGTGCTAAAGCTCCCAAAAGCTGAAAAGGGATATCCTGTGTAAAATCATTGGAGTCTGACATGGAAAAACATGAACAGAGACTTTTGTTCTTTGCCAAAATATCTCAAAGGTCCAATCACACTGGTCAGTTAAGCTCAGAAGGATGCCAGTGTGCACATTTTGGTGAAAAGATTGTTAGCTGGTCACCAAAACACAAAAATATTTCAAGAACTAATCACCATTTCTTATTTATTAATAGAATTGTAGGTTGGCAGATGATTTTTCTGCCCTCAAACCATCGATTTAAAATAAACATCCCTGGAAAAGATCCCTCAGACTTTTCAGGCTGGACTTTTCAACAGATCAATGTGAGACTGCAGCCCCTGCTGTTTAAACCAGTGGGGGGTGGAAGGCAGGAGCAGGATGACACCTTTCAATTCTGGGCCTCCTGATGTTACCTCAGCAGACCTTTTCAGAAAAATAACAGAAATTTTTGCTGGCTTACAGCTAGAACAAAGATAATCCTGACTCAATTATCTTATTGGCTTTTCCCCCATGTGGTATGCCAGGGTAAAAAAAAAATTTAAAAAAATAAAAATGAAAGCAAGAATTAATTTACAGGGGGTTTCTTAGATAATAAGCTTGGCCTTTCATGTTACCTTTCTTTGCATAACAAGGCTTTATCCTTCCCAAATTAGCTCATGTAAGGAAGTTATTTCCAATGTGACCAAGAGCAAACCTGTGATCCAATCAACAACAGATCATCTTGCTTAGTTTACATGTCCATTGCAGACAGAATGACTCAGTCAAGTACACACAGAAGGGCACAGCCCAGCTCCTGAAATGTAGCTGGAGGCAGCAGGTTACAGACCAGGCACTTCCACAGCAATCTTGCATTTTGGGCCTCCACCCTTCATTCAAACCCATGCAACTGAAACCATACCTGGAAAGACTTTTTTTTTCTGTCACTGAAATAAAGAACTGTTTAGGAACAGAATTATACAGAAAAATCATGTCAGCTGCAGAAATGCCCTTACAGCAATCAAATTTTTCCAGGGGGTTTGAAAGGACTTGCCTACTTGGTTAGATTTCAATCTTCCTTTTGAGCCAATTTAAAGTACAATAAAACGTTACTGAGCCCAGAGAGAAAAAAATTTCAATTCAGAAGAACAATTACTAATTAGATCAATGATCTTCAATAGTCAGGTACACTCTTTCATTACATTACAGAAACTAGATCGCAACCTTTCACTTAAATTATAAGTCCAGGGTTTAACAACTGACCACTAAACCCACATCAAATTTATTTCATTCCTGACAAAGCAATTCTTAACCTCTCTGTTTGGTTACTTCCACCTTTGCTGAGTGTTTCCCCATTTTTATTTTACAGATTAAAATGAAAATAACTGCATGCTTTATTAGATTCTGCTCTCTTATTTGGGATGAGACACCAATGTTTGCTAATTTAAAATGCAGCTCCTTGGCACAAATGTTTTATTTGCTTGTTGTTTCCCCTCTCCACCTCTCTTGCATATGTCAAATGTTTAAACAATATGATTTTGATGGCAGATTAATTTTAGTACTTACAGTATGAGCTCAGCTTTCAGATGCAAAAACTAAAATACACTTAATTGTTTTAAAGTTTGGGTTTCTTTATATAGTTTAATCACAATGTACTTAAATCAAAATAGAACTTGTACCTGAAAAACAATCCCCAAAACCCATAAATCCATGCCAGCACTTCCCAGTATACAATGCATTCCAAGTCAGCACTTTAAAAACACAAACAAAATATGACAGTGTAGGTTTGAAAGAAAAGTTGCAAGGAAAGGCCTTCTGTACAAAAGGCCTTCTCCTAACTATATTCCTAACAAGCTGTGGCACTACAAAACATAATCCAATATAAAATAAGGTTTTCAAATTAAAACTGTTGTATAGGAAGCAAACCACACAAGTCCAGTGACACATCCAAAGTGACCAGAGCGGCTGCACTGCCCCGTTGGATACACAAAACAGCATTAACCAAATGGAGCAAGGCTGAAGGCAGCAGCACTGAGATAATTCACGTTGCTACTGGACATTACATCCCTGAAAAAATGAGCTTTTCAGCTGGTCCTGGCTCACTCCAGCACACACTGTGCTTTTGCACAAGGCAGTCAAACTCTCCTCCTCCTCTGATGGCCATGCACATTTCCCTGGCCCACAGAAAAGTGTGAGCAGTACTGCAACACTGCCCTCGGTTACAATGTTGTGATTGAAACGATTTTTTTTAGAACACCTCCATTGTCACACCTTGTTTATTGATCCCCATCATTTTTATACATCAGTCTGCAAATTAGGATTCATACCAGTACAGTTACTTTGTGTATTTTTGATTTACTGTGTTCTGAAAGGCTTTAGCCTAAATAAAACCTAAATTAAAAAAGGTTTTATTTAGGCTAAATTTTATTTTATTTTATTGTTGTCACCTAGGTCCTACTGACTACAGCAAGATTCATTCTGAGATTTTGTAGAACAAAGCTGTTTTCTAAAGTAAGCACATTTCTTCTAATAGAATCTTGTTTAAGTTTGTTCATAAGCAAGAAGGAAACCCTTAAAATATTTAGATTCTACCGAGTTCTGTAAGTAAGACTATAATTAGATTATTAACTCAAGGAAGCAGATCATACCTTCCCACAGACTTGCTCAGCACTTACCAGAACTAGACTGACCTACATGGACTCTACCCAATGCGGGGTCAAGAAGAGGGTGCTTTCAGGAGGGAAAATAGCTTTCTGACAAATCAGTTGACTTGGTTCCAGCTATAACACTGACCTACTTGTACAGCATACTGCAAGGCGTTTAAATTTCACTGCCTGTAAAAGAGAACCAATCTATTCCTCAGGAAAGAAACTGGGTTACTGGTCCCTGATTCCATAGTTTAAGAGAGCAGATTATCTATGTGCAACTCCCACAGCAGATGAATTCAGGCTCTCTCTTTCCAGCACTCATAGGAAGGAGGAGCAACTGTGATATTCCATTTTGGGAAGGAATGAATGCAAGAAGACCAGGAGGTAGCCAATGAATTCTCTCCAAGACCCAGATATGTCTTCTGACCAGTGTCAGGAAACATATCTGGCCACACGTGAGCAAGTGTGTGTGTGTGTGCAACAACTGTGAGGACCCACAAACTGCAAAGAGGAACTGATCAGTTTTAATAGAGCACTTGATCTCGAAGGTCTTGCTTCTATAAAGGTGTCTCTCTTGCTTTCTTGGGCTCTGTTGCCAAACATGCAACATTGCATAAACAAATACAGGCAGGACATAAAAAGCTGCTCACATGACCTTTACTCACTATGCTTTAAGCAGCAGTCCCCCATCTCTCTCTTCAATCATTCTGCTCTAGCACTTCTCACTGTTGGCACACAAGATCCTGGTTATTATTAATAAAGAAAGCCAACTGTTGTATTTATAGGCAACTCTACAGTTGAACTAAATACAAACACTGACGAAAACAAAGGAAAACTAGTTAGCAAGTCTCCAATCCATACAAACATCTTCTAATTTCTCAAATAAATAAATAAATAATGTAAAGTAGCTGTCCTGACTAACAATCCATTTTATCTCTATTTGAAAAGAAAATTATTAGCTAGAAGCATCTCATGAATCAAAATAACCCCAACTCAATAGGGTATGCACATCAGTGTATCAGATATGATTTATCTGAAAAGTTACCCTGACAAACCCCTCTCAGCTCATCCTGCAATATCTGTTTGAAATCTTCCCCTTTTTGATCCTGTTCTTAAGTCAGAAGCAAGTTGCCTCTAGCATTTGGAATTTAGCTGTCAAATCAATCTCAATGGAACACCTGGGGAAAAAAATCATACCTGGAGCTGAAAAAGTTACATATTGGCCTCGTGCACAACTGAAGGCAGACAAACCCCCTGTACCTGACTTCTTCTACTCCCTCTTAATAACTACTAATGCTTCACATTCCTTTCTAGTGTAAACTTTAAAGAGTATTCCTCTAGTAAGACTTACTATTATTGGAGCTAGCTTATACAGATCAAAATAAGCAAGCATCATTTCACGTACAAAAGTTTCATTCTTACTCTTGACAGCACTTGTTTTCCTCTTGTTTGCTTTACATTTTGGTTTACAATTTTCACACTAAATTTAGGGGGGAAGGAATAAGGTGCTTTCATTTTTTGAGAACCGCTCAGATTATGGCATCGATGCAATTTAATAATTAAAAATATAATGATCTTGTCTGAAGAGGTTTTTCAACATACCTCTTGGCACAAGGATAGCAACTGAAAACTCTCCTAGACCATAGCCTACCTGGCACTTATTTATCAATTCTACTGTGTTTACAAAGTGGAGCTAATGAAGGAAATCTCAAGGGGTTTTGTGGGTTTTTTGGGTGTGGGGCACTAGTTTTGGTTGCAGACACTCTCCCTGCAGGAAGGAAAAGACTCCCATGGAAGGACAAAGGACTCACTGTTACACTATTACGGGAGATGAATTGCATTAACCCCTGCCCTTCCCCATTGTACTTGCTGCCCACTGAAAACAACAACAGAATTACTAAAATCCCACACTCTCTAATGGGATGGTAATAGGATTCAGAGGCCATTAGGGTAAAGGCAATCCATATTTTACAGTTTAATAAGCTCTTGCTGAAGATGCTGGATCCCTCTTCAAAGCCAACAATTACCGCTTTAGTATTAACAAATCCTCAACTGTCAAGACTGCAGAATGCATTCAAGATGAAGTCAACAGCTTATGGTGACAGACTTTAAAAATGTGTGTAGAAAAATGAAATCACTTAAATTGAAATAATTTGTAATTTCACAGTGATACTGGTTATTACTGTCATTTCATATTTTTCTATATCCAGATCTCATGGTTGCTCAAGTTTGCACATATTTCAGAGTTCTGTAGTGTTTGTTGTAGAAGCCAAGAACTTTTGTTGTTTTCTAAGCATACACCTCTTCTCACAAAGAAACAAAATACTCAAAGAACTATGGGACCAACTGAGTAATGAAACCAAGGTCTCCATAATCAGAGATAATTACTTAGACAATTCTTCAATATTATGATTACCTACAACTGGATTGTCTACTAGGCTGTAGACTCAAAAGAACTCACCATTTTCTAATAGCATGCCTTGAAACATAGGGTGTACAATACAAGCTAACTGTGCTTGCTCTTTATTATTCTTTAAAAACAGTGGTTTATATATTTTTGAAAGGAAAATGGCCTTTTAAAAAAGAACCATCTTATCTCTGTTTTTGCTGTATCCAGTCATTCCCCATTCCCTTATGCAACTGACTGGGAATGTAAAGAACAATCCACTCCTCACATTTCCTGAAACCAAAGATACACCTCCACCATTAGTGCTGCTGGATCTAATCTGCACATTTTCACTATTCTTTTGCTTACGCTTGGTAAAGGGGGGAAAAAAAATCTTGATGGAAACAGATGTTTTTTAGAAATGATAATTCTGAAACTCAGTTTTGTCCCCACCAACATTAACATAGTTCTCAGCCAGGTAGGTAAGAGCCACTGTATCTTAAAAATATGGACCATTGCTATTACAATTGTTTTGTGCCTAGCCACACAAACAACAGGAAAGCAAAATAAAATATATCATCATAAACCAACTAAATCCAAAGGCCTGCCATCATTTCAAATTGAGGAAGACAGTTCTTCACCATCTGCAGAGGTGATGTTTTCATATAATCAGGTATTGCAACTTCACACACCAGAACCAGGGTGATCTTCAAAGTTTCATGTGCTGTTTATGTGGTGAAATATTAGACTTCATTAACATCAATGCATATTCACTATTTATCACAAAGTATTAATAATAAATCCAAGTACCTCTTATTACACAATGTTATATTAAAAGCATAAATTTAATACAAACTGAGCTGGTAGTTCTCCTGTTTCTCCAAAAGTAGGTACACTGAAGTTTGAGATCCACTTCCACAACTTCATTTTGTCACATCTAATGCTTAAAGAGAGTTTTCAATACACTCAAAGAACAGTGGGAAAAGGAAACCAGAGTGATTCCTGCAATTACTCCTGCAGAGTAATTGAGTCTGTTTAGCTCACTATTAAAACAAGTTTTGTAAACTACTTTGAAAGATGCTTTCCAGAATATCTTGGGAGATCACAGAGATTTTTGAAGCACAGCTTCCAGGCAAGCTAACAAAAATAACCAGAAGGCAAGTAAAAAGAGAATTGACGATCTAACTAATTCCATGACAGGAACTGTCCTATCAATATTTTATAATGCAAAGCAAACTACAACATGAACAGAGGAAAGATGTCAAATACCACCCAAAAAGCCTCTTTGGGGAGAGAAACAGAGACCATACAAACCATTAATTTCTAAGGATCTTTTTATATATATATATATAAAAATTCAACATCAAGCTTCACTTAAATCTAACCACATTGTTTACAATACAACAATACATATGTGCCATTGTGACTCAGCCTGACTCTGGAGGCAGGATTTCTTTTGAATCTGGATAATGTAATGCTGGAGCATGTCTAGAGAAGGAAATGGAGCTGCAGAAGGCTCTGGAGAATCAGTCGTGAGGGAGCTGGGGCTGTTTATCCTGGAGAAAAGGAGGCTCAGCAGGGACACCCTGGCTCTGCACATCTCCCTGACAGGAGGGGACAGCTGGGTGGCTCTGCTCCCAGGGAACCATCAACAGGACAAGGAGAAGTAGTACCAAGCTGCATTGGGGGAGGCTGAGGTTGGACATGAAGAATTTCTTCACAAGAAGGGCTGTCAGGCACTGGAAGGGCTGCCCAGGGAGGTGGCACAGTCCCCATCCCTGGAGGTGCTCAGGAAACAACTGGCAGTGGCACTCAGTGCTCTGGTCTGGTTGACAGGGTGGGGATCAGTCACAGGTTGGACTCAACGATCTAAGAGCTCTTCTGCAGCCTTAATGAGTCTTTGATTGTGTGAAAACAGTTTTTAAAAAGAAAACAGGACCTCCAACCACAAATGATCATGTAATTCAGAAGATTTCATGTTAGAAGGTGGGGAACACGGATGAAACAATTAATTTCTTAAGGCTGGCCATGGCTAACAGGATAAACACAGAGAGAACATATGTTGCCCAAACTGGAGCCCTGATTTACTTCGCATTTGACACGTGCTGTCTCAAAACACCACTTTAAATTTTATTTTAGTCATTCTACAAGATCCTCTTAGAAAAGGTAGCAAGGAGATTCAATATAATGAGCTATAATACAATAATCATGGTTTGGATCTCTGTCAAGTTTCTCAGAATGCAAATGAGCTTTTATCAGGAATTTGCCCAAAACAAATAATTTACACTCATTTCCGCAACACGACAGACAAGATTCTCCTCCATTCAGCTCTTTGTTAACTCTGATTAATTACTTCACTTCCAAATTTCATTAGAAACATATTCATCTTTTCTAGGTTGCAACAACTGATATGCTGCATCTCGAAGTCTCATATTAGAAACCTGAACATCTGTCCATTCCTTACATTCTACTGACCTCTAGAGACTGCATGTATATATGTATAGCACATATACATTATTTATGCCCATGCACACATACCAGAGCAATAGTACAATAGATTGACTTTAAGAGAAATCTGCATTCAGTATCTGATGTTACGGTTTTGACTTTAATCCCACACTGTTCTCAGAAGCATTTTCTTTCCTGCAGAAATCTCTTGCTATTTTTTCCCCCTCTCCTCTTTGTTTCCATCCAACACAAACACACCACGCCTTATCAGTTATGTACAGAATTAGGCTATGACTATGAATATCAATATAAATCCTGAGATAAACCAGGTTTCATTTAGCATTAATATCTGCTGGGGAGGGAGTGCTACAGGTCAGACACACTGAGTTACTGAAAAACAGACATTATTGTATGTGGGGAGAGGAGACCAGTCCCTTCCAGCTCAGTACAACACTTGTTTCCCCACCAAACGATAACATCTTGCAGCAGATTCCTTGTCTCCATTCTGCTGCCATGGAAAACACCCCTACAAAAGCCTGTGTTGGGTTTGACATTTAGACCAAACAGAAAGGACTGAAGGAGTTGAATTTGTCAACTAAAATCTATTCAAAATAGACATTAATCCAGTAACAAAGAGAAATGAGGGGAACAGAAGAGACTGTGTTCTTCCCTAACAATGTTAGAATAACTGATATTGTTAAGAGCCATTACTTGGTGGTACTGTGTGGTGAAGTAGAACAAGAGGCATTACCACAAATATATACAAAATTAACAGGAGACATTTCAAAGACACGTTCTCCAACTGTAAATATTCAGTATTCAGTTCCATAACAAAATTCCTGGAAAACATGTATTGGGTTTTCTAACACTTCCAATGTTTTATAGAGAAGGCCCACATGCAAGACACTTTCATATGATTTTATTCCTGAAATCTCACAGACAATGGTAAGTATAGGAAAACAATCTGAAAACTATGTCCCACTTCAAAAAAGCTCTCTCTGAAAAGCTTTTCTGCTTTTTAAAAATAATTTCTTTTTGCAAAGAGGGGGGTAAAGCCCTCTAAAGCAGTGTTTTACCATGCTATAATCATATTTAATGTGGTAACAGACTTATTTGATTTGGAATCAGCTATGAGCTACAGGTTGAATTTTATTAAATCAATATAAGCTGTAGATAGCAACTGAGCTCTGTTTTTCAAAAACTGCATGCATAGAGTAAGAACTGTGCTAGCTAAATATATTCTACACAGTACAGCTAAAAGAACTTACATCTCATACTTTGAGTTCCTGCATCATTAATGAGGAAAAAATACACAACCATGTCCTCCTTTACAAGATTCTTAAGATGACTTCATTGCCAAATCCTATTTCTAGTTTTTAAAATTACTTTTTTCACATTTTTATTTACCTGTTTTAATAGTACTATCACAGTCTCTGATACAGATGCAAACCTCACAAATAAGTCATTAATTTACAATTATCTGCAGTACATTTTCCTATGTACACATCCCAGCTTTGTATTTCAATAACTTACTGCAGACTCCTATACATACATTCCTCCTCAGTTCTAACAGTGTGAGGCTAAGTAAGTATTTTTAAATTTCTAATGGGCTAAAATTTAAATACATGGATTTAGATTTTTGTCATAGTTTATACATAAGTAAGCTTCCAGAGACAAACCTTGAAACACACTATTGCTGCTACTGAAAAATATGGCACTAAACTCAATTCTGGCCAGAATTATTGACCCTGTGCAGCTATTCTGAGCTTTCAGGAGTGTTCTCCTAAATAAAATTCCAGTATACAAGTATGCTTGCTTTTCTCTTCATGACTTTGAGAACTGAGGAATACAAAGATAAAAGTTTATTCCTTAGGGCTATATTGTGTTGTAAGCCTTCAAACTGAATTTGCCAATGTTTTCAACAGGGAATTCTCTTTAGAAACTGGTGACATATTACAATCTTTTAAACTAAATCATGTACCATTTCATTGAATTGACAAGTCAGAGTGAGGAAGGTATGAGAACGTAATTCTGGTGATGCTCTCACAGGAAACAGTCAGGCTTGTTTTTCTGAATGACAGAATTTTAAAAATATGAAAATGCTCATGAATGTTTTGGCCATGGCCAACTGAGACACACAACATTCAACGGCCATGGCTAATTATCTCTAAAACAGTAGGAACTACTAAGTTTGAAAACAAAATCTACACTTGTATTCAATAAATACATATAACATTGCATTTCCTAAACTAAACTCATGAAATGCAGAAAGATTTCACTTCCTCTACATATCAAATACACAGACAGTTTTCTGAAGGTGAAGGAATTACCTTAGCATGTACACAGTTGTGTGCATGCACAGATTGAGCAATAAATTAAAGAAGCAGAACATCAAGGAAATCCCTACTAGCAATAGCAAACTTATATGGGGAAAAAACCCCAAACCAAATAAACAACAACAAAAAACCCCCAACCAACCTAAAGCTTGTCAGATTAAAGACATTTTGGCAAATGCATCTGCAAAAACCCATAAAAATACTAATCTAAGCCACAATAAATAAATAGCCTACAATGCTAATTACATGAGAGAAGACTGTAGACATCTGCATTTCTATGTGCATTTTTTCCCCAATTATAAGCAGAAGTTGAAATTTTCTTACACATTAAGTAGCAAACAAAAGAAAGGAGTGCTCCTATGTATTATAAAAATCAGTCAAACATAGCAATTTTAATTCTAAAAACTGAAATCTCCTCTCTAAAAGGTCTTCAAATAATTTTTGTTTGTCTTATTTTATTTAAGGTACAAATAGGCACAAACCAGTTGCACACAGAGAGATCACATTTTTAGCATGACTAGCCTAAGTGTTGCATGTTTATCCTGCTTTACATGAAAAGCTAAGATTAAAGAAACACAACACACATTAGAGTTTTGAATTTGAAATCAGTTACGGTTGATGATCATCTCCAAAAATAAATATTCCCACAGATAGAGGTCAGTGGTTGCCTGAAATTGCATCAGTTAGTGCCTGTATACTAAAATCCTCCTCTCCTTTGGGACTGCTTTATCATTTTATCAGATTAATTAAAAGAGTAGTTTTAGCATAGAACATCACAGTTTTCTATTCACACATTTGCCATTAGGTGCTTACAATTTATTGATCTGAGACTCATCATAGGGCTTCTCTCAGAATTTAATCACATAAGAAAATGGTAACTCACAATTGTTAATAGATAAAATAAGTACACATAAAATAATGTACCAATTAAGAGGGTTTATTTTGTCTTTTATGTGTTGATTTGGTAACCTCTTGCTGTTCTCAAAGGAAAGCAACTTCACTGTACTAGAACTCTAATTTTGAGGTGGCATGCATTTATTTTCTTAATTTATAATTAAACATCTGTATTTTGTGGCTCTATTTAGAAACAAAAAACCAAAACCCCCTGACTTCTAGGGATATTCTTTCAGCCCTTTTTCTAAGAAAACACAGATGAAACAATGTTAATAATAGCGAGAAAATATGAAGGGGTAACTAAAAACCTTAAAAAAGACACATGGTTGTACCTACATGTGCCTCATTTCAGCACATGTGTCCCTTCAGGTTTTCAGATGGAATAGCACCTACAATAACGATGTAAAAATTACTGATCTCATATTATGAAACTACCAACAGCCTTGAGGTTTTTCTTTGGTTTTTGTAATCTCACTGCATTTCTTTCACTAGATGAAGTAATCTTAACTTTGCTCTCCAGCAACATCTACTGGAACATCAGTAAAATGCTGCTATTTCTATTAATCACCCATTTAACATCCAGTAGGGCAGAGTTAGCAAATGCCAAAATCAGAGATAAATGCTCTGCAATTCAGATCCTGCATTCTGGGCTCAAGCACATCCGTGTGGCTCAGCTTCAACCTTCCACTTTTCTGCCATTTCAGAAGGACCAAAGTCTTCATGACTAATTCCTACCAGAATTCATCTACCATTTATACTCAGATATACTTTATTGAAGTCACGAAATATCATTTAAAGTACCACATTACATCCAGGACTTCCATTTTTGTCAGAGAAGTTACTCCTAATTTCGGTTTGATCCAACATGTGCTTAAACAGAACTGAAGCATAAAAAGAACTTGGAAGAACATATAGAAACATTTTGAAAGGTGAAACAAAGCTGGAGTGGCAATTCCAACGCCAAAAAATAAACAAGTTCAGCAAAGCCACTGTTAAAAAGTAAAAAAAATCCACAGCAAAACAGTGGAACATCTACAAGTTCTGATTCTGAGACTTCAGGGAAAAAAAAAAAAATAAAATAAAATCTGCCCCTTTGTATGAGGATGAAAGTGTGTGATTAACCAGCACTGAGGGAAGGAGCAGGGCTGGAAGTGCCCCTTCAGCCAGGGGAGACTCTGCTTCCCTGGGCTGGGTGTCTCTGTGGTGCACAGCAGCCCCTGCAAACACACAGCGCTGCCGGGGACGGGCACTGCGCATTCCGGCGGCTGCAGGCAGCACCCAGCCTTTGGGGGAACTTGCATAGAGACCAAAGTTCTCAAGTAAACAGATTCATTTCACTCTGCAGGGTGCTCATCTGTAGGTCTGCACCACGAAATCCTGCCTATCAAACCATGTTTACTCTGTGACAGCTTACCAAGTTAGCTTTTCCCAGCTCTGCTCGGAGCCAGGCAGCAAGTGCTCCACTTTACAAATAACTCCCATCACTACAGCAATATTTGCTTTCTTCCAGAGCCCTAATAACGGTCTAACTATCCTTGACTGCTTGATCACTCTTCAGTGTGACAATGAAATTCAGAATATCACTGCTGCTCAGAATACCGTCCTCCTATTTTGAGTCAGTTTGCTGATACAGAGAGCAACTGTAAAATGTAGGGAGAGAAAAAAAGGCACCAAAGCCAGTGACAACCAGAAACAGGCATCCCAATAGTTAAATATTCCAGTTGAGAATAAAAAGCACTTAGTAAAATTATTTTTGCCTTTGGAATCCCTATAAAACCTCAATTTTTTTTACAGAAAATGAGAGGGCACGTTTCCCAAAACCACAAACCCTTTAGGCTATAGAATTTTATATTATCACAAGACTTAAGTTCATAGGCTTTGCCTGATAAATTAGCTCCTCTCAATAACTGTTAAACAGAAAGCCCTTTATTGTAATCCAAGTGCACTTGTGGACAGCACTTTCAGAGTTAACTCCATTTGACAACTGACATAAATCCATTATTCTAATTTGGTGATTGCTTTACTAAACACAGATACATTTTATGAGTTTTAGTCACGTATTTCATTCAGGATGCTACTTAATCTCAATTTACAAAACATAAACACGAAATAGGTTTTACAGTATGTCTAAAAGGGTATAGCTATTCATCTGACAAAATGCCAGGCAAACAAACCATATTCACCTAGACCTAAACTCAATGCTAGATTTTACCATACACAATAAAGAGTAAATAAGTAAATTATTATTTTTAATTGAGCTGTTGCAATCAGATTGCAGAATGCAAGCTCCCTGAGGGCTGTAAGACTCCACAGCTTTTCTTACACTGAGATTTCAGCACTGAATTTAACCTTAAGTGAAGTCCAGCTTTCACAAAAGCTGCCTCTCGATTTATTTTGATACACAGAGGAAAGGGGGGGAAAAACAAGCAGTCATTGTGAATACAGCCTCCTCAGAATCCCATCTCTAATTCAATTTCTAGCACAGACTTTACATCTTAAACAAAAGGAATCTGATACAACATCGCTGCTGCCGCTTGCTGCAGTTGCCTGCCTCAGTTACAGAACGCTGAAAATCCACCGCTCCGACCAAGCACTCCATAAAACATTCGGATTCAGACACTTCTTACCTGCCTCAGTTGAAGGCTTCCTTCCCTTGTTAGCAGTATGAAGCATCCTCCAGCCTTCCCAATCCTTAGCACCGGCCTCGAATTGCACAGCCAAGTCCCTTTTTTTGCAAGAAAACGCTTATTGAAAGTGATTAGTTTTTGTTGTCCCTTTTAAGTCCCTCCTGCGGGAGAAAGCCGGGGAGCGACGTGACGCCACCTTTTAATCTTTCGCGAGAGTGAAAAGGCAGAAAAGGAGCGCTCGATCAAACTGAGCTTCACACATGACTAAAACTCGGCGGAGAGGCTGCGAGCTCTGGCTGAAGCACCACTAGGCGTGAGTGTAAGAACAGAGAAGAGGGGAGAGTCAATGAAATGTGACAACGTATGTGCATCAAAGACGGGCAAGAGGGAGAGAACAATGAGAGAGAGATCGCGACAGCAACGAAGGAAGGAGGAAGAATGAGGATGGGAGGCAGAATAAGCCGGAATAAAAGAGGAGAGTTTTGAAGCAAAGAATTCACAGAATAAAGCCAAAGTGTCTGGCAGCTTCTGTTTTTATCTCAGTGAGCATGACATACTGCCTCTCTCATTTAGCAACACATTCTTGTCTCTTCCAGGTTTGAAAACTGAGATAATCACAGTGTGTGCCTGTTTGCGCCTGACTGGCACACTTGTGTGCAGTATACCTGAGATGCCCCCCAACCATCTTCTGGAGATGCATTTCTGGGCAATTAAGTTCATATATTCATTAGCAGAGATGCCTCCCCCTGCCCCCCAAAAACAGGAGCAGCTAATTTCTACATTAATTTACAATATAGTTTAACTGGCAGATGGAATTCTACTTATAACTACTAACAAACTGCCACTGATAAACAAATGACTGAACAAATGTTTAATGTTGATAACTGAGTTATCATAGCAACAAAACATATCAGCGTTGATAAATCTGTTTTTAAGAAAAGGTATTAGAGACACTTTATTTTATTTAGCCTGGAATTTCTAGATGAAGTTGCTCTAAGTGGTAGGAGACGAAACTTGCCCCAAAACTAAAATTTTTAAAGGAATGCATCAGAGATATGTTCATATTTCCAATGTTTAAAAAAAGCAATTACAAGCTAAACCCCAAATTTAAAATTTAAAATTTAATTTTGAATTGCTACCCATCTAGAAAAGATCCACACATCAAGTCCTCATACAAGTGGGGCTCATTTTCAAGATGGGGGTGGGATATGAGTGAATTATTTGGGTCTTTGGTTGGTTCAAGGTTTTTTCCTTAACTACAACAAGTTACATCAGGGAAGCTTCTGTGATTTGCTCTGTTCCTGCCCTCTCCCTTTACATGGTCAAGGCAAATGGGCTTTACGCCAACTGGCAATTGGTCAGCTGGCCCAAAGCACACAAGGTGCTTGTCTGTAGAGCTGACACAAGCCCACAGCCACGCTCGGATTTACCTGGAGCCAACACGCAATAGGAACAAACCTTGAAAAAGAGATATTTTCTTTGCTGCAGGACCCTATTTGGGCTATCAGTTCCTACCACCTCAACTGCATTAGAGAAAAGGAAAGACGATGTCAGTAACTTCAGATGTTGGAGATCTGGATCTAACCCTGGACTGTGCAGAACAGTGCTGTGGAAACTCATGCAAGTCATGCAGTGCAACATTTTGGCATCTGGGTCTGAAGGTACACAGATAGCTTAAAAGAATATTTCAACAGCTTTAACATAACAGCTTTCAACAAGATAACTTGGTATCCTCTTTTGTAAGGGTTTTCCAATTCCAGAGAGGACATTATAAAGATGAGTTCACAAATGATTATAGGGGAATCAGGGGTCAGTTTCAACCCCAGGTAATTCTGTATTATTATTATACCATAAAACTTGTAATTATCAATGTTTTTCTATGAATGTTTGTCTCCAGAATCTCCAAAAGCAAAAACATCACAATAAGGTCTGGACAGATGGAATCCAATTTTCATATTTGTATAGCAACACTGGCAAAACAACTCTTTAAACTTGCAACCCCCAACCTATTGATAAATTCATGACTGCTTCAGCATTTCATCTCTTATTTTTGGTCCCATGGGGACTTACTTAAATATGGATCCAATAAAATCAGATTCTCACTAACCTTCTTGAGCAGCCTTCATCATGTGAACTTAAAGTTACCATAAGGACAAAAGTATTAATGAGAACCATGGGCTTTTAAATCTCTCTGTATGTGTATCAATGCATCATTAGCTGACCCAACACAGGAGCAGTTTGTGTGATGGATCAAGGATTCCTTCATGCTCTGCTGCTGCTAAGAGTCCAGTTGATTCCTTACGCTGTTTTAAAGGCCTCTTGTTTTATGGAAATTAACACCACTTGAAATTTCAGAGGGGCAGAAAGTTGAGGAGAAATAGAGATCCATGACTTTTGTTATTGCATTTTATCCCAGAGTATTATTAGTAAATACTCTAAAGGAATTGCCTCTCTACCTTCTGAAAAGAAAACAAGCAAAAGGAATTCCCAAGTGCTGTAAGAAGCTCCTCTGCCTATGCAGTGAGTGCACAGGGACAGGCCTAGGCACACTTAAAATGAGTAACAGGAACAATTAGAGATCTTTCCTGTTTCCCATTCATTTTGTATTTTCTCACCCTTACTGATAAGTTGTTTGTCCATGAAAGTCTTGATAAGAAGTTACCACACCTCTTACAATGTACTAGATTATATCCATGACAACAACTTCCAGGAAATGCAAAGGCATACTTCTAGAAGTATTTATGTGCATAAGTACTTCTGGAAGTATTTATTCATTCTCACAAGGCTATCTACAAATTCGCAACAGAATCAAATGGCTGCATTTGCATCCAAGGTCAACAAAACACTTGAAAACATGCATGCAGCTTGTTTATTTTCATGAAAGACATAAGACTGTGTGGCTAAAACCAAGCGTGAACTTATACATGGAAGAAAATAAATTGTGTTCTACAAGAACTGACCTTGTGTCTGAACTAAAAGTGTTTGGACACTGAACTGCTTGACTCCTTAGAGCTCCAGTGAGCAAGGCAAGTCATTCTCCAGTGGAAGCTACTCTATAAATCAGCCACATTTCCATAAGACAGGCAAGGCTTTGATGAACATGAATGAGAAAACTGTATATTACTGCTGTTAAATATGCTTCCACTTCAGCTTCCTCGAGCAGTACTCCAGGAACACACCAGCACCACACCAGTGAACATTACAAAATAACTACACACAGAAACCTACTAGCAATGCCATTTTGTGCAGAGATATAAATAGCTGATTTGCAGCCCTTTTCTTACACTTTCACCATTACAGAGAAATAACTAAACCAGAGCTTTCCCCTCAGTCTTACCTGAGGAAGCCAAGTTTAAGTTTAATCACAGAAAAACCTCTTCATTGTCTACTTGTCTACTCTGCTAGAAATCTGGATTGTTCTCCTGTGTGTTTTAGTCCACAGATCCTCAGTGACCTCAGACTCCAGGAGTAACAGAACAATTTTAGAACATTCACCACACTGCATTGTTTCAATGCTGCTGAATCCAGCCCCATCCCCTACAACCCTCTCAGGAAAACACAGGGTCTTGGAGAACATGGAGCATCACACATGATGGGGAAATAAAGTGGCAAATGACTATGAAAGCACTCACTCCTCTCAGAGGGACTAGAGGCCAGAAACATTCACTGACTGCAAGTCCTACGGAGTTGAAGGAAAGGCTCTGGTTATCCAGAAGGGCCAATGACCACTTTCTCTTTGCAATAGCCTTCTGTATTTTACATTTAGCAAAGACTTTCTTTGCCAATTATGTAGCTGGGTGATACAAACAGAAAATTAATTTTTCCAGCCTTTTGGTTCTGTTTCTTCTGTTCAGACCTGACGACAGACTGTCTCTTAGAGCATCTATTTTTTTTTCAGTTACATCTGTTGGTTTAATAAAACCTACCACCTTCTTCTCCCAAAACCCTGTTTCAATAATACCTTTGGATCTCTAACACCACAAGCACTATAAAATTATAAGGGCATGGTGTGGCCCTTCATCTCTCCCCACCCTCCATTCCCTAGAATAGATCTGTTCACCGCTCAGAGGGAATACAGGAGGAGCACGAGGGCTAGAAGGGAGGCAGAGCATACAAGAAAATCCCTTGTGTCTTATATTGCCTATACTTAACTTCCCAGCACCCAACTTACAATGAGAAATGCAGTTGGTGTGGTGAAAGAAGCATCAGGATCACACATAATTTTACTGGTGAGAGGCACAAAATAAAGACCTTGCACAAGCCTAAGTTACAACATCCTGGCAGGGTGAAGAAAAACTGTGATGGTATTGTTGGTATGAATAATAAAACCACTTAAATGCTGCTTTTTGAGCACAACTGAATACATGTGTGTCTTAGGTTAAAAATGTGAGATGTGCCCAAAGTATGTATTCTATCACCATCTTCATGAGGTGTTGGAACCAGGTGGGGCAGTGTTTCCCTTATCTTCTGCTAATGGCCCATCAATGCCTTGCCCTATGACTCATAGATAACTCCCTCAGCCGTTTCTGTTTAATGGGCCATCAAGAACCCATTACATGACTCATTGAATGATATCAGCCCATTGTGAGATGCTCCACCCAGGGGGAGGAGCCAAGCATTCCCACCTGCATATAATCCTGGGTTTGGGACAGCAGAGTCAGCTTTTTCCCCCACTGGATTCACTGAGGACAAGAGCTACCAGACCTTTCTACAAGACCACTGCTTCGACAAGACCATTTCATCTGGACTGCTACTAACACCCTAACTAACAGGGTGTCAGGTTGTATTCTGACTTTGTCAGTGGTATTTTATACTATTGAATTTATTTTATTTTACTTTATTTTACTGCTTTTCTTTTGCTCTTATTAAATTGTACTTCTGACTTGGAGTCTCTCACTGGTTTTGCTTTCAAACCAGCACAATGTGATAGCATCATTATAAATTAAAACTGTTTATGACCTCCATTTGGTCCAAACAGTACAACTTTACTCACTATATGCATGGTTGAACAAATTGATCTACAACTGCCTGTGTTACACGATAGAAGGGATAGCCAAGTGTTCTGAAAAGGAAACAAAAAGAAAACCCCAGCAAAAGCAGCTTGTAATGACTCATGCAGATTTCTTAATGGCTACTGAAAATAATCTTTGATTCCTGTCATTGTCAACTCAGTAAGTGATAATAACTAATACCTAAGTTATTATTTTATTTACATAGTTAATTTCTAGTTTTCTCTATTCCATAAAAATAAGTGTTAATATGTTTTGAAACCAATCATTTCATGAATGAATGGAAATCAGTACTTCTATAAATTCGGCTAAAGTACTAAAATAGGAGATAATCAGTATGTTCTTGACTATTTGGGTACAAAAATTTCAAAGGACATGTAATTCCACCCCACCCTTATATTTGTTTGTAAAACCATGGAGGAATACACATTTCAATGCACATAGAGGAAAACAACATTTCAAGAGTCAGACTTCTGTTCCACCAACTTGTTGTCTGCTTTATGCATTTCCACTTAGAAATTTTTCTCCAGTTACATGCTAAGGCCTTCAAGTCTCCTCAGTACCTCAAACAATACCTCAAGTATCCCCCCAGAAGATTTACATTTTTTAAACCAGCAGTAAACCTATTACTTTCATCTGTGCCTAAACAGCAGCCAGTTCACCTGAACCTCCTGTGTCTCAATTAACATTAGGGATGGAAAGAATAATTTACCTACAAGGTTCAGATGTGCCTGATATCTTCCTGCCACGGGCTGAGAGCTCCTCCATGCTCTGCAGGCACGTTCTGCTTGCAGAGACAAAGGCTGGCTTCCAGAAGAGCACTGTGAGGCTCCTAAAGCATTTTCTTCACAACTAGGTAATTTAAGTTCTCTCCATGAAATACAAATCTACGCTGAGACAACAGAGCACACAGCTTCACTGAGTGCACAATTTATGTCAGAGTACAGGGCAACACATGTAGAAACTGAACAAGGCCTGGTTTTACTGCCCAGTCCCCTGAATTAATATGCAACATTCATGCCTTAAGTATACCCTTGAGCATTCTCTGAGCCACAGCTTTGAAGATGTGTTGGTTTCCTATGCACTAACTTGACCTATATTCAGGCTGACTTCTATTCTGAGATTATTTCTGCTGTGAATTCAGTTCCAGCCTCTATAGACACTGCTTTGCTACACCTATGATACAGATGGCAAAAAGCAGAAGGATGTCAACAAATTAAAAGGCCACTGCTGTCACTGCCTAACAACCAGGGTAATCAAAAAACTCTTTTTTTGTGAGCTGATCTTGACACAAGCACATTTCCTTGATAATGTGAAAGCACAGAACCAAATCTATAAGCCTTTTAAAATTGTTTGCTTTTATGTCAGGATCCAAAGACCTGCTGCCTTGCTGGAGCCAAGTTTTATCTGTGCCATGAGCCAAGGATGCCAAAAAACTGCAAGAGATGACCAAAAAATGGAGGCAGGGAAATTAATAACTTTTCATTTTCAGAGTAAAGTTACAAGACGAAAACAGAAAAATACAGCACATCACAGAGGAAGTGAAAAACAGCAAACAAAGGTCTTGCTTTCTTAAAACTTGCTCCTGTTTACTTGTGTTCTGATCTATAATTTTTGTACTGGAACTCCACTTTTCCACTATATTTATAGCACAGAGGTCTTACAGGATTAGGTCTACACCCTATTAGTAACACCTGATAATTCATTAACTGCTTTAAGTTGTTTCATGTAATGATCAAGAGGTTTTGTCTACCCTAACATAACACAGAAAATTCCACTTATCTTATCAACCAAAACTGTCAATCCCTCTGAGTTTACAGCTCAAAGATTCCTTGAGAATCTGGAAAACTTCCACTCCTGCACAGGTATCCCAGAGCTGTGATGAGCAGGAACACTGCAGGGACTGCTCAAGTGCCATAACAACAGGGTACAAAAACCACTGCACGATCCCCACACACAAAGTCCTACTCACCACGAGTCAAGAGCTTCTTTTATTAAACACTTTCATGCTGCATCTAGGCTATGACTCAGGCCAATAAGTTGATAAGAAAAGGGGAGGCAGGTTCAGGGAAGTTTGGTTGATTCCCCCCATCTGCTCTGGTACAGCACATGGAGGAAAATTCCACCACCAAGTGTTGACATGGCATGAAAAGGACCCTTAATTTGGCATTTCCTCAGCCCTCATCAGACATAGGATACTGGTTTTGGTGAATCTGTGGTAAGAACCATAGCAGCTATTCCTGCCTTTATCCCTGTCATAGCACTAAGAAAGTGCACACTGAAGCAAATGAAAAAGAAAATAAAATTGGTAAATGTGAAGTGCTGATTAGAATGTTGAGAACAACAAGAGTTTGACATGATTGGCTCTTGAGAACTTTAAGATATAGTATTTTAAGTAAATTGTTAAAAATTGACAGAAATGTTCAAAAAAGCATATGCATATTAAAAATGCTATAAAAAGTATGACATTACACCACAGATGATTAAAATGTAAAAAAAATATTTTAAAGCACATTTTAGGTCTGGTTTTACAATAACTGTTTCACAGTTCTGAAATGCAACCAGGTCAGATTATAAATAGCAAGCTATGGCTTTTTAGATATATTCATTCTCTTAAAATTATCGATAATAAGTAACATGCTGTATTTAAGAATGATCCCAATTTAATAATAACATTCTTCTTTTTTTTTCCCCCTAGATTTTTTTTCTTTAGAATATACATATTTTGATTCCATGGAAACTTAATTGAGACTGTGCCACATCTTTCATACAGCTGACTAAGAGCATGGGTTGTTCAGAACTATCTGGCTGTTATTTGAAATGTTCTTCAACTTTATGAAGACAGACTCATTAAAGCAAAAGCTTTCCCACAAACAGTTTCTGACAAAGTGAAAAAGTAATTAACACGAAGAGAGAACTATTTTTACTTTTACTATTTTTCACCCAGCCAGTTTATTACAGGCATTGTCATTTTTGACGAGCTCTCTCCTGTGACAATCACGGACGCAATTCAGAACTTTACTTACCAGCCAACGCTCTTTTACAATTACCTCATCCTTACTTATAAAATCTGGGGTAAAATGGTGCAACTTCAGGTCCTGAATAACAACAGCAAAAAAAAACCTCTGGAAACTGCCAGGAATAGATATTAACTACACTGTACAACATGACAGAGTCACCACATACACTTCCCAGAAAGTGCTCATCTTAGTGCACACCAAAAGCACAACAATCCCAAACACACAACAACAAACCCAAACAACAAAGCAGACAATCTTATAGTGTACAAATTGTCTAATAACCTCCATTTCCTCTTTCCCTGAACCTCCTGTTTGGTTTGATTTTTTTTCTTCTCTCCATTTAAACTGTGCTTGTTGAACTCAATGGAGAAACACTTGGATCCCTGATGAAATTTTATATAACCTCATTCATTATAGATTTTTCTGCTGATTAAGGTTTCAAAGTAACTATAATAATGTAAAGCAATACCATGCTGCTGCTGTTTTGGAGGTTTTTAGCATAAAGGATATGAGAGTGAAGCCAGACAAAGCATAAATCATAAAACATAATATCAGCATTCTGTTGCCCTTATCTCTACTGTAGCACCTAGTTTTTGTTTCAACTAACAGACTTGCTGTCAGCCAAATTCACAGACTATTAATTGTCACCAACCAATACATGTCCATGACAAAGAAACAAAATGTGAAGAAACACATAGTACTGTGAATTTCATTTTTAAAACGCTTCTCAGCATGTTAAGAATTAGCCAAACCCATTGTAACATCATAAGTAATGCCTGATCCGAGGCTTAAGCAGTTCTAACACATCTTCTGGTATTCACCAGAATGGAAATATTTCGTTATGCTTATCAAGAGGTCCTTTACGAACAATGAAAGGATGTTACCTAAATAGTTTCAACACTTGCTGATACTTAAAGCCCACAAGATAAAGCAAATGTGCACCATAAAGATAGTAGAAGGGAAGGCATACTCCTGGATAAGCCACCACAAATGACACAAGCATTTTTCTTACTTAGAGTATCAAAATGACATCCACAGAAAAGCAGCAGAGAACCCCACATTTCTGGAGCCTCAGACCACCCTGGTGTAGCTCTGGATATGATGGTGACCCAGATGCATTTGGGCTGCACAGGGCAGCTCTGGGGAGGCCCAGGTTACGGGGTGGAGAGCTGGAAAGTGCCAACGCCTGTGCCCAATTAGCTGTGCCAGCTGACCCAGAGATGCAATCACCACTAAGCAGGGACACCTGGGCAGGGAAATCACAGCCCTTCCCCACTGCCCTCCTGTCCATCAGGAGACTGCAGGCAGCCCCTGCCTCTGGTCAGACCTTGCCCAGCCACACAGCTGTGGTGCCTGTAGGGCTTCACCTGGTCTGAAGGTCTCAGAGCAGCTCGTGGAATTAGCCAAACACCCACGCGGTCTGCTATGTCACGCTCTGAGAAACCTCTCCTTACCCAGACTACTCCTCAGAGGAGCCCCAGCGACCCAGCTCTGCCAGAAGGGTCAGCAGGGAGGCTGAGCCTGCCCAAGCAGAGCTGCACCACGCACTGACCCTGTAACACGCTTACAAGTTTTGTTATGACATCCCGTATTTACTAAAGCAGCAAATAAGGAGGATGCCGCTGCTCGAGCGATGCAGCTACAAACACAGTGCATGGCCCCCCAAACCATTAAAACTGAGTTTAACACTCAGCTGGACAGGTGGCATCCACACCGAGGGGTGGGAGGCTGGGGGTTTCACTCCAGGGACGTTCGTCTCTGGTGCAGCACCCGCTAAAGGCTGGGGCTCTTTGCAGACCGAACCTCTCCCCACGTAAAGGTGTGCAGGACACAGGAACCCAATGCTCCCTCTCCCCCTGCCCGGCCCGGCTGCAGTCAGCTGTCCACGGAGAAAAAGGAGGAGACAGAATTTGCCAGTTTAGCTCTGGCTGGGTTGTGGTTTTTTTTCATATAATCACAGAATGGTTTAGGTTGGAAGGGACCTTAAAGATCATCTGGTTTGAAACCCCCTCCCGTGGGCAGGCGCACACCTTCCAATTGAGGAGGTTTTTGGTTGGTTTTTTGGGGAAAGGGAAGGAGCGTTGTTTCTGTACTTGCTTTTCTTTTCCCCTGGAGCTCGGCCCCAGCAGCTGCCCGAGCAGCCCGGCTCCCGAGGCGGAGCCGCTGCCCGCCCTGCCTCGCCCCATGGCCCAGGGAGCGGGCGGTGCCCCCGCACCGAGCTCGGGCCGGGAGCGGCCGCGCCGCGTGGGACGGGGGATGCGGGAACAGATGTGTGGGGCGGAGATCTGCAGGGTGGAGATGC